>OZ012738.1:28583544-29183544 GCA_963859935.3 Lathyrus sativus | reverse complement strand
TGACAAAGTTATCCACAAAGTATCCTCATCTCATCATATTGAATCTCTTAGAAAAGGGGAAAACACTTCAAAACCTCAACAATCTGCTTGCAAGTTAAACAAAATATGGTGACAGTCCTCTCCTCACCTCCACCTTATGCCAATAGGCCCCTATCAACCAGCAACACCCCCTCAAGCAAAACCACAACTGATCCTAAAACCAAAATCTGGCCTACAAATTCTAAAAACTACCTGCCAGTCCTCAAATAGGTCAGTTATCAACCCTTACAAAAATGTAAGCCTTAATCATCCCAACACCTGCTAGCATCAGATTCCAAAACAACAGTGGACTACCAGCTCTAAAATGCCTCAAATAAAATAGAGCAGATGAAATCAAACACAGTGGCCTATCAGCAGGCTTGAAAAATAATCTAACAGCAAACCAAACACAAATTCATGTTAACAGCCTTAGACATGTACAACCAGGTCCTAAATACCAATAGAAGTCCAATCTATAAATGAGTTACCCTACAACAGAATCAGACCAAAAAAGTGAAGTGTGTGCAGTTGATTTTCAAAACTGTTTGACAGCACAAACTAGTTTAACTATGAACAAAGGGTTTCATATTGATAAACATTACACACACATCATAAATGCATAAAGGAATGAGTTACAACTCAGAAACTAGGCTTGGGATTCAAGAAATAGCAAGCATAACAACTCAATACCCAATTCATGATAAAGGTAGGCAAGATGACACCAAAGTAACATAATAGCCAAAACAAGAGTCACATTGATTCAAACATGATCAAGGGCAGGGGGATCCTATGAGTAACTTACAAGTTGAGTCAAACATCACTAATGAGCTAGGTCTAACAAGCCTAGGGCAAGCATACCAATATTTCAACATGGACCCCTAAAACCATCACATGACCAAAATCTCACAAACAAGTTAAGCATGACATCAAAGTAAAAACTTGGTAATACAAAATCCACATATCATTTACAAATGACAATATATTAATGAAAGCAAGTATAATGATCATGAAACTAGAGTCCTTGACAAAGAACTAGAATAGGGCAACCATGGTATATTTTCACAAAAATCACCACAAAATGACAATACAGGATAATGTATGATTAGTAGAGGGTTGGAATGTCACATACTTCTTGTAGACAAGCCTTGAGCAAGCTAAGAAGCTTAGAAACCCAAAGATCCTCCTTCCTTTGCAAAGAGATAAAGCTTGCTTCCTCTTGAAGCAACAAACCAACTTTCAAGCCAGTTGGAGTTGTGTGATTTCCAGCTGGTTTTTTATGGCTCAGACACTTGAGATATGAAGTATAGGAGGTGTTAGGAGTGTTAGAATGGTAGGAAGTGGTTCAAGTGAGAATTTGGCTTTCAAAGTGGTCGAAAGTCAAACTATTAGGGTGTGGAGGTTGACTTTTGTGAAAATGATATTTTTGAGAGGTTTGAGTGTATGGACACCTTCTACACAATATTTACGGATTGTGTGGATGGTTTTGAGGGGCTTGGAGATGGTAGAACTGGTCTTGAGCCGAGTTTTGCTCAAGACAGCTTTTTGGTGAAAAATGGAGGTTTTGAGATTTTGAGATTCTTAAGGAATGAGAAGGAAATGAGAGCTATTGTTTCTCTGTGTTTTTTGAGATTGCTCTGGTGTCTAAATGACATAGAGGGGGCCCCTATTTATAGGAGAATGCAAGGTGAGGGAAGATTTGTAAACTTGGTATTTTGGAGGGGTTTTGAAAAGGAAACCATTGGCTTGGGGTTTGGTACAGCTGCAAGCTTCAAAGTCTTGCCTCAACTGGTGAATTAGTCAAGTGAAAATTAATGACATGAGATGATTAGAGTGGCTAGGCAAGTAGGGAACTGCAGCTGCAAGTGCAAGTGGCAAAAGTTTCTCTTTCCAATTTTATGAATATTATATTGTCAACTTGCCTCCAAGTTGCCAAGTCCATCAATTCCTTATTTCTTCTGGTTTTCTCTTCATCTAGGCCTCAAGTTATCAGAATAAAACATGATCCAATGGTTGGGGATGGTCCAAGTTTTTAAAATTGGAGTTTGTGAAGAATTGTCAATGTAGGACTCAAGTGTTAAAAGTCTATCTTGCCAAATTCATAACTCTCAGCTCATAAGGGCTATGGAGGAGTTCTACCACAATTTAGAAATCCCTCATGTAGATCTATAACTTTCATGTTTTCATGAAATTCAGATTCTCAAAGGAGCTTGGCCAAAAAGCCTCTCAAAGTTGCTGAAAAACAAGCTCAAAAGTGAAATTTCTTTAAGTTATTTTCCCTTCTTGAAACGAATTTGATCATAACTCCAAATCTATGCATTTTCTGATGATGGACCACTTGGGGACTTTTGTAGGACTTTTCAAGAGCTTTCCAATGAGCTTTGAACCAACTCAATTGGATGTGTGGTTAAGGACTTACGGTCTTGCCCCTTTCAAAATCCTAATTCCCGACTTTTGCGATTACTCCTCAACCCTTGATCCAATTGTCATGAAATTTTATGGGTAAATGAAATATGTCATTAGGAACATTTTTTATTCACATCTTGAGGTCATATTCCTTATGAGTGAAGAGTTGACTTTTCGGTCAACCAAACGATCGATCGGTGGCTACCGAGTCGACTGTTGATGCTCTGGACCTTTTGAGGCTTTGAAACTTCTTGAATGGACTTTACCAAGCCATATGAATATTGTGGACCATGATCCTGCCATTGCAACACCTTTTAGATCAAAAGTCAAACCACAGTTGATTTTTCCTGCTCGAAAAACCCTAATCGGGTATCCTGAACTTCACTGCTTTTGATTCGTGGGTGACAACCTCAAATTGGATTCATGCCTGATCTCAAAGAGAACCAATCCAAAACATTGACTGGTCAACCCTCGAAATCTCAATTTCGGCTGTACAAAACCCTGATCCTCCTGTAACTTGACAAAGACCACTTGAAATGGGTTAAGGTTAGATAAACATGTGAACATGCTCCTAAAATGATGATGAAGATCTAAGGGGTCAAAATTTGCGGTATGACACTGCGTGTTAGCAGATGTTCTCCCGGTTGCGTGCCGAGGGGTGGAATTGTAATCAGTTAGTTTGTTACCGTTGCAACTTATCAGTTCAGTTATCTTCGGAGATTTTTTCCCCATGAGGGTTTGCAGTTCTATTTCTGTGGTTGGAAAATTTCTGGGTTCTTTGGTATTCAACCGTCTTTTACCTCGATTGTTTGAAAGTCGTTTTCTTTTCACTCAGTCAGGTCCAAGTCGCTTGAATAGGGGCAGTTGTTGTACCCCAAAATATGCCCAACCTTTTTCTTTGTCAGGCTTGTGTTTCATTTCATGTTTCTAGCATTTGCATATGTATAGCATTGTTCTTTGTAGGGGATTAAGAGAGATGTGCCTCTCAAGAGAAGACTATCAAGGGTTCCAAGCTCAAGAAAGAGTGTTTACTCAAGTTATCAAGTGCTTATTATCACCATGAAGGAGTCAAAGCTCTTTGAGGAAGAGGATTGACAAGTGTTGCTTACCTCCTATCTTAGAGGTCAACTAAGGATCATCAAAGGATCACAAGCTCATGGATATGGATAGAATATGATGGAGAAGCTCATGGAGTGCTCTTGAATCCATTGTGGATCTCATCTAAGTGGTTATGTCATGTGCAAGAGGTTGCAGTCAAGGATTGTACACCTAGGGTTTCATCTGCCTAGTGCAAAGTCAACTGAGGACTTGAAGGAGATTGAGACTTGGTTTTAAGTCATTAGAGTCGTGGATAGTTATGTTGAGATATCTATAATGTTATTTCAAGATCAAATCAAGAAGAATCAAGAGTGGGAGAAGTTACTAAATTATGGTTTCAGAGGTTGTCAGTGTAAAATCCCCTATTTAGTGCCTAACTTCAATACCACATATCTCAAGATACAAGTGTAATCTCACTTTGATGTAAACATGAGACTTGTAGAGCATGTTATTAGGTTTCTTTTGAGTATTAGAACCCATCCATTGGGTTTGTGGAACTCAAGTTATGATGTTGGCAAGTTAGAGATCTCAGATGAACATATTTTTCAGTCAACAAGAGTCAACCAACTTCTAAGACACGTTTGACCTAGAATCATGTTTCTCCTCAACTTTTGATGAACATGAAAGTTGTTCCTTATGATATTAGATTTCCAAAAAGTCCTAGAAGTCCTTCATCCCATTTGTGTAACTCAAGTTATGAAGTTTGCAAGGCAGGGGTATTTTGGGAAAGTAAGATTATGGGTCATTTTCATTATAGGTCTTGTTCACACCTTTATGCACTTCAAATGAAACTTTCTCCAACATGAAAATTGCTCCAATTGACTTTCATTTCCTCATGGAACACAAGATTATCATGAATTATGCTTGAATATGGAGAGTGGTGAATAAATTCAATGGAAAAATGACATTAACATGGCGAATTCAATTGAATTAGTTCTTGAACTTTTTCATGCCATATTTGTACTCAAAATGATTCACATTCGTCCAATAAGTAAAATGCACCAAGAAATTTTGGCTCATGCTAGCAAATACGCGTAGTTTTCAAAGTTACTTTATGGAGAAGATTCAATTCAAAACTCATTAATTGGATCAAATTAAGGCCCATTTCCAATCCATATGTTCAATTCACCTTGCCAGCTACAAAATCAGATGAATTTCATGTGTAAACAAGAGGTTTTCACGTGTGCATGGGCATGCTTTTCAATTTGGGCATTTTTACAATTCACCACAACCAAGCCATATTGGGCCTCCATTTCATTCCAAATCCATTGTATAAAAGCTCAGAATCATTTTGGAGCTCTCATAAGGTGCATTTCATGGAGGGAGAGCAGGATTGAAGTTTGAAAATTGGAGAGCATTTTGAAAATCGTGATCTGAGATTCAAGCTATTTCCACTTTAATCAAAGCAAGAATTATCTTCCTTGAGCATCAGTGAGTTGATCTGCACCTTCTTGAGCAAGCTAATCATCATCTGAAGCTCCAACGAAGTGACTCCGTTAGGTAATCTTCTTTCTCAAAATTCTCTCATGTTGGAGCTCCAATCCATGCCATTGTTGTTGCATCTAAAGACCTACACCTGGTAGGCAAATTCTGGTTGTTCATTTGTGATGATTGATGAGATTTCAGTTTGGTGCTCAAATTTTCCACCGTTCGATTCTCTTTGTGTGTGCATGATAAATGAATTTAGAGACCGGATTTGGATTCTACATGACTTCGCGTTCATTTTAGTGTTAAATTTTGCACGATTTAGTGAGGTTTTGAACCTGCAACTCTGGCCACCTCGCCGGAGAAGACGACCGAAGCAGGGGCTCCGGTGTCTGGTTCAAACCTCAGGCGAGCTTATGTGTAATGCTTGACTTGTTGACTCTGTGAGATCAGTGGTTGTGATATATTCTGACTAACGCACGTGGCATGTTGACTTCCCACATAATTTAGTGAAACGTTGCGTTTCACATTGTGGATTCATTCTGTTTTATTTGGGCCCAAAGCGCTATCTGCACCCCCTTCCATTTGAAGCCCAATGATTTCAGTTCATTTCTTCGCTATTTGCCACGCTGAGTTTATTTTTATTTATGTTTACATTTAATTCATTTAAAAATAATTCCAAATGTGATAAAATCCCACAAAAAATATTTTAGAACACTTTAATGTGTTAACTAATTTTTGGAAATTTTTATTTTTATTTTTGATTTTATTTTCAATTAAAATGGGATTTTATATTTGGAGGTGTTTTTGAATGAGTTTTCTCTTGTTCTTCTTGTTTCATGCTTATTTCTTAAGAAATTTTAATCTCCTATGAATGAGACTTCTTCCTCATGTTGCTGATGAAGTGAAGTGTCTCTGAGGATGATTTTGGTCAAGGTTTGACCATTTTTGGTTTGACATTTGTGTCATTTTGTTTGAGCCTCGATAACCCTCCTTCAAAGTGGAGCACCCAAGTGAATCAATTTCTATGGTGATGCTTTGAAGTGACTTTGGTTGTGTGCTCTTGGCCTCTGGTTTACAACTCACTTATGTAAATTTGAGATTTTATTTGAGTTTAATTGAGCCATTTTCTTATTTTTGGAGTAGCTTGCAAGTCAAGCTATCCCTAAGGGTGGTTCACACACATACTTGACCTAGTTTGGATGGGAAATGATTCTTATGAACTTCAAATGCTTCCAACTCTTCTTGATTCACCTTTATAACATATTGAAGTTTTTGAATGCAAACGTTTAGGTCATAAAGTGTTTTGGTTTTGGGTTTGTGTTGCATTCTTTTTAGGCTTTCCATTTGGTTTCAAATGTTGAAAGTGTTTAGGACTTAGGTCCTTTACCATGCCTATTCTTGCAATGTACTTTGATGTGTGTTCTTTCTTGCTTTGTGAATCTTCTTCCCTTGCTCTCACCTCTGTCCAAGGATCATAGAATCCCATTTGAGATGGTTTAGTCCCTCCTTTGGAGGTACTTTGAACATATCATAAATGGTGATTCCTTTTGAGGACTTTTGGTATGTTTTCTTTTGTTTGATCTTGATGATGATTGTGGTTGAGACTCTTTGAGTTACTTGCTGCCCAAGTTTGGTATCCCATCTCTCATCTTGATCTTGCTTTGCCTTTTAGCTTCCTTACTTTGTTGTTGAGCTAGTGATTGATACATAAGTGATTGTAAGGATTCCATTCTTCTCACTTTATCTCACTTTGGTTTGAATTTATTTATGTGCTTTGGTGTGCATTTTCTTTTGATTCTTGGATATCTCATTTGCATGCTTGAGGTTGAGATGTACTTGTGGTGGTGTTTACCCCACACTTTGTTCCTCCGTCTTTTCATTCTAATTGTGCATTACATGTTTGCATTCTTCTTTCTTCTTATGCTTCCTTCTTCTTTCTTCTTTGCCATGTTCCCTTAGGACCTCAAACCTCTCTTGTTCAAGATTGATTATGATAGACCTTAGGTTTGAATCCATGCATGATAACATTAGGTAGAATTCCCCTTCATCCCAATCATAGGTGCACTTTGTATGAGAACATTAGGTTGAGTCTTAGTCTCCCTTTAGAGCGTGTCTCTCTCTTCTCATCTTCAAACTTTCTCAAGTCATCTAATAAAGGATAATTTATGTTGTTCGTTACGAGCCTTAAGTACTTGGGGAATGATGATTGGGGGCCTCCTCTCAATTGTCTAGAGTGTTTAGCGTATGTCCTTTGGACGATATGCGACGCATTCGCTCCTAGGTCATAGTCTTTAGTGCAACATGAGCTTCAAATCATAACTCAATTCACTTCTTGTCTAAAAAACACAAAAATAAACTTCAAATATTTTTATCCTTCGGGACCTTAATTTGGAATACCTTTTTCATAAGGAGAGTTTTGTTAACTCTTGGTTCTACCGCAAACAGGTAACGCCTAAGTCTCCAATGGTCGAGCTGCATACACCTAACCGCTAGAACTAAGTTTTAACCCTACTCGGGCCTAAAACATTTGAACCAACATGTGGTCTTGTTAGCCCAAACTACGTTTGCTCCGATTTCTCATACCAGATGAGAATACGTGGGCACAAGACGGCGATGTCTTGGCGAGCAACCTTCCCCACTTTCACCCGTAGTTTTCCGAACTACGTTGACTCTGACTTTCCCATTGCACGAGGGAGTACGTAGGCATAGAGTGGCGATGCTCTATCGAGTCTCTTTTCTTTTCTTTTGTCCATGTGGCCTGTAGTTTAGATAGTTCAACACCCTTTAGATAGACAACAAAGTGTGGATCCCGTCAAGTACGACGGACGTGAGGGGTGCTAATACCTTCCCCTTGCGTAACCGACTCCCGAACCCAAGATTTGGTTGCGATGACTTGTCTTCTCCCTTTTTCGTAGGTTTTCTATGATCGTTTCCTTTCCCTCTTTTGGGATAAATAATGAATGGTGGCGACTCTTCTGTCTTTGTCGGCCCCTTTTCGCATCGCATAGGGGATTGGGATAAATCCCCAGTTGCCGCATCGCTGCAAAGAGGGGCCGGCAAGAACATAAGAGTCGCCACCGTTCATTATTTATCCCAAAAGAGGGAAAGGAAACGATTAGAGAAAACCTACAGAAAAGGGAGAAGACAGGTCATCGCAACCAAATCTTGGGTTCGGGAGTCGATTACGCAAGGGGAAGGTATGAATACCCCTTACGTCCGTCGTACTCGACGGGATCCACGCTTGTTATCCAACTAAAAGGGTGTTTATCTATCTAAACTACAGGCCACAGGGACAAAAGAAAAGAAAAGAGACTCGATAGAGCATCGCCGCTCTATGCCTACGTACTCCGTCGTGCAATAGGAAAGCCAGAGTCAACATAGTTCGGAAAACTACGGGTGAAGGTGGGGAAGGTTACTCGCCAAGACATCGTCTTCTTGTGCCTACGTATCCTCGTATGGTACGAGAAATCAGAGAAAACGTAGTTCGGGCTAACTAGACCACAGGTTGGTTCAAGTGTTTTACCGGAGTAGGGTTAAAACTTAGTTCTAGCAGTTGGGTGTATGCAGCTCGACCATTAGAGACTTAGGCGTTACCTGTTTGCGGCAGAAACAAGAGTTAACAACACTCTCTTTGAAAATGGTTTTCAATTAATCCCGAAGGATAAAAAGGTTTTATGTTTGTTTTTGAGTCTTTTATGAAGAAGAAGTGAATTGAATTGTGTTTGTAATTCATGTTGCACTAAAGACTATGACTTATGAGCGAATGCATCGCATATCGTCCAAAGGACATACGCTAAACACTCTAGACATTTGAGAGGAGGCCCCCCAAACATCATTTCCCAAGTACTTAAGGCTCGTAGCGTACAACACTTGTTATCCTTTATTAGATGTTTTGAAGAAATTTTGAGATGAGAAGAGAGGACACAAGTCTAAGGGGAAACTAACTCAACCCTAATGTTATCATGCAATGTGCTCTTATGATTGAGATGAAGAGGGGAAAATCTACCCTAATATTATCATGCTTGGATTGAACACTTAATGTCTCTCATACTCCTAAAGGGACTAGGAATTCTATGGGATCATGGCAAAGAAAACCAAGTAAACACAAGATGAATCAATCACAAATGAGAAAGAAAGAGATGCAAACATGAAATGCAACACAAAGAAAAGAGGGAGGAAAAAAGTGTGGGGAAGCAACCACCACAAGCACATCTCAACCCCTTGAAACCAAGAAAGAGATGCAAAACAGAAAAAAAGCAAGCAAAAAGATGCGAGGATGAGATGAAGTGGGAGAAGCAAACTCCTACGACCATCGACCAACAATCATCGAATAAAAGTGGGAGAAAAAAAGTATGGGACAACAGCCACCACAAGCACATCTCAACCTCTTAAATGCAAACAAGAGATGCAAAACAAAGAAGAAGAGCAAACCAAAGAACTTAAACAAGTTCAAAGCCAAAAGTGAGATGAAGTGGGAGAAATATAATTCCTACAACCACTTGTACATCAATCACTAACCAAGGCAAAGCAAACAAGAAGAAGAAGAAGGCATGATCAATGTGAGGATGGGATATCAGGCTTGGGCAGCAAGCAACACAAAATGAAACTCAACCAAAGGCATCACCATGATCATGCAAGAAAAGAACAAAAGAAGTTCTCAAAATGGCCTCTCATCCAAGTCAAACTCAAAGTGCAACCAAGAGGCACCAAATTAACTTGGATGAGTCCCCAAGGTCCTAGGACAGAAGTGAGAACAAGAGAAGAGGATATGCAATCCAAAGAAGAAAGCAAGCCAAAGCAAATTGCAAGATGAGGCATGGTAAAGAACCTAGGTTCTAAACACTTTCAACATTCAACATCAAATGGAAAGCCTTAACAAATGCAACTTGCAACATGAACCAAGCAAGTGTAAGACCTAAAAGTTTGCAACCAGCCACTTCAAAATGTTAGAAATGTGAATCAAAAAGATTTGGAAGCATATGGGATCCACAAGGGTCATTTCCCATCAAAACTAGGTCAAGTGTGTGTGTGAACCATCCTTAGGAGTAACTTGACTTGCAAGGCACACCAAAAATAGGAAAATGATTCAAATAAATCCAAATAAAATACACAAAGCTCTTAAAGATGTTGGTAACCAGAGGCCAAAGCAACACAACCAAAGTCCAAACAAAGCATCACCATAGGAATTGATCTACTTGAGTGCTCCACTTTGAAGGAGGGTTGTCGAGGGTCAAAAATAAGCCCATGAGAGTCAACCAAAAGGAAGCTTAACATTGACCAAAACTATCCTCTAAGATACCTCAACTCATAATTAACATGAGGAATAAGTCTCATTCATTGGAAGTTTCAATTGGTCAACAAAATCAAACAAGATCAAAGAAGAACAAATAAAAACCATTAAAAACCCTTCCAATAATTTAATTCCAATTTAATTGAAAAATAAAAGAAAAATGGAATTAAAAAAATAAAAAATTAAATAACACATTAAAGTGTCAGAAAATATTTTTGGTGGAATTTTAAATTGATTGGAAGTATTTTTAAACAATTAAAATCAAAACAGAAAAGAAATGAAATAAAATAAAACAAATAAAATTGAAATGGTGTGAATAGCAAGGATTCACGTTGAATCCATTGGGCTGGCAACAAGAGAGGGTGCAAATAACACTTCAGGCCCAAAACCACACAGCAAAATGAAACGCTACGTTTCATTTATTGACGTGGAAGTCAATATCCACGTAGGCCTTGTCACACCAACGAGAGAGAGCCACGCAGCTGGTCAAACATTCAACCATAAGCCACATCAGATCTGAGGTTGAACAACCAGACGCCGGAGCCCTAGCTCCGGTCGTCTTCTCCAGCGAGATGGCCGGAGATCAGACCTGCAAATCTTCACCAAAATTAACAAACCTTATATCAAATTAAAGCTGAAGTGACGTACAATCCATATCCAGGCTCCATTTGTTTTAAAAGTGCTTAGATAAAGAGAATCGAATGGAGAAAGATTTGGATGCACAACTGAAAATATCATCAAACAACACAATCAAGCTATCAAACATTGCCTACATGGTGTAGTGCTTCAGATGCAACCACAATGACCCTAAAACAATGCCTAACATGAGAGAAATTTGGAAAAGAAGATTACCTAACAGAGACACTCCGTTGGTGCTTCAATTGAGTGATTCCTTACTCTAAACTGTGTAAATCAATTCCAATGAACTTGAGGAAGTGAATGCTTGCTTCAATTTGAGTTGAAATGCCTTGGATTTGAATTCACGATTTTGAATTTTGCTCTCACTTTCCAAAACTGAACTCTGAGCTTTCTCCACGAATTTGCAATTGTGAGAGCTCCAAATGAATTTGGATCTTTTATATATGGATTTGGATGGAAAAGAAAGGCCCATGAGGCTTTGTTGTGGTGTAATTTTGAAAATTCCCAATGATGGAAATTTCTCATGCACACGTGATTATATCTGCCTAGACACATGGAGTTCATTTAGTTTTGCAGCTGGGAATGTGAATCTTGCATTAGGATTGGAATGGGCCTTGGAATTGATCCAATTATGGAGTTTGGATGTGAATCTTCTTTGTGAAGAAAGCTCCATTTGCTCGTATTTTGCACACCATGGACCAAAGTTATTTTGTGCATTTTGCTTGTTGGAGAATCGTGAACAATTTTGAATCAAAAGGAAGCATGAAAAAGTCCCACAACCAAATCAATTTGAATCACCTTTAAAAGTTGCATTTTCACTTGAATTTCTTCACCAATGTCCATAACCATGAATCATTCACACCAATATTGAGTTTCATGATGAAATTGAAGTCATTTGGGACAACTTTCATGTTGTTTGAAGTTCCATTTGAAGTGCACAAGTGTATGTAAATGACCCATAACCAAAATGACCTATAATCAAAGTTTCCCAAAATACCCCTGCCTTGCAAGCTTCATAACTTGAGCTCCACAAATGATATGAAGGACTTCTAGGACTTTTTGGAAAGCTAAGATCATGAGGAATAACTTTCATGTTCATAAAAAGTTGATAAGAAACATGATTCTAGTTCAGAAGTGCCTTGGAAGTGAGTTGACTTTTGTTGATTGAAAAAATATGTTCATTTGAGACCCCTAACTTGATGGCATCATAACTTGAGTTCCACAAACTCAATGGATGAGTTCTAGTACTCAAAAGAAAGCTTAGAACATTCCCTACAAGTCTCATGTTCATAAGAAAATTAGATTCAACATGTATCTTGAGGTATATGGTCCTTGAAGTTAGCTCCTAAAGAAGGGGATTTTACCCTGAAATCCTTTGAAACCCTAATTTAGTAACTTCTCTAACTCTTGATTCTTCTTGATTTGAACTTGAAATGGCATACTAGATGTCTCAACATGACTTCTCATGACTCCAATGACTTGGAATCAAGTCTCCAACTCCTTCAAGCTCACAGTTGACTTTGCAATAAGCAGATGAAACCCTACGTGCACAAACTTTGACTGCAACCTCTTGCAAATGATATGACCCCTTAGATAAGCTCCCCAATGACTTCAAAAGCATACAATGAGCTTCTCCAAAATATCTTATCCATAACTCTGGCCTTGTGAACCCCTGATGATCTTCAGTTGACTTTCAAAATAGGAGGTAAGCAACCCTTGATCCCCTGCAAAAGACAATAATATACAGATGCAAATGCTAAAGAATGAAATGAAACATAAGCCAAGTAAAGAAAAAGGTTAGGCAAATTTTGGGGTACAACACATTTTCATCAGCATAACATCCTTTGCATTCGAGGGTCTCACTCTTACTTCATCTTCACAAATAAGCTGAATAACCAGTACAACACTCGAGCAAGTCAACACCGAAGAATGGATCAACTGGAACAAGAGAATAGAATGCTCCATGATGAAGTTACCACTCTGAAAGAAAGCTTGGAAAGATTGAATGGGTTGGTTGAAGCTCTGTATAATCAATTGGCACTCAACAATCAAGACAACATCCTGAGGACTGTCATTTCTGAAGTTGTATCAGCACCGATCCCAGTGGTGCCCGCTACTACTGAGCCTACTTACAGCATGCCACCCGGTTTCCCATGGGGGATGCCTCCTTACTTCACTCCAGGCGGTTACCGTCCGCCTGTTTCCAAAGTTCCTGTTGTAACTACTGTTCATGCCATTCCTGCAACTACTGTTGTGATGACCGTGCCACCTCCGAATTTGAATGTTACTCCGTATGTTCTAGATGAGCCAATATTTCACGGGTCACCAAGTGAAACTGTTGGATTCAAAGAGAGAATGGATGGATTTCAAGATAAGTTCTCCGAAATTCATAAGGAACTGAAAGCTCTCCGAGGGAAAGAATTGTTTGGTAAAAGTGCTTCTGATTTATATTTGATTTTGAATGTTAAGGTTCCTCTGAAGTTCAAGGTCCTTGATTTTGAGAAATACAAGGGGAAAACCTGTCCACAAAGCCATCTTATTATGTATGCTCGAAAGATGTCAGTGCAAACCGACAATGATCAGTTACTTATTCATTACTTCCAAGACAGTCTAACAGGTGCAGCATTTAAGTGGTATATGGGGTTAGACGGTGAAAAAGTTCGAACTTTCAATGATCTATGTAAAGCCTTCATCAACCAATACAAGTATAATGTGGACATGGCTCCTGACCGTGATCAGTTGAGGGCCATGGCTCAGAAAGACAAAGAGAAATTCAAAGAATATGCTCATCGCTGGCACGAGTTATCCGCCTAGGTTACACCACCATTATAAGAGAAGGAAATGACTAAGATCTTTTTGAAGAGTCTTGGTTCATTTTTCTATGAGAAGATGGTAGCCAGCGCGCCTAGTGATTTCACCGAGATGGTAAACATGGGTATGCATTTGGAAGAAGGGTTTCGTGAAGGAAGGCTAGTCAAAGAAGAAAGTACCCCCAACAATGCTAAAAACGTATGGGAGTAATTTCATAAATAAGAAACAGCAAGATGTAAGTGTTATACAGCAAGGACGATCAAAGAGAGGGTATTCACCATCACAACAAGTTGCTACAGTAACGCTGGTACTCAACGCTCCAACTTACCAACCACAGTTTGCTCAGTCGTATCAGCAACCTCAGACTCCCAGAGCTCCACAGCCACAACATTAACAAAGTCCACAATCTCCTCAGAAAAATCGGCCACCATTCAACAATCAAGGTCGTGTACACAGAAGAATAAACTTTGATCCCATCCCTATGACGTACGTTGAATTGTTCCCGGTTTTGATCCACAAAGGACACATCTAGACAAAAGCTCCACCTGAGGTACCCAAGAATCTTCCATACTGGTACAGAGCTGAAAAAATTTCCCTTATCATCAAGGGGCTCTAGGGCATGACATTGAGAACTGCTACAGTCTGAATGAAGACATTCAAAGACTGGTTAAGTGCAGAATCTTATCCTTCAGAGATTCCAATCCTAACGTGCAGGATAATCCGTTATCCTAACATGGTTTGTCCTCCATGAACATGATCCAAGGTTATTTGGGAAGAAGTGATCATAAGATTTCAAGTGAAAAGACTTAGGAAGCGTTTGTTATAGTGCCTCACTTTAAAGAAGTGGAGCGCATTAAAGTTACTTATGATAGTAGAAGACCAGTTGTAACTCCTTTGGTGATTAATGTGCCCAGGCCCATCCCTTACACTTCTAGTAAGGCATTCCCTTACAGATATAACGCCACGATGATGGAAAACGGAAAGGAGGTACCTTTACTTACTTTACCTTCAGTTTTTAATATTGCGGGCGTTAGCAGAGTAACCAGAAGCGGTCGAGTTTATCCTTCGGTACCCTCGAAAGATAAGGGAATCTTGTTTGAGCAGCCAATTTCAAAGGATCCAATTGTAGAACAATTTGGTGGGTCTGACTTGTCCAAGCCATACGAAATTTTGAGGCTAATTAAGAGAAGTGAGTACAAGGTTGTAGATCAGCTATTACAAACTCCATCTAAAATCTCAGTGTTACAGTTACTCGTGAGTTCTGAAGCCCATAGAGAAGCTCTCCAGAAGGTATTGGAGCAAGCATATATTGAATAAGACGTAACCATGGAGCAGTTTGATAACATTGTCGGTAACATTAATTCTTGCAACAATCTCGGATTTAATGAAGAAAATCTTCCGGAAGATGGAAGAAAGCATAATATGACATTGCATATCTCGGTGAATTGTGGGAATGATGAATTGTCTAGTGTGTTGGTTGTCACTAGATCCTCTTTGAATGTGATACCCAAGACTACTCTGCCAAAGCTGTCGTATTAGGGGCCACCGATGAGGCCAAGCCAGGTCATTGTTAAGGCTTTTGACGGATCCAGAAAGACGGTGATTGGTGAAGTGGATCTACCAATGACTATTGGGCTGCAAATCTTTATGATCATGTTTCAGGTCATGGATATTCGTGCCGCCTATAGCTGTTTGTTAGGGAGGTCGTGGATCCATGAGGCTGGGGAAGTTACTTCTACTATACATCAGAAGCTGAAGTATACTTTTGAAGGCAAGACAGTTATAGTTTGTGGAGAACGAGCTTTAGTGGTGAGCCA
Organism: Lathyrus sativus; assembly: GCA_963859935.3. NCBI lineage: Eukaryota > Viridiplantae > Streptophyta > Magnoliopsida > Fabales > Fabaceae > Lathyrus > Lathyrus sativus. Next base: position 29,168,040 of record OZ012738.1, on the reverse strand, counting down.
TTTATCATCATTTTCCTATGTTGAAGCTGAAGAAGAAGTCGGAACACAGTTTCAGTCCTTATCTATTATGGACAATGGTGCTCAAAAGTCTAGAATACCTATGTCATCCTTCAAAGACGTACAGCAGGTCATAAACAGTGGTTCTCAAGCAGGTTGGGAAATATGTTATTTCTACCAGAGAATAAGAACAAAGAAGGTCTCGGCTTTACTACCAGTTCTGCTAAACAGGTTATTAGAAGTCAAGAGTTTCCACCAATTGAAGAGGTATTCCACAGCGGAGGGACTATCCATCCTCCTCACATCAATGCAGTGTCGGAAGATGAATCTGAAGGCTATATATCAGATGGTTCTGCAAGTCTCTCCATTCCGCATGAAGACAATGAACCTTACATGGAGGATCCAAGTTATGACTCAGAGACTGAAGACACCTACGTGCCTTTCTACTCTCCCAGATCAAGACGTCGGGATTACAATTTTGAGGTCAATGTTGTCGTTGAAGAGGATTCTGATGAAGATGTTCCTGACTTTGTGAGTCCAAGATTATTGGTCAAGAATTGGAGTGCGTTTGATGTTCCCATTCTTATTCATATATCAAAGTAAACATTTGTTTTAAGTTTTCGCTCTGCCCAAGACGAAAATTTGTTGTGTGGGCTTACTTTTTTAATGATTCCCTTTGCTCTGCCCAAGGCAAAGGTGATCTTGTTGGGCATGTTGTTCAAACTTTTCTATCATTAATAAAACGTTGTTTTATTTTATATTGTGTTCTTTTGTTTTATTACTTTGTTGGAAAATGATAATAATAAGTAATAAGCATCTTGCGTACACACAGTTTCCACTTTATAAAACTAAATAAAACCATATCACATGCGCAGATTGCTGCACAAACCACATCTCAGGAATAATGACCCACTACCTTCGCCGAACTTCGAATTTCCCGTGTTTGAGGCCGAAGACGAAGAAGATGATATTCCAGAAGAGATCTCTAGACTGCTTGAGAATGAAGACAAAGCTATTCAACCTCATAAGGAGCCTTTAGAAGTGATCAATCTGGGTACAGAAGAAATCCATAAGGAAGTGAAAATTGGAGCTTTGCTCAAGTCTGACGTGAAAAAACAACTGATTGAGTTGCTTAAAGAGTTTGTCGATGTGTTTGCCTGGTCATATCAAGACATGCCTGGTCTTTACACTACTATAGTTGAGCACCACTTACCTTTGAAGCCAGAATGCCTGCCGGTTAAGCAGAAGCTCATAAGAACTCGACCTGATATGGCTCTGAAGATCAAGGAAGTATAGAAGCAGATCGGTGCAGGTTTTCTTGTCACTGTTGAGTATCCGCTTTGGTTAGACAACATTGTGCCCGTTCTGAAGAAGGATGGAAAAGTCCGTATGTGTGTGGACTACAGAGATTTGAACAAGGCCAGTACGAAAGACGATTTCCCACTGCCTCACATTGACATACTAGTAGACAGCACTACAAGGTATGAGATCTTCTCTTTTACGGATGGATTTTCAGGATACAATCAGATCGGGATGGCTCCCGAAGATAGAGAAAAGACGTCGTTCATCACCCCCTGGGGCACTTTCTGTTATAGAGTTTTGCCGTTTGGACTGAAGAATGTCAGGGCAATGTATTAGAGGGCTATGACCACTTTGTTCCATGATATGATGCATAAGTAAATCGAAGTGTATGTGGATGATATGATAGCCAAGTCTAAAACTGAGGATGATCATGTTAAACATTTGCTGAAAATGTTTGGTCGACTAAGGGAATACAAGCTTCGTTTGAACCCCAACAAATGTATGTTTGGTGTACGATCAGGGAAACTTTTGGGTTTCATTGTCAGCCATAAAGGTATTGAAGTGGATCCTGATAAGGTTAAGGCTATTCAGGAAATGTCGGCCCTTACTACAGAGAAACAGGTCAGAGGATTTTTGGGACACTTGAACTATATTTCTCGATTTATATCTAATATGACTGCTACGTGTAGACCTATCTTCAAGCTTTTAAGGAAAGAACAGGGTTATGTTTGGACTAAAGATTGTCAAAACAAATTCGATAGTATCGAGGAATATTTGCTTGAACCTCCTATTCTAATTCCTCTGGTTGAAGGACGACCTCTAATCATGTATTTGACTGTGTTGGAAGACTCGATGGGCTGTGTACTCGGTCAGCAAGATGAAACAGGGAAACAAGAGCATGTTACCTATTATTTGAGCAAGAAGTTCACCGACTGTGAATCCAGATACACTATGCTTGAGAAAACTTATTGTGCTTTAGGATGGGTCGCTAGACGCCTGCGACAATATATGTTGAGTCACACTGCTTGGCTAGTGTCCAAGATGGATCCTATCAAGTATATCTTTGAGAAGCCTGCTTTGACTGGAAGAATTGCCAGATGGCAGATGTTGTTATCAGAATATGATATTGAATACCATACTCAGAAGGCTGTTAAAGGAAGTGTTTTGGCCGAGCATTTGGTGCATCAACCTATTGAGGACCATCAATCTTCTAATGATGATTTCCCTGACGAAGATGTGATGTATTTGAAAATGAAAGATTGTGAAGAACCTTTATCGGACGAAGGACTTGAACCAGGTTCTCAGTGGGCTTTAATTTTTAATGGAGTTGTCAACGCTCATGGAAAAGGAATAGGGGCAATTATTGTGACTCCTCATGGATCTCATATCCTGTTTACTTCCAGATTGACATTAAAGTGTACCAATAATGAAGTCGAATATGGAGCATGTATAATGGGCCTTGAAGAGGCAGTGGATTTAAGGATTAAGAATTTGGATGTATTTGGAGATTCCGCTGTGGTAATCTACCAAATCACAGGAGAGTAGGAGACTTGTCAAGATAATTTGATCCCATACAGAGATTATGCGAGAAGAGTGTTACCCTTCTTTGATAGAGTCGACTTTCACCATATCCCCCGTGATGAGAATAGGATGGCAGATGCTCTAGAAATCCTGGCCTCCATGATTGTGGTAAACTTTTGGAATGATTGTCCTCAGATTGATGTAAGACGTCTAGACAGACCTGCCTACATCTTTGTCATTGAAGATGTTGAAGACGGTAAACCTTGGTATCATGATATCGAAGTGTTTCTCCGAAAGCAAGAATATCCATTTGGAGCCTCTAACAAAGATAAGAAGACATTGAGAAGGTTAGTTGGCAATTTTCTCATGAGTAATGATGTGTTGTACAAGCGGAACTTTGACATGGTCTTGCTAAGATGTGTTGACAAGTGGGAAGCGGACATGTTAATGACGGAAATTCATGAAGGATTTTTGGCACTCATGCCAATGGACATGCTATGGCTAAGAAACTCCTAAGAGCTGGTTATTATTGGATTACAATGGAATCCGACTGTTACAAGTTTGCTAAGAAATGTCACAAGTGTCAGATCTACGCAGACAAGATTCATGTACCTCCAACTTTACTGAATGTTATCTCGTCCCCTGGTTGTTCTCCATGTGGGGCATTGATATGATTGGTATGGTAGAAACAAAAGCATCTAATGGACACTGATTCATCCTAGTGGCAATTGACTATTTTACTAAGTGGGTCAAAGCAGCTTCTTATGATAATGTGACTAGACACGTGGTTGTTAAGTTTATCAAGAATCAGCTCATTTGCAAATATGTCGTGCCCAGCAAGATTATTATGGATAATGGGTCCAATTTGAACAATAGGATGATGAAAGAATTATGTGAAGAATTCAAGATTGAGCATCATAATTCTTCTCCTTACAGACCGAAGATGAATGAGGTTGTTGGAGCTGCCAACAAGAATATCAAGAAGATAGTTCAGAAGATGGTTGTTACGTACAAGGACGGGCATGAGATGCTCCTGTTTGCTTTGCATGGATATCGTACTTCGGTATGCACGTCAACTAGGGCAACTCCATTTTCACTTGTTTACGGTATGGAAGTTGTACTCCCGGTAGAGGTTGAGATTCCTTCTATGAGAGTTTTGATGGAAGCAAAGCTATCAGAGGCTGAATGGTGCCAAAGAAGATATGATCTACTGAACCTAACTTAAGAAAAGAGAATGACAGCATTGTGTCATGGCCAATTATATCAATAAAGAATGAAGAACGCGTTCGACAAAAAGTTTCGACCCCGTGAATTCAAGGAAGGCGACCTTGTGCTCAAGAAGATTCAGTCATTCCTCACTGATACCAGAGGAAAGTGGGCTCCGAACTACAACGGTCCGTATGTGGTGAAGAAGGTTCTCTCAGGAGGTGCTTTGATGTTAGCAACCATGGACGGAGAAGAGAACACTCGCCCAGTAAATGTAGATGCTGTTAAGAAATATTTTGCTTAGAACCTAGGAAGTTCAAGTTGACCTAGGGAGAAATGGGTTATTGTTCCCCTGATTTAATCATTATTATTATTTTCCAACATTTTAATATTGGAGTCATGCCTTTTTGCTGACTACCATTCAATAAATAAAACTTTTTTCCTATCAACAATTTCTTATTTTTACCGCTTGTGCGAATAAATGTTTTATCTCGATAGCAAAATTCTAGGACAAATTTAAAACTTTCTCAAAATTTATTGTTTTTACTTGATATATGAATAATAAATGGACGTTCATATATGTTTATTTCATCCCTGAAATACCGAGTTCTGATTCCTATACAAGACTCTTTTTGAGAGGAATATTGAGTCCGCCCTTACAGATGAAGGTTGTTCTGAGGAAGCGGATATTTATTTTGTCCTGTGTTCTAATTTGTCTGAGCATTCATTTGTTTCCCAAAGGAAATTCCAAAGCAAGCTTATATCCTCCAGGCGATTTTTGATCTATGAAGATTTGGTTTGAGTGCCCTTCGCCTGAGATGTTTATTTCATCTCTGTTGTCCTTGTTAGCATACACATATCATATAGGTAGATAGCATGGCATATGCATTTTGCATCTTTGTGTTTATTTGTTTTGTCGCTTTGGCCGTGTTTATCCTCAAGTGAATGGGTTTGTCTTCTCCCTCAAAGTAGAGTCGTTAGCCCTAGGCTGAAAAAGCACAATATTCCTATTTCCCCATGGAGTTCGATCCTCATGGAAGACAGTTGTTTTAGTTGAATCCCATTCGAGTTCATACCTAAATGGTCGAGTCTTGCTTGACAGCTTGTCTTCATTTATTTCCTAAATTGAACTTCAGTCCCTGACAATCACAATTTTGGATATCTCCAGGCTTCTGAACCTGAACTGAGCGTGCATTCATTTTGCACTTTGACTCCCCAAAAAGGATCTATTTGAAGATCATCACTGAAGAGAAGATATTTCTCCAACAATATTACAAGATTTTCTCAACAATTTATATCTGGAATACGAATGGTAGCCTCTCTATTTGAGAAACTTGTTTCAATCAGGTTTTCTTTTAAGATGACAAATGGCAATCTCATTAAGACAGTTTGTCCATCCCCATGGGTTTTATCAAGATTATCAACTCGTCAAATGGCATCCCTCTGGGAATCCGTCAGAGAAGTTTGTCAAAGACTTTACATATATTTCTCTTTATTTGAGAATTTTCACTACCAAGGATTCATATATTTTACAGCTACAATAAAGACACTCCCCAGGGATGTATTTTCCAGTGAGTCCGTTACACAAAGTCTAAATTCCATCAAATGGCATCTCTCCCGAGAAATTTGGTGAAGATTATTACAGTTAGTCTCTCTTTATTTGAGAAGACATATTTTGCAAACCAACCTGCCTACATCTCTTCTGAAGATCCCTGGTGAAGTCTTATAATCTCCAGTAAAATTCCAATCCTCTGCGAAGATGCTCTCACGAGTATTCATCATTCCAGGAAGAAATTGAGACCCATTCATGGCATACAACCTTGAAGCGTTAGGGAGGATTACTTTACTCTTTTCAAGTAAAAGAAGAAACTGAGGCCCGTTCATGGCATACAAACTTGAAACGTTGGGGAGGTTTATTTTACCATGTCTAAATGAATCATTCAGTTCAAGAAGAAGTTGAATCATTTTTCGATCATGGAAGCTTATTTTGGTCAGATACCTTTGCTTAGGCTACCATGTTCGGTAGTAGGTCATATTTCCTTTTGTGTTTACCTTTTCTTAGGCTATCATATGTTTGATAGTAGGTAACACACCTTTCTTTTAGTCAGACACCTTTGCTTAGGCTACCATGCTCGGTAGTAGGTGATCTCTCCTTTCAAGTTTATTACCTTTTCTTAGGCTATCATATGTTTGATAATATGTAATATGTCTATCTCATTTTGGTCAGATACCTTTGCTTAGGCTACCATGTTTGGTAATAGGTCATCTTTCCTTTTGTGTTTACCTTTTCTTAGGCTATCATATGTTTGATAGTAGGTAACACACCTTTCTTTTGGTCAAACACCTTTGCTTAGGCTACCGTGCTCGGTAGTAGGTGATCTCTCCTTTCAAGTTTATTACCTTTTCTTAGGGTATCATATGTTTGATAGTAGGTAATATTTCTATCTCATTTTGGTCAGATACATTTTCTTAGGCTACCATGTTTGGTAGTAGGTCATCTTTCCTTTTGCTTTTACCTTTTTGTAAGTGCTCTTGATTGGCTGCATTTTGTGGCAAAACTTTAGAGTTTGCATGTATGTCATACTGAATGTTAGGACATACTTAATGATGTGTGTGTAGGGTAAGTTAACTATAAGTTAAGTTGAATGTCATACAGAATGTCATGACACTGACCGTATGACATCCAACGGACAAGTTAGTTTTTCTGGTATCTAGAAATCAGGAAACAAATCAGGAGCTCAAGCTGAAAGACAGGAGACATTTGAGAAGTCCTAAAGCAAAACAAATGATTCTGAATTAAAGGGCAAGCGTGTAGAGAATTGAAGAGTAGGGTTTGTTATGATTAAACCTAACTATGTGCACCAAGGCCCAAAGGACTGAATGCATTATAAATATCAGAAGGAGAAATTCTAGAAATCAAGCTCTTGACAGAAGATCAGAGAGTGTAAATTACAGAGTCCTTGTGAGTAAAGAAGGTTGTTCTTCACGTGAGTATTGTGAGTGAAGAAATTGTGATTTTCACGTGTGTATTGTGTCTTAGGAATACTTGTTCACCAAGCAACTTTATGCTGCATTGGTTAGGTAGTTTCTAAGTTGTTGTGCCACTCAAAGCTTTTAAGCAAGAGTGTGTGTATTTGTTGATGAAAGCTTTGAAGCAAGATCAAGGTGTGTATGAAGTGGTTCTTCATCTTAACTCTGTAATTAAACATCATTGTGGTGTGATTGAGGGGGAGTGAGTTGGAATACTCAGGTCTAGAGTGTCTCTAGGTTGAAGTGTCATTGGGTAGAGATTAAGTGACAAATGCAAACTGGTTGTTTGACTTTGAATTGATTATGCTAATAGTGAATTTCCTCCCAGGCTTGGTAGCCCCCAGATGTAGGTGTTGTTGACACTGAACTGGGTGAACAATTATTGTGTTATTTACTGCTTTTACTTACATGTTAATTAGTTAGTACAGTAGTCAATGTCACATTGGATGTTATAACTTTGGCAATAACATCCATTGTGTGCTTGCCAGAATTTCACTTTTCTTAGGCTATCATATGTTTGATAGTAGGTAACATACCTTTCTTTTGGTCAGACACCATTTCTTAGGCTACCGTGCTCGGTAGTAGGTGATCTCTCCTTTCAAGTTTATTACATTTTCTTAGGTTATCATATGTTTGATAGTAGGTAATATGTCTATCTCATTTTGGTCAGATACCTTTGCTTAGGCTACCATGTTTCGTAGTAGGTCATCTTTCCTTTTGTGTTTACCTTTTCTTAGGTTATCATATGTTTGATAGTAGGTAACACACATTTCTTTTGGTTAGACACCTTTGCTTAGGCTACTGTGTTCGGTAGTAGGTGATCTCTCCTTTCAAGTCTATCACCTTTTCTTAGGCTATCATATGTTTGATAGTAGGTAATATGCCTATCTCATTTTGGTCAGATACCTTTGCTTAGACTACCATGTTCGGTAGTAGATCATCTTTTCTTTTGTGTTTACCTTTTCTTAGGCTATCTTATGTTTGATAGTAGGTAACACGCCTTTCTTTTGGTCAGACACCTTTGCTTAGGCTACCGTGCTCGGTAGTAGGTGATCTTTCCTTTCAAGTATATTACCTTTTCTTAGGCTATCATATGCTTGATATTAGGTAATATGCCGTATATTTTGGGTTATTACCTTTGCTTAGGCTATCATACGTTTGATAGTAGGTAATATATTGTATCATTTTGGTTATTTCCTTTGCTTAGGCTATCTTACGTTTGATAGTAGGTAATATACCGTCCCATTTGGACAGATACCTTTGCTTAGGCTACCAGGATTAGTAGTAGGTCATCTTTCCTCTTCATGTTACCTCTGCTTAGGCTATCATTTGTTTAATAGTAGGTAATGTGCGTTTCTATGTTTCAACTGGATACCTTTGCTTAGGGTACCACGCATTGGTAGTAGGTTATCCTTCACTTTCAAGTTTTTTGCTCTTTGTTTAAGTTATTGTGCTCTTGATGTATGTACTATATCTTTATTTTGGAGATTCCCCAGTGGTGGTTGTTTCCCTTCCCTGTGGAGTCTCGCTTTGTTGAGCCTGTTTTTCGTTGCTCCTGTGTTTCTCGCGTGCTATGTCTAGTTTCTCCCCCTGTGGCATCATGTCTCCACGGGACCGTCTATCTTGCATTCTCATATCATTGCATATCATATGCATTTGGTGGTATCTTAGGGCCAAACATTTGTCCAATGTTTGTATTTAAGTCCCTCCTATCGCATTGAGACGAAGATTTCAATCTCCATATCTCCGGATAGAAGAAACTTAAATAGGGGCATCTGTCACACCCTAATTTTTGACTTTAAGATCCCACCTCTTTGTGCGTTGTTTGGCTTTATACTTTCGTATTTGTGTTTATTGCGACTAACTAGCTTGTGCAGGTATGTCAAGTGTGAATGATACTTATTCTCTCAAATTAAGCATCTCGGGCCATCTCTGGATCATTTTCAAAAGGTGCATTGTCATTATCAAGAATGGTTTAAGGTCACAGATTTCCAATTCAAAAAGCGTGAAATAATTATACTTCGAGTTTTATGATTTTTTTCAAGATGTTGTAGTGATACTTTGGTCCTTGCTACCGAGGGTTAAGCTCTGATTTATTTGAGGTTTTCCAATTCCCATCTTAAGTCGTTTTAATTCGCAAAGTCAAGTTCATAGCGGAATTATGGTGCTTTGGGCATGTTTGGTTTGACTTCTCAAGACTTGGCAAGATGTTGTCAATTTATTATTTTTCTTAAAACATAAAGAGGAATTTGGGTTGCAAGTGTTCGATTTCTTTTGGTCCAACTATGTGCATTTGATATCAAGCTCGTCATCACAAGATGTTTTTGAATTACAAGACATCAATCTTCATTATATTCAAAATTGGTTTACATTATTATTTACAAGATATAACGGTTACAAAAGTGACTATTATTGGTTATATTTGGTTGCACCTAAGTTTCCTAATCAAATCCTAAGACTATTCTAAAGCTCCAGGACCTTCAAGTTTTTTTTCTTCATCTTTGCTATCTTCACTGTCCCTGCAAAATATTGGAAAAAACAGCAGTAAATAATTTCAAAAAGAAAGAACATTGTATTTTCATACAACCCTTAGATTAAGAATCATCATTGGGAAGAAGGGGGAAGGGCAACAATATGGAGATGCCACCAGCTTCCGTTTAAAAAAAAATGGACAGAACAATGGTAAACCAATAGTGACATTTTCAAACAGGTTCAGACTAACATCATCATCACCAACGTCAAAACTCTTCCAACAACAACCAAAGAAAATAAAGGCAACATCTGTTCTTTTAAAGAAATAAAAAAGTGAATTTTCATCAAAAAGAAAAGGAAGAAACACGGTCAAAAAATTTTCCAACACAACCATCAAAGATCCAAAAGTTTCTAAAACAAGCCATCACCATCATTAACTTGAAAATGAGAGCAAGTCATTCGAAATGGGAACACACAACCAGCATCAATATTAGATCTGAAATTGAAATGTCACCATCAATACCCACAACTGAAAATGGATCAACCATCAAAGGCAAATATTCCGAAAGGGGGAATATCATAAATAAGCAAAAGGTCCGAAAATAGAAAAATCTAGAACAAATCCGGAACTTCCCAAAATCGGCATCAGTAAAAAAAAATGAGATGAAAATTTTAAGGTTTATCAAAGATTCTAAAATGATATTAAACAAGATCAAGCTAGAAGAGGAAAGAATTTTAAGGCTTTTATTTCAAATCGTTTCAAAACCAGACTATAAAAGTAGAAACCGTAAGAACTCAAAGGCTCAGAGAGAGATCTCATCATAGTCCGACGGAAAAAAAAACCAAAAAGGCTCAGAGCACAAAACTCATCATCGCCAAATCGAAAATCACAGCAAAACTCAAAAACCCAACATCAACACCATCACGGTTCACAAACCCAAATCGTAAAAAACCCAAATTCGTAAAAACTAAGATGAACACCATCACAAACCATCATCGTAAAAAACCCAGAAGTAACAAATCGAAGCCCAACATCAACAAATCAACATCACAAATCCAGATCGCGAGACCAACCAGGAACAACATCAAAGTGACGCCGTCACCCAAAAACCGCGAAACCCACAAGTTCGCGAATCCATCAAACCGGCTCAGAACAAAGGTTCCTCATTGCCGGATAACCAACACCGTAAGTGGCCTCCATTAACCTTTTTTTGTGTGTTTTCTTTCAGAATTAAAGGATAAGAAGAGGTTTAGTCATCGCTCAGAAGAGAAGAGGAAAATCGCGACATGTAAAGAGAAGAGAAGAGAGAAAATCAGATAGAGAGAGAAGAGATGGCCAGCGACACAGAGAGAGGAAGAGAGGACTTAGATTTAATTTTAGGGTTTTCTCTTTTTCAGTTTTTTTATTTATTTTTATATGATGTATTTGTATGTGTGTCCACCCACGGTAACACCGTGCATCCTCACGTGCATTACCGTCCGTCCATCATCTGATCACAATCACACACCCACACTCGCGCTTCCACCGTGCATCCTCATAGCCAAACCGTGTGCAACCATCCGCCCCTTTAACCTTCCATTATCCTCACTTAATGATTATTTAACCCTAATTAACTACCTTTTATTTAATTAATTAGCCATTATAATCTTTTTTAATAAACCCTTAATCTACCTTTTTTTATTTAATATAATTAACCTTTTTTATTTTATTTTGTTAACTAATAAACTAATCTTTTTCTAATTAGACTTTTTATAAAAAAAAACTAATAACCCATTTAATAAATTAACCCATTTTCTTCTAATGAGTCAACTTTCTTCAATTTACCTATTTAATAATCTAATTTATTTCTTTTTCACTTTATTGATTTATTTATTTCATCAACTTAAGTACCTTTTATTAAAAATAATAATATAATATTGTTCACAAAAACATATTTTCTAAATGACTCTCTTTTTATTTGTTGATAACTAAACTATTTGTTTATTTTAAACCTATTTCATAATCTAATTAACTTATATTTATTAGTAATCATAAAACCTCTTATTTATTTAAAAAATCCTTTTTTATTTAAAAATTATTAATTAGGAAACCTAACTAATTCTTAATCTTGGAATTTTACTGAAAACAATTAATTCATCTTCTAATCCAACCTTTTCTTAAAATCAATCTCACATAAAACTTAATCAACGCGCTCCCGATTTAATTCAAATATTCTCAACCTCGCTTGCAAGATCCGTTTGTCTAGCGCTTGTCTTATTTTGAACGCCTTTATCTGTTGTTCTAAACTTATTATTATCTTTGCTTTGTTATTTTATTTTTTATGCATATGCATGTCCAACGAAAGAACCTGCGCATGACTTCATAAGTCGTGCGTATTGCACCTCATTTGCATCATATTCCCCGCTTGATCCTTGAATTTTCAAGTTGATCAGCTTCGGCTTAGATCCTACCCCTTAAGGAGGACCTTTTTCTCTTTTATCATTTAACTTAGATAAACAATTCAATTCAATCAACTATTCTCCATACAAGAGAATTAGACGTTAGTCATCTTGACAGTTGAGATGTAATTCTCCTGCCCCATAACAATATTATCGAGAGATGTAGATCTTTTCCGCTTGAGAGAGTTAGTGGCATACTCGTCGATGAAATCCGAGTTTCTGAGTCCTTCTCTCAAGACGGTGCAAAGACCATCTCCTACAAATTATGGTGGTTAAGTCAAGTGTTCTCCCTTAAGATGACGACTCTTCTTTTCTCCTAGAATCAATCAACAAAACCTTATCCCTTTGGAACCTTGGCCATAGTCAACAAGTTCCTCGATCCCTTTTAGGGGAACTAAAAATACTCTGATTCTATTCCCGTCAGGATATGTAGGCATAAGATACGACGTCTTGGCGAGTATACTTAGAATAAACCACTAGTTCTTTCATCCTTAAGCAGATTACCCTTAACAATAAACACATAAAACAAGAGGTTCCTATAGAGTACTACAGAAACTTGGGATGCTAGCACCTTCCCTAAGTTTAACCAACCCCCGAACCTAAATTCTCTAGCTTTTTCATTTGCATTGCATCGTGGGTAATTCGATCTTTTTCCCTTCCTTTGGACAAATTAAAGACCGGTGGTGAATAATGAATTACGATTAAAGTTAATTAATAATTTTACATCCAATTCTCACCGCGAAAAACCTCATAACCACATCGTCAAAGGGATTTGATGGAAAGAACACCTAACCGGAGAACCACATCATTAAAGGGGTTTGAAAGAAAGAAAACAGAGCCCAAGGAAACACATTGTCACAAGGGTTTGACGGAAAGAGAACTTAAACGAAGAAACACATCGTCAAATGGATTTGACGGAAAGAAGACACACCCAAAGAACCACATCACCAAAGGGATTTGCCAGAAAGAAAGTTTGTCTAAAGAAACACATCGTCAAAAGGAATTTGATAGAAAGAAGAAATATCCAAAGAACCACATCGCCAAAGGGATTTGACAGAAAGAAGACATACCCGAAGAACCATGTCATTAAAGGGATTTGACGGAAAGAAAGCTTGTCCAAAGAAACCAATCGTTAAAGGAATTTGATGGAAAGAAAACATATCAAAAGAACCACATCGTCAAAGGAATTTAAAGAAAATAAAGTATGTCTGAAGAAACACATTGTAAAAGGGATTTGACGGAAAGAAGACATATCCAAAGAACCACATCATCAAAGGGATTTGACGGAAAGAACACCTAACCAGAGAATCACATCGTCAAAGGGGTTTGACGGAAAGAAAACAGAGCACAAGGAAACACATCTTCAAAGTGGTTTGACGGAAAGAGAACTTAATCGAAGAAACACATCGTCATAGGAATTTGACGGAAAGAAGACACATCCAAAAAACCACATCGTCAAAGGGATTTGACGGAAAGAAAGCTTGTCCAAAGAAACACATCGTCAAAAGGGATTTGACTGAAAGAAAACATATCCAAAGAACCACATCATTAAAGGGATTTGACAAAAATAAGACATATCCGAAGAACCACATCGTCAAAGGGATTTGACAGAAAGAAAGCCTGTTCGAAGAAACACATTGTCAAAGGGGTTTGACAGAAAGAAAATATATCCAAAGAAACACATCGCCAAAGGGATTTGACGGGAAAAAAGCTTTTCCGAAGAAACACATCGTCAAAGGGATTTGATAGAAAGAAGACATATCCAAAGAACCACATAGTCAAAGGGATTTGATGGAAATAAATCATGTCCAAAGAAACACATCATCAAAAGGGATTTGATGGAAAGAAATAATTTCCAAAGAACCACATCGTCAAATGGATTTAACAAAAAGAAGACATATCTAAAGAACCACATCGTCGAAGGGATTTGACGAAAAGAAAGCATATCCGAAGAAACACATTGTCAAAGGGATTTGACGAAATGAAAACATATCCAAAGAACCACATCGTTAGAGGGATTTGACGGAAAGAAAACATGTCCGAAGAAACACATCGTCAAAGGGGTTTGAAGGAAAGAAGACATATCGAAAGAACCACATCGTCAAAGGTATTTGACGAAAACAAACCCATATCCGAAGAACCACATCATCAAAGGAATTTGAACGAAAGAAACTGTGTCTGAAGAAACACATCATCAAAGGGATTTGACGGAAAGAAAATCGATCGAGGGAATGTCTGGTGGGAATTTTTCATAGCCTTAACTAAGGGTTGATCCAGGATTTCGCGCAAAGTACCGGATCTGGCTTATACTTCGCATGCATGTTTGTATTTTGCTTTCTATGGCGTAATGCTCCATACAAAATTGAAATGCTACGCATTTGAGGATGCAATAAAAATGATGCTCATGAGAAGCAAAAGGACCACTCTAGCAAAATAAATGCTGAAGAGACAAAGCCAACTCTGTTAGGGACGACAAACTGAATCGTCTTTAGGGTTATAACTCTGCTCGAGAACCCAACCAAACTTCCGTTCTACAGGAAAGTAGGAACAATAGATGACTTCTGGGGAAAAATCACTGAGATTTTGATCTTATGTCCCTCCATAGGGAGAAATACTACCTCTATTGGGGGGAAATACCAATGACGATTGGGCTTTGACCTATTGGGGAAACCAACCACTATTGGGCTTCCATCTGGTGAGAGAAATAATAACCAATGATGATACCAACTCCACTAAGGGATGATGCCGGACTCACTTCTCTGTTGAGGGCAATGACCAAATATGCCAACTTTGCTGGAGAAATTACAAACCCCCAATACCCAGTTGAAGAATACTATTGAGCACAACGTTGGAAAATGTCAACAACCATTTGACTTTTACCCTTGTTGGAGATAAGCATTTCATTAATGGACCTTGTCTATTAGAGATAATTTTGTCGCTGCTTGGAGAAGCATCCAACTCTTAAAGTCTTGCTAGGAAGGATATTTGTTGAAATTCTGCTAGGGGCGAAATCAAAGTCTTCACTGAAAAGCTTTAACTCTACTGGGGGTGCCATACGTTGGTTATCAACATGAATCCTACGATATCCTACCACAATACTCTAAACCTCAAAGAGGTGACTTTGATTAACCGTCTTCTAGAGAGGATAATTGTTCATGCTCTTAAAGTGATCTGTTTTAAAATGAGCCTTTGAAGTAACTTTTCCCTTGTCTAATTAATCTTCGAAAGATCTGCTGACTCTCGACTTGATCTCCTTAGATTAACCGATCCTTAGAGAGATTTCTCGACATACCTGACCTATATTGACTGAACTTTTGAGCATAACTTATTCTCTTGGCCACATGCTCCTCAATATATCTATCCAGAAATTTCCTCCTGGCAACATTAAACTTCTCGACTGACATTCGCTATGTAAACCTCATTGATGCCAAATACATGTATGCAAGCAGGAAATGTTTATTCTGAGAATGATAATTCCAATGCAACACATATGTTAATCTTGAAGTTTTTGTTGAAAAGATATCGCCAAACCTTATGGACAAGTCACTAGTTAAAATGCGACACTAATTTTTTTAAAATGACACCATGCACATGCAATACCAACAAAGTATTTTAGCACAACTCATGGGAGTCAGAAACACTATCTTGTTGAAGTATGCATTCCAAATAAACCCTGCTTCAATTAGGACTTTTCAAGATTGTAAGGTGGCCTAGTTTACGGTTTTAGAAAAAGATTTTTGGCTCAAAATTTATTTTAACCCATCCATTATTCTTGATAATCTCCAATCCTACGTTCATTTAATTCAGCACGAGCGCTCACCTGAATGGTAGAAGTGATGGTCAGGGAACCCACAAGAATTTCGGAGTCGCAATCACCCTTTTCGTCTTTGGTGTCTGTAATCACACGACCTTGTTCTTTTTTGAGGATTTTTTTTTCATCCTTTTCATTTTTCGCTTTTCGTTTTTTTGTTCCCTACTTTTTCCTGGATTGATTCTTTTGAATTTTCGATTTTGAAGTCCAGCGGGATGCCCTAACTTTTGCCTAAGTCACTTGTTTTTAAGTTTCGACTTAGCAGGTTTTTTTCCTTTTCTTTTTCTTTTGATCTTTTTTTTTGAACAAGTCGTGTGACATTATTGTCTTGGAAGGGTCATGACTGCCCCATCCTTCGGTTGGTAAGGGATAAACATTGTGGGATTGTGAAGGATAAAAGGTAATGGATCCTTGGATGCACACTCCTTTTGAAATTTGAACGCTCGGTCAGACTAACTGAAGACTACCCAGCCCCTGGGTTAAGATTTAAGGTTTTTCGTTTTCAGAAAGAAACTCCTACTTCAAAGCTCAAAGGGGTTAATGAATGTCTATCTCATTTATATCTCCGGTGTTTATGGATTTTGAAACAATGCATGTACATCAGCAACAAGGTTTTGTTTAAAAGCATACAACCAGAACGTTTACGTTTTCACTTCATCATCCTCCCCCAAATAGTTTTAGGCAAGAAGAGTTGTTATTGCAATGCACAAAAAATATATGAGATAGTGTTTCTGAGCCACATTCAAAAAAATTCAAATCTTAGCGCCATACCTTATGGACAAGTCACTGGTTAAAACGCAACACTGATTTTTTTAAAATGACACCGTGCACATGCAATACCAACAAAGTCTTTTAGCACAACTCATGGGAGTCAGAAACACTATCTTGTTGAAGTACGCATTTAAAATAAACCCTGCTTCAATTAGGACTTTTCAGGATTGTAACGTGGCCTGGTTCTGAAAAGTAATCGATTACCACATTCAAAAAAATTCAAATCTTGGCACCATGTGGAAGGAAACTTGTATAATCACCCGTTGTCATCTGTTCTGAGCCACATTAGACCTATGAAACTTGTCATTTGATATTACATATGGATAATACCTGAAGTAACATGTGAATTGTCTCCTGTGCTCAAAATAGCTTGCTAAAAAAATATTGTTTGATGACGAATCGTTGAGCAAAAGTAACTGTCGGAGCCTCTGATAGTCAAATCATCTATTGAACAAAATAAAATGCTTAAAATGACTTTGAAAGCTATTCGTTTAGCTCCGAATACTGCTGAAATAACCCTGAACTGGAGGAAGCTGTGAAATGCGAAAAATTACCTTGATCCCATGTCTTAGAAAACCTATGCAATGCATAAATGACGATGCAAATGAAGTGAAGCATAAGCTAAGAAGGGTTAAGAAAAGGAAGGAATATTTTGAGGTGCTACACTCAGCTACCAAGTCTTCCCCGTTTTCATCCATAGAGAACTCCCAGACGAAGGTTGAGTCAGTGGCCTTCTCTGACACAAGCTCAATAACATAAAACCCTTCTTTGAAAGTCCTAATCGACTCAGAAAACGGTCTGAACAACTTTCTCCCCTGCTTCAGGGAGACCCAGCCAAATTTCCTCCCCAATACCTGTCGTTGGAGGTGGAAGACGGTGAAGAAGAGGGGGAGAGTAACCCCAATCTCTAAGTACTGACATACTAACTCGAATGCCCACATAAAGGAAATCAAGTTTGGGTGTAGCTGCGAGGGCGCCAGGTCTAAATGCATAAAGACTACCCTCTGGAAATCTGAAAAAGGCAAACTTAGCCGTATCTCCTTAAAAACATACTCGTACATAGGGAACCTCTCCCCGTACGACGAGCATATGCGATCATCTTCTTTGGGGAAGTGGGCCTTCCATTCTCCTTCGACCCCCACCGTTGTGAAGACGTCCCCAGTATAAGAAGCGAAAAGTGAGGCGTGCTCCATTAGTTCGGCCACAAACCATTCCTCGGCAGTGGTCCTCAAAACGGGCACCTCTCCAGCATCAGGAGGTGTGGAAACATCGTCGGTTTTAGTTTCTTCCGAGGAGCTCTCCTTGGACAAGTCTCTCAAGATCTATTCTTTGGCTCCGTGCGACATCTCTTTTACTTGAAAAGCAGAGGATAAAAGTGAATTTGATGACAAAGTCAAATCCATCCTTCCATCGCTAGTCAAGTAAAAGGGCGCGCAAAGGCCCGAGGAAAGTGTTCCCGTCCTAAGCCCTACTCAAATGGCACAGTCAACAACGGGGGTATGCCCGAGCAATCTCCCTGACACATTCGGGGGAAAACTCCCTTGGTACAAAACCCAGAATCTCCCCTGGTACAAAACCAAGATTCTCCGATGAGAAATCGCTGGAAAGCTCATAAGCACACCGAAAATCAATGGTTCCAGCCGGCGACAAACGATCTCGCGCCGCAAAAGCAGCATGATATGCTAAATCCTAAAGTTTCTAAATCCTAAGCTCCTAAAAGCTCCAACGATGTTGGCAGCAGAAAAAGTGGCCAAACCACCGCCTGTCACCAATAGCCACCAGAAAACAGCCCTAAACTACTCTGTTATGACCCTAACCGCACGCAACCTAAGAAGAAGAAATCACTAAAACATACAACAAGCAAGGGATTCATATACTTACATATTCAAGGACATGCTTCTAGAGTCGACCGGCTCTGGCTAGTGAAGGTACGGCGGTCAGTCGGAACTTGATAGCGGCGAACGGCGGAAAGTAAGAACAGAGAGTCAAGTTAGAGAGAGAAGCAAAAAGAGAAAATGAGCAGCTTCTCACTTTATTTTTAGGCAATTCCTAGCACGTGCACGAGCACACGCAGGTAGGGGAATCATCATGACCCTAGCTTAGCCATCATTACACATTAAATGTGGCACACGGCTCGAGGCACACATGGTACTTCACCCCTTCAGATCCCATTATCTGTTGGTCTTCCCGTACCTCAAGCTCCCCGACAAGCAGCATAACAGGTTCCTAAGCATAGATTACCTTAGGCGCAAGGTAACAGCTTTGTCTCTGCGATAAGCGACGACCTTGCTCGAAGCGTGAATTTTCCTTAAGTTATCACTCTCATACTCGGATTCAACAAATTGGGGGGCTACTGTTCTGGACTGGCCAAATGGCTAGGCATGGCCTAATCCACTTCTGCTCCCAAAATGGCCCAATTGCCTAAGTCCAACCAATTTGGGGGAGCATTTACCTTTCCTCCCCTGGGGAGGTTGATCGGTTTACCCCTGGACCTGCACTTCTCCTTGTCAGTCCTTGCCCTTCACGCACGGTTCCACCATCCAGACAGTGAAGACATTTGTGCCCGTAACTGCGCCTCTTCCCGTAGCAACGACTAGTTATGGGCACCACTGCTCGTAGCAACGGATAATTATGAGCACTTCTGCCTGTAGCAACGACTAGTTATGGGCACCTCTGCCTATTCCAACGACTAGTTTCTAGCAGTTACCTATTCTTCAGGAAACGGTTATCTCGTCCCGAAAATCAGGACAAATGGCCAAGTGCTGGGGGTACTATAAATACCCTCTCACTTGAGAGGGTCATGTATTCAATATTCACCTTGATACACACATATTTTGTACTTGCTCTCTTTATCCTGATTCTTAATTTAACATCGGAGTGCCTTGCAAGTACACCCCCTCCTCCTCTCTCACACCCATCATCATAGAGGATTGTCTCTGACCCTCTTCAGGTTCTGATCAACTGTCAAGATCAAATTTTATATTAAATAATTTTTTTATCAATATTGTAGTTAGGATTGTTTAAGCATAAAAAATATTATTGAAATATTATTTGAAAAATTGTTATTGACATCAAATAGAAATTGTAAAAACATTAAAAAAAATTATATTAACAAAATAAATAAAAGTGTATTAATAAAATAAATAAATAATGTATAGGGAACTATTAAAATTTGTAAAAGTATGTTTTAAAAAATATATAACATTTAATTTTTTTGCCATGGCTTTAAAATCGCGCAGGATCCGCCACTGGCTTTAACGTAGGAAGCTGTTGAATTCGATGTTTCCTTTTGTTTCTTTCATGTTTGTCTTGCTCCAAGATGATTTTTTTTTCACCCCAGTGCAAGATATAGGAAGAAAATTAGTTTTCAACTATTTAAACATGTATTTTGGGCTTTTAGGGAGATTTTGGACGTTCATACGCGCATTTATACGTGTCTTATGCTACCATACACGTATCAGTATGTGCATGTGCAGAAAATCAAACTTTTGCAGCTCCTATATGCGTATGCATACACATATGGCCAGAGGGGAAAAGTGCAAGTTAGCCTTAGGTGTCTTCATGAGAGTTGTAACCCTTTATGTTATCTTTCATTTGCCATCGGTCCCACATTAATCTCAGTCACAACGCTCTATATATGAAAAAAAGACCACACATCTATCATGATGTAAAACATGTTGAAAAATAGACTTTATGAATCCTTCTGAAAATTCAATGTGTTCCTTTTTCGACCATTTCTTTGAGTTCCTCCAACCTATAAAACACGTTAATCCTTTCCCAAAAGATCATACGACGCATGAAACACTCTTAAACATTAAAATCATCATACTACATATAAATTCTATAAAAATATTTTAAATTCTATATGCAAACTGTAACACCCCCTTTCTATACCCCCAAATAATCACATAATCAATTAGTCACATATTAAAAATTTTGTCAGAGTATAATTATAAACATAGTATAAAAGAGGCGCATCACATTACGCTTGAAATTAAAACATACAACACCTGCTCAACAAAAGATATGCAACAGTGGGGTAACTTTGCAACAGAGGAACTTAGTCTTTACACCCACATCTCATATGTTAGAATAAAAGCAGAAAATCGAAACATTGATAACGTCAAACATATATATATCATCCAGTATGATTCAATAACATAAGTCATGTTTACATAAACATTCATCAACAAGATACATATACAAATGTATCACAAAAGGATCATGTACATCCTAGCTACCCGGTGCTACATATCAGAGCCGACCGACCAAAAGAATGAAGACACGCTTCACAAAAAGACCTCCAGCATACCTACTCTGCAATGCCTCATAGAGCATCATAAAACAGCAGAAGAGTGAGAAATATTATCATAATAACAATACATATAATTATATATCTTAGTATAAAAATACACATATTCTACATTCTCACCATAATTCATCATAACTCACTCATATACATCACAATGTGTGTATATATATATATATATATATATATATATATATATATATATATATATATATATATATATATATATATATATATATATATATATATATATATATATATATATATATATATATATATATATATATATATATATATATATATATATATATATATATATATATATATATATATATATATATAACCAAGCATATTCATCATGCATACTTTCAGAATTCTTATCATTCCACATAAACATACACATTTATGTTTATTCACCAATGCACAATTATAAAGATGATAAATGCAAATCATAGAGACCGACTCACGACTCTATGCAAATGCAATGCGGTACCGACTCAATCATCTCAAGTTCACTCAGGAACTTATTGGAACCATCGCTCGTTACCAATGTAACTCCCCATCGGGCCTACGATGTTCACCCATTGCTCACACCTCACATAGGCACACAATGTTTGTGGATTGCTCACACCTCACATAGGCACACAATCTGATTGCTCACACCTCACCTAGGCACATAATCGTTTGTAATCATCGCTCACACCTTACATAGGCACACGACGTTACAACGGATTCTCATTAGAATCACACAACATAAGAATGTACATCATTATGCTTCACATACAAAATGACTCAAGACACTCTTGAAATGCATACATATTTACAATATATTCATGCATTCATCTCATTCTATCACATACAATCTATATACATTCATAATACATTCCACAATCTAGGATTCACGCCATACGGCTATCCACAACATATCATATAACAGCACACAAGCTACACGTTTCGGGAGAAGGTTGATCAACATCCGAGTCGAAGAATCGATATTGGATGGGAATCCACCTTCTTTTTGGAAAATCTTGTTAAGAGATGAAGAATAATGAGAAAGTGGGTTTCTAGATCACAAATATCACTTTTCAGCAAAAACAAAAGAAAGCAGATGAAAAAGATATTTATTTTTTTTTTTTTACAAAAAGTAGCCCATGCTACTTATACAAAAAATGTTGTGTTGACATGCTCGCTAGGCGAGCAGAATGGTTCGCCTAGCGAGCCCTTCGTTGCTTCACTCGCTCCAGCGAGTTTTGGTCTTTTTGATTCTGTCCAAGTCTGGGAGTGTTCGCTGGCAACTCGTTGTGTGCTCGCCTAGCGAACACTTCGCTACCTCACTCGCCAGTGATTCGCCTAGCTTCCACTCAAAACTCAAACCCTCAATTATCCAAAAATGTCAAAAGTTAAGAAATCACCCGAATTCAATCAAACAAGTTTCAATAGTCACGGCCTAACATTCCTTGACTAAACTACACAATTTATTTCGAATTCCAACCGTGAAAACATCGATTTCTATCGATTTTACCAATTTGACCTAAAATGGAAATATGTGGAAAAACAATCAAAACAATCCAAACAAAACCATACATAATCATACACAATGATAAGATAACAATATTTCACACTTTCTCTCTTTTCTAGAAGTGTTCTTAATGATTTTCCAAACTTTCTCTCTTTTCTTCTCTTTTCTTCTCTTTTCTTCTCTCTTTCTCTTCTCTTTCTTCTTTCTTTCTCTTTTCTCTCCTCTTTCTTTCTTATATCTTTCTATTCTATTTCTTTTCTATTACTTTTTTTCACAAAATATCTAATAATTCATTTTCTCACAAAATATCTAACTTAACATTAATTAAGAAATATCTAAAATACCCTCCAACCTAATTTTCCCGAAAACTCTCAAAAATGATAAAATAACACAATATGCAAACATAACATATTAACACACCAATTCCACAAATAAAATAATAATTACCCAAATAAAATAAAAGACTCAACAAAAATGGGAAATCAGAATCGGGGCACAAACACTGATATAACATCAAATCTACTGCTAAAACAATGATAAAACATAGTAAAATGGTAACTAATCCATGGTGACTGGTTACCTCTAAAGATTATGGTACTTGAGCTTGAGGTGGACCAGATAGGCTACAACATCCAGCGTGACTATGAAGGGTCTTCCTAGAATGCAATTGTAGATGCTCCTGCAAGGAACAATGAGGAATTACAAACTCACTATCCAAACGTCCTTTCCTTTGCCTGCTGGTATCATCATCTTAACATACCCCCATATACGGGTGGTTTTCCCATTGAATACGTGTAAGTCTGAGCCTTCATACGACCATAAGCTTCCTTTTTCTAGTCCCATCTTTTCAAACAGGCCATAATACATGATATCTCAAGAGCTACCGCCGTCAATTAAGATTTAGGAGACATCAAACTGCCTAACTATAGCTATAATCACGAAGGGGAATATTTCGTTAGGAGTTACTCCCACTTGTTCAGAGTCCCATTATCCTAACATAAGCTAGTCATGAGTTTTCGTCGACGTGTTTCCATCATTTTTATGGATGACCAACATCTTGGAGATATTTCTCTTCATTGTTCCCTTATATGGGAGGTATTCTCGGGGTTCTCCTTAAGTGACTGCAGTAATATACTGGTGCTTACCTTTGCTGGCCTTTTTATCCTAGTGACTGTTCTCTACTTCAGCAGTTTTAGAGAGATATTTTCCTTTGATAGACTCCTCCCTTTTTCTTATTCCCCCTTTCACGTGCTCATTCAGAAGGCATTTCTTGATCAACCCTTCAATGGTATTCTTCAACTGGATGCAGTTATCTGTGTTGTGGTTGTGCCCTTTATGAAAGTGGAGGTATTTTGACTTGTCAATCTGGGACAACTCTCTGATAGGAAAAAGGGGGTATGACTCCTCCTTTATGGAATTTTTTGTTGGCACAATCTTGATATATCTTCTCCCAAAATGCATTCAGTGGTGTGTATTTATCATACCGTCCCTGGATTACTCAATCAGACTCATCCTTTCGCTAGTGGGACTCCTTCCTGGTTGAGAAACTAGCGTTGGTATCGGTGGAAGAAGGATTATT
The DNA here is from genome assembly GCA_963859935.3 of Lathyrus sativus. Taxonomy (NCBI): domain Eukaryota; kingdom Viridiplantae; phylum Streptophyta; class Magnoliopsida; order Fabales; family Fabaceae; genus Lathyrus; species Lathyrus sativus. The sequence continues at coordinate 29,144,084 of OZ012738.1, read as the reverse complement.
GAACTGTGCATTCAATTTTTCTTCCAACATCGTGTAAGACTGATCCATGCTCAACATTTCCTGAGTGGTTTATACTATTTTACTTCCCTCTACTTTAATAACAACTTATGTAAATTGGTCGATATAAGACCACAAACTCTCCTTCTTTCCTTAGATGTCCCACTCAAAACAACTTCAATTAGAGGTTGCCTTTTTTGGACGGTAAAGTGTACGAAGAACCATTGATATAAATTCTTGTTTGATTCAATAATCTGTGTGGCTGATCATTGAACCATAACATTGTTGGACCAACCAGGATTAATGCAAACATCTTTCATTTGGAGGCTTTATCAGTACTGAAGTATTTCAGTCAATCGTTTGGATCTCCATTTCCTTTGAACTCGCCCATCTTAGGATGCTTCTCCATGGATATTGGTGTTTTTCTATCCAAAATTCTAGAGCACATAGGGTTCTTCTATTGATTCTTCGATGGTTGATTTTCTGCCTGATCCGTGAGAGAAGTGTGCCTATCTCGATCTCCCTTGGTGCTTTGAGGAAGAACTTTTATGCTTGTTGCTCCTCTGATGATTCTTTGACTTAGGAGATTCATATTTCTTTGTCGTGGTCAGCTTGAAGATGGTGGTTTGAGTTCTACTTAATATAGCCTCTTGAACGGTGTTCCCTCGTGGAGGCACATTTAGAGGCTTTATTTGACGTGAAAAAACCTTTCTTCTATAGCTTGCAAATTATGTAGCCAAACGATGTTGTACATGTTCTTCAGCAACTCGTTGGTTACTTGAAACCCACTAAAACCTCATTTGAGAGATAATATATAAAGGAGATGAGAAGATATGCAGATTACCAACACTCGACAATGTCGTTGCCGCACAAATAAAGCCTCTTGCACAACAAAAGCATAATGGTCATACTAGATTTGTGGGTATTAGGTGTATGTCTGATTAGATTCACTGATAGTGGAAGATTGTTTGTGTAAGCCCTATAGGCCAATAGTTTTATTAGAACTTGAAAATTGTATTGAATTATTTATTAATAATAAAAAAAGAATTTCTTTATGTTTGTTTTTCCAAAATAATAAAGTTCCTAGAATAGCTAGTTTGTTTAATGAAATGTTAAATGTGACTTAATCATGAGATCCCATTAAACATAAGGATAATATTCTTAAGGTATCCATAGTCAAACTTTATTGTGAAGTTGGATAACATTAAAGCATTGGGACTAACATATGGATAAAATGATGATCACATCTCATGGATCATGGATAAAGAGTTATCAAATCTTCACAGAGGTATGAATAATATTTATACTAAATTGATTCGTTGTGAGAATACTACATAGAATATTGTGTAAAGTGTCCTAAGTTATTCTCATAGTGATAGTGGTGTATACCACCCTTCGACTTGAAATCACTATGGACCTTAGATGTGGAGTCGAGTACTTTATTGTTAATCAAACATTGTTCGTAACTGGATGACCATAAAGCATGTTAAGGGATATGAGTGACCTAGATGGAATATTTCCATCATGCGCAATAGGATAAATGTTTAAGGGCACAATATTGAACTGGACAAGGGTGACACGGTCTATGTCTTGTGTTTAATATAGACATAATATCAAAAGGTTAATTATACACACAAACATTATCATAGAGAGGTTTTTTCATATCACATGACATTTTTGAGACTTGGGTAGGAATGATGTGTTGGTAGATGTCGTTCACTATTCATTATATTAAATGTCTGATTAAATATAGTTGTCAATGTCATGAGAACTTACAGGGTCACACACATAAAGATAAATTGATGAGAGATAGAATAAATAAGGAACATATTAAGGTACAATCTACTTGAAAGAATTATGGAACACCGTAAGGTGTAGTGTATTTAAGTGGGATATGAAATACCGTATAATAATAATAATAATAATAATAATAATAATAATAATAATAATAATAATAATAATAATTACTATTATTATTATAGTTATTAAATATAATAATATTAATATGTTTTTTATTATAATAATAATTATAATATTATTATTTTACTATTATACATATGGTGACTTATGTTTGGTGTTTTTAGCTTATTGGCCACACGAGTGACTCTATAAATAGAACTCGTGTGTAGAATCTTTTACACTTGATAAAATTAGATTTGTAAAACATCGTCGTAATATATCTCTCTATCTATCTATCTCTCTCTTTCTCTCTCTCTCTCTTTCTATCTCTCTCTCTCTGACACACACACACACACAATTTTTACTCATAGCAGCTAGCACAAAGATTGAAGGCACTCTGCTTGTGTGGACTGAGTAGAGGCGTTGATCATCATTCATCGCTTGTGATCACACGTTTCATTGTACATCAAAGGTTTTAATCGCCACGAGAGATAATTGTTTCTATCATTGATCATGCTCATCCGTAAGGATCTACTTAAGGGGAATTTTGGTTTTTTGTTGTGTATTGTATTGTGATTTCCCTTCAGTCATTAACCTAGAGTTTAGAATTCATATGTATTTGACTATTTAGTTCATTGAACCATCTGCAATTCAACTATAACAGATAAACAATTTCAAGCAAAACCACAAAAGTTTTTTTTGGCATAATTAGTCACTAGGTCCCTTAACTTTGAGCGAAGTTTCGCTTTGATCCCTGAACTAAAAAACGTTACGGGATGATCCTTTAATTTAAGTTCCGTTAAGCTCTTTGGTCCCTTTCGTTAGTTTGTGTCAAAAAAACATTAGTTTATGTGAGGTGGCATGCTAAGTAAGCCAATTTAGGATTCCACATCAGCATATGTATATGTTGCTTTACATAGGGTTCCATATTTCACTCTTGCTACTTCATTCTTCTTCCATCATTCTTCTTCATCCGTGTTCCATATTTCAACCTATTCCATCTTCATCTTCAATTCAAGGTTAAATCCATTTCTTCCAATTTCCTTCTACTATCTTCCATTTTCTTCTGCAATCTAGGAATTATGGTTCAAGCAATGTCAAAGAGTGCAAGCAATGCCTCAACTTCAAACAACCATAGCAATGGCACATCTGGATCTTTGATTCGTAGAAACAATAGGATCGAGTGCTTTTGCCAAGATGAAAGTGTTCTTAGAATAGTGAATGATGTGAACAGTGTCAACAAGGGGAGAAAATTCTGAGGTTGTAGAAATTACAGAAACCACATTGAAAAGGTTTGTAATTTCTTCAAGTGGATGGGTGATGAGTTTCTTGATGAAAGGGATTTGAAGCTTGAAAGAAAAAAAGAAGAAAATTAACAGATTGAAGAATGAATTTATGTACACTCGAGGGTGGATCAAAATGTCCATTGTTGTTGGGATTGTAAACTTAGGGTTGAACCTTGTGTTTGTAACAATGTATCTCAATTAGTTTTAAGGTAGTTTTAAGTTATGTTTTTATGTTTGTAATCTACTGTTATGTTGTAACAAATTGATGAGTTTGTTTAATGAATAATGTATTGTTATGTTGTTTCAATGAATAATGTATGTGTTTTTTTTCCACATTTTCATTGAATAATGTCTCAATTTCCAACCTGTAAAATATGCATAACCAATGACCAATATTTGTGGAAACAAACTGTAATATAACTTGTTCAAACATTTTTAATACATAACAGGTTCGTTGAATAATGTCTCAATATCCAACCTATAAAGTATGCAGCCTAATGATCAATATTTGTGGAAATAAAATGTAACATGTTTGTTTCATAACAGGTTCAATAAAATGTTGATACATAACAGGTTCGATAACATGTTTGATACATAACAGGTTCAAAACATGTTTCAAAGTTTGATACATAACAGGTTCAATAACCATTCCAACATTCATTAACAAATTCAATATTTGATACACAACGGGTTCAATAAAACAAGGCCATTATAAGGCAATACATTGTTTAATAAAACAAGGCCATTCAAATACCAAAAGGCCATTGTAAGGCAAAACCAAAAGGCCATTATAAGGTAATACATAACAGGTTCAAATACCAAAAGACCATTGTAAGGCACTACATAACAGGTTCAAAACCAAAAGGCCATTATAAGGCAATACATAACATGCATTACAAGGTCATTAACAAAAACAAAAGAGTCAGGCCATTAATTGACATTACAAAGTCCTAGTAAACATAATAATATTGGTCATGGTTGGCTTGAAACAGGCTTGCCACCCTTATGAAGATTTTTTCTTAGTTTTGGGTGGTGGCTGACTTGTAACAACATGTGGTGGTGGTTGACTTGTAATAGATTATGGTGGTGGCTGACTTGTAACAACAGATGGTGGTGGTTGACTTGTAATAGATTGTGGTGGTGGCTAACTTGTTGCAACAGGTGGTAGTGGTTGACTTGTAATAGATTGTGATGATGGTTGACTTGTTGCAACAGGTGGTGATTGACTTGTATTAGCTTCTGATGGTTGCTGACTTGTTGGATCTTGTACCTGACTTGAACTAGCTTGTGGTTGTGGTAGTTTACAAGTGGCCTTGTTATGACCATCTTTGTGGCAACGACTAAACTTTATACCATGTCTTTCCCTCTTCATGTGTGTCTCATCCCTCACCATCTCTCCATCTTTCCTATTCCTTTTTTTCTTTGGCCTTACAGGCTGCCTCTTTATTGGTGGTGGCTGGAGATCAACAAGACTAGTCTTTGACCACAAGGCTTCCCCATTAAGTGAATATATCACATGTTTATAATAAGCAGCATATTTTTCCTTCTTGTAACAGTCAGGTACAAAGTCATCAATCTCCAAATGTTGATATTTCATGCAAGACATTGCATGATAACAAGGAAGTCCAATCAGCATCCATAATCTACATGGGCATTCTTTCTTGTTAAGGTTGACAGCATATTTTTCTCCATTGAGTGAAGTATGCCTCACCTCATACTCATATTCACCTGCACTCCTGTAAAATAAGTAACCATTAATAATGATAGTCAATGTAAATAGTTAGCCATTTGAAAATAATGTTACCTCACAATCCAATGATTGGTTTTTTGTGACTCCCTTTCCATCCTCTTCTTGATGTTAGGTAGTATGATGTCATCGTATTTGGTGATCTTTTTCCTATTAGATTCCCATCTCTGCGTTATGTATACTCTAATTTCTTCCAGCATTGTCACAATGAGCTTGGATCTAGCAGCCACAAATACAGAATCGGAGGCCTCTGACATATTGTTAACCAAAGTGTCACAACATGAACTTGGCTAGAACCTTGATTTGGTCCAGAATCTTGGTGAAATTTTGATGATGTGTTTGAAGGCCTCTTAATTAACTCCTTTTATTTCAAGCATTATTTTCTCCCAAGCATTAACATAACTTGCACATGTAGCCCTCCACGTCAACTCCTTCAATTTTAGGCCAGGGAACTTTTTCCTGAAGTTACTATACAAATGTATGAAATATAAAGTAAGTGTAAACATTACCAAGTATGTCATATTCAATATGTAAGTTACTAAACCAAGTATGTCATATTCAATATGTAAGTTACAAAGGTGAGAGTGAACATTACCTAACACAGAATCTCTGGTCAATATTGCCAAATAATTCATCGAGAGTTAGCAGCAAACCCTGGATCCATAAATAAGTGAGAATGATGGTGAAAATAAAACAATTGGCTAACACTTACATTTCAAGGTGAGAGTTTAAAACCTAACCTTTTATTGATCACTAATGAAGGTATATGTTTTACACAACCTAACTCCTCCCAAATCAGGTATCGATAACTCTAGAAACCAGCTCCATGAATCTTTAGTTTCACCCTCAACAACAGCATATGCAATTGGAAGCACTTGGTCATTTGGGTCCCTACCAATAGCAGCTAGTATTTGTAATCCATAGTATCCCTTTAAGAAACAACCATCTAATCCTATAATAGTTCTACATTTGAAAAAATTTTCCTTGCAAGCTTTGAGACAAACAAACATCCTTTGAAAATGAGGATTCAATTTAGTAGAGTTTTCACTGTTTTCCCCTTGAACTAGTGGCTGACTTATAATCTTCACAGTTGTTCCTGGGTTTGCCCTCAATAGTTCATGGCCATAATCATGAATTCTTCTAAACTGATCTCTAAAAGAACCATCCATAATATAAATAGCTTGTGTTTTAGCTCTATATGCCAATGTCTTGTTAATCCCAACATTCCACTTTTTATGTGTCTTCTCCACAATATCAGTCAACTTCAAAGTTGTATTATCTCTAACACTTGTTTGAATCTTCTTGCCCAACCATTTTGAATTGAGGAACCTAATCTTATAATCCTTACTACAAGTATGCTTGTCCATAATTATCCTCAATTGCCAAGTCTCCTAACTTTTAATATTTGCACAGTAAGCCTCTCATGGGCAACCTGCCTTACATTTAACTCTCATTCTTACCTTATCATCTTTTGTGAATTTCAAGTTCCTTCCTAAATGAATGGCATATGTTCTTATTGCCTCTTGAAACACCCCCTTTGTAGAAAAAAATGTACCAAGTTCCCATTTGTAGTCTTCCATTCTTTTTGGAAGCTTAAAGGTTACAAAATCATCCTTTACAACCTCATCATTCTCATTGTCATACTCAGTAGGAAATTTACCACTATCACACTCCTCTATGTCACCTAAACCTCTCAAATTGTCCAGATTTACCTCACCATCATTATCTTCACCTACATCCCTAACAATGACATTTTCCTTTCCTTTCCCCTTCCCTTTCCCATTCCCTTTACCTTTACCTTTCCTTTTCCCTTTACCTTTCCCCTTACCTTTCCCTTTCCTTTTCCCCTTACCTTTCCCCTTACCTTTCCCATAGTTTTCCCATTGCCTTTTCCCTTCAACTTACTTGTTACATTCACTTCATCCTTATCAATTTCTATCTCTCCATCAATACCTATGTCATTCTCCAAGTCTTCAAAATTAACATTCAAAGCACTGTCATCACTTCCATATTCTTCGTTACAACTAACTACCTCATCTTGTTCTTGGTTACAGTTTAGTCCTTTGATTTCATCCCCTCCAGCATTCATCCCTACATCCATATTCTCCTCCATTTCACAAGTGGTCCCCATATCATCCATATTGTTACAGTTTGTCTCCTCTTGACCAACATTCATCTCAGTTTCAAAGTTGGTCCCCACATCACCCACATTTTCCTCAACTCCAACATTATCTTCAATCCCAACATTCTTCTCAACTTCATTAACTTTGCACCCTCTTCCACCACATCTTCTCCCAGTGTGGTCCCACATTCATTACTTCCCCCTTCATATACTTCACCCACCACATCCTTAGCCACTGTGGTCCCATCCTGATTATTAACCATATCAGTCCCTTCACCACACATATTTTCATCCAATATGCTCACATGTGGTAGTGATAGTATGGGCTCCTCAATAACATCAGGTTCAGATACAAGATGTGTAATATACAAGTGGAATTCCCTAGTTAACACTGCAATGGTTCTCATCTTATCAGTCCCCTTATCATTTTCTAACTGAACTATATCATTATCAACCATATCATCATAATACCAAAGCCTATCTATAGTAGGGTAACCTAACTTTCTTAACTTGTCCAATATTTCAAAGTTATTCCAATAATCAAGATCAACATCCCATATCTCCTATAACCCTACATAACCTGACTTAGTAAAATTTGTAAACTCCCTAGAAAATAGACTAGAATGATGAACAACACACTTAAACCTAATCTCCATGACCTAATTAACCTACATATAGTATCAGAAGTACTAAGCAAGTTAGGTAAAAATGAAATTTAACATTTTTTGAATTGTATTTGTGCAAGTCCATACCTTAGGGTTTTCTGTCCAGACGAAGTTCTTGTTCTTCGTTCTTCTGCAATGAACTCTGTCTTCAAAGAAGTGTTGTTGTCGTGCCTTAGGGTTTTCTTATTTTTGTAAACATCACTATCTGAACTTTGTCTTCAAACAAGTGTTGTCGTAAACGTTGTCTTCAATGAACTTTGTCTTCAAACTAGTGTTCTTCTTTATAATGTAGTTGTTGTCTGAACCTGAGCTTTCATCCAACAATGTCTACATGCCCTAACACGTTTAATCTCCTTAAAATGAATGTTATGTGTAATACAAAATCCACCTCATCCATTAAAATAATTATAGAATATCCACCTAAGCCATTTAAAGTCCAACATTATAATTTCTAATGTTTTCCCAACCCAAACTAATAGAAAGGACTACTATACGTAACAGAGTATAAGTTAGTGGACCATAATGTAACGTTTTTTTCTTAAGGGACCAAAGTGAAACAAACATTAGAGTTAAGGGACTAAAATAGGTATTAAGCCTTTTTTTTTTCAATTTTTTTTCCAAACGGTACTCATGTGTTTAAAAATTAATCGTGTTGATGTTAAAGAAATAATTGAAAATAAATCGTAAAGTAAATGTCACATATTTTTGAGAGCTTTGCTTGTATCATTCATCCCCTTAGAAAAAATTTGGCCTATCCTTAGGCTATCATCGTGTGAAAATGGGGATTTGAATGAGAACTATACATCTAGGACCTGAATTTTTTTTCTTAGCGACAATAACATTTTGCTAGGCAAGCTTTCTTAGTTAAACTTTCTCTAAGCAAGGAGATGTTCTCGCCTAGTGAAATATGTAAACAATGGTCAAAATCTATTTCTTCGTGTTTAAGTTCAGAAAACAAAATTTGCATAGAAGAAATTTAAAGCATAAAAATTGGGCTGCCTTCTAATACGCGCTTATTTAATGTCATTAACTCAACGTCTACGTCAAGGTTCCTTAATATATATTTTTTCCTTCTCACCATTCTCTCTTATGAATTTAAGATAGGAAGGCAAATGCTCCAAGGCTTCGTTGAATGATGTATTTTATGTAGTATTTTAAGAATTTCTACATACGGGTGGTTTTCCTCCCATGTTCTTTGGTCCTTTGTTTCTGCCTTTTAAATTAAATCTTCCTCCAACTCTTTTTCTTTAACTTCTTTACCACTCTTTCCTTTTTTTGAGTTAAAAATAACTTTCTTTTTTCCTTTTTTCCTTTTCACTCACATTGTTATGTTTATTTGAGTTAGTTTTAGTGTTGGCATTGATTTATTAATTATATAGGTGCTTTTCCAATTAATCAACTTGCATCTTGAGGATTGCAACATCTATTTTCTTAAATATTTGATTAATTTTCTAGTGAAACAGTTTCAACAATAGAGTTTTAAGTGTGTAGGCTAATGGCTATAAACCAAAATATGCACAAATATAAACAAAATACTTAAAATGATAAAAACTATTGCAATGTCTTTAAAAACTAATGACGCTCCCTAACAATGATACCATTTTAATGTAGTGCAGATAAAAAAGTGAAGTTTTATCCTCTCTATAGAGATTGGTTGTGTTTTAAAGACCATTAAATAGTTTATATGGTTTTAAGAATGTTTTATCAATTGGTTGAGTGTTTGTGAATAATGAAATGTAAAATAATAGAAAATAAAATGAACTTTGGTGTTTAAAAGTTGAGAAAATTTGTTAAGGTTAAATTTCATTAGCTTATTATCATGCAATATCCTTAACCAATAATATGCAATTCTAATCCGCTATTAATATTACCTCTCGAAGCTCTCATTGCATCAAATGTCTGAGTCAACGACGTGAGATCAGACATATTACCTAATAGATGATCTCTCAGCCTATTAATCAATATGTAACCATTAAGTTTCAAGAGTTAATATAGATATTGTATCTAAATCTATGTCTAGACTTTAGCATATCAAATAGAAAAAGATTGGGATCTAGTAGTGACCAATATCTTTTGAATATCAAGTCATGCCATTAAAAAATGTTTGGCTTAATTGCAACTATGGTCCCCCTATTTTGTATGTTTTTGGGTTTTGGTCCCCCCCCCCCCCCATTTTAAAAACCACGATTCTGGTCCCTTTTTTAAGTTTTGAGTTTGATTTTAGTCCCCTCTCCAATTTTAAATTTTTTTTAATGATGTGGCACTATCTAAGATAACATGTCTAATGCTAGGTCATTTTTAAAAAAAATTAATTTAAGACTTTTTTTATTAACTAGGATAATTAACTTATTAATATTATTTTAATTAATTAATTTTTATAATTAATTAATTAATTAAAAATTTAAATGAAACTCTTTGGGCCTTTAGTTATTGGCCCATGTCTTTGGTCATTCTTTCTAACCCACAATTGAATTGTTGTGTTTGTTTAAGCTTTATAAACACTTTTATGTCTTATACAAAAATCAATGTGAGACTTCTAAAATTTGCATTTCCAAAATTCCAATTCAGTTGACACATATTGATGCATTTCCATCCATTCAAGGTTCCAAATTTGCATTACTTGTTACTTCTATTACTCAGTACTTTCATCAAGCCCTTAACTTGCATTACTATTTCAGTGTTGATCTTAGCTATTTCCGATCAGATTGTTTGTTTTTGCATTGATGATTTATTTCTGCTTCATATTTATGATTTACATTCTAGTTCATCTTTTTGACTTGCTTATTTGTGTGTTGAGTAGGAAGAGCCTTTGAAGAGTGTCTCTTCAGTGTAGATCTGAACAAGGGTCTCCTCAATTTTGACTTGAAGTGAAGAGAAGAAGACAAAGCTGGCTACCACACTAGCGTCTTGGAGGCTTGCCTCCAATGGCGGCAGCCATGCTTCCATTGATCTGGTTGGTACCTTCATACACAATTTGGGATTTGTAAACTTTGAAACTTTAAAAGGGTTATGATCAATGTAAGCGTGTAGTATGCAATTTAGGGATCTTATTATCAGTTGGTTATATCTGGATATTTTCTGTTTAATTCATATTGATTTTCTACTATACTAGATGTTTGACAGTGTTAGAAAGTTTGAAGAAAATGTTTTAGATTTAATTCAGTAATATAGTCCCCACTTTCCTGCTACTTATCTTAAATTGTCCCTTTGAAACATATATGTGACTGCTTTGTAGATTGAGAGAAGTACAGTTATGGGAAAATGACAAGAAATATTTATTGTAGAAGAGATGACATTAGCAATTGTACATCTCATGCTGGGGAAAAACATTCATTATAGAAGAAAATATCATTCATTATTAATTCAGGAATACAACTTGTGGGGTGCAGGGGAAAACTAGAAAATATTTAATTTTCTTGATTAGGAATATAATCATAAAGTTGTAATATACATTGGTTTACCTATTTCCAGTTAGAACCCGATCTCCTATTTTATCTCCTCTTTCTTATAGAACACTTTACTTAGTATAAAATATCTTTTAGAAGTCCCACATTGATTTTTGTATAAGACATAAAAGTGTTTATAAAGCTGAAACAAACACAACAATTCAATTGTGGATTAGAAAGATGGACCAAAGACATGGGCCAATAACTAAAGGCCCAAAGAGTTTCATTTAAAATTTTGATTAATTAATTAATTATAAAAGTTAATAATAATATATTAAACATTAATTAATTAATTAAAATAATATTAATAAGTTAATTATCCTAGTCAATAAAAAATCTTAAATTAATTTTTTAAAAATGACTTGGCATTATACACGTCATCTTAGATAGTGCCACATCATTAAAAAAAATTTAAAATTGGAGAGGGGACTAAAATCAAACTCAAAACTTAAAAAAGGGATCAAAATCGTGGTTTTTAAAATTGCGGGAGAAAAACCCAAAAAAAATACAAAATAGGGAGACCATAGTTGCAATTAAGCCAAAATGTTTTAGTAGATAATCTAAACCAAGTATTAGAAACAAAGAATTCATAAATGTTAAAGTTTAAGAAGAATTAGATAGAACGCCATGATTAAGACCAAAATATGAGTACTAGGACAACAACATCTAACCCACAACAAAAGAAAATAATTAGCTACGCTTACTGATCAAAGTCTTACACTTAAGCCCTAGGAGAAAAATGTTGAGAAACATTTGTTGACGATTCCTCGGAAAGTGCTTCTGCCAGCATTTTCCCTTTCTTTTCCTCTCATGTTGTATTTCTAGTCCAAAGTGGATTTTTCTCACCTTCTACCAAGAAAACTACCTGATTTTATCAAATTACACAAAGTTGTCTTGAAATGAACTGCTTAAACCCCTATTTATAGGATGTTGGTCTGCTATTTTTCTCTAAGCGAGGTTTAGATCTCGTTTGGTGTGCCTACTTTCTTCACCATTAAGTCGTGCCAACTCATTCAAATGGGTTTTGGCCGCAGTAACGTTACCTAACGCGCCACATGCTTGCTTACCGAGCTAACCCTTGCTTCACCTTGAAGTAACTTAACCTAGAAGCCTTATAACACACTATACCTCGCTTAGCATGCCTACTAGCGAGTTTTTGTGTCTATTTTTGGCTTAGCAAGCCTTTGCTACCTATTTTTGGTTAAGGGAGTTTGATGCTTGTTTCTGGCTTAGCAAGCTTTTGCTGCCTATTTCTGGCTAGGCGAGCTTTGGTGTCTGAATGATGCATTTTGTCTATTTTTGGTGCTTTCTTGGTCATTTTTTCATGTAATTAATAAATACACAATTAAAAAGTTTATACAAGCGTTTTATCACATTTTCTTGATAAATTAGGGTGGGGGGATTTTTCATTGATTGCTTGAAAAATAAGTCAATAAGTGCATATGTATTTTCTTATATTTTTGACAATTATTAGAGAGTATGAAATCATGTTTGGCTTAAATGTTACTCTTTACTTCTCATATGAGCAATGAGTAATATTACTATTGTCTCTTGGAAGATTTTATCCAAATGAAAAATTATCTTTATACCTAAAATTTTGTTCATTAGGGGACAGATATCAGACATGATTTTGGGACAATTGTTTAAACGTGATATATCAGTATGACAATAGTGTAAAATATCTTAAGTTATACAAGATGAAGAAGAAAAAAAGGAATAAAGAGAACACAAGAAATTGGCAAACCAGTTCAATGAAACCACACCTACATCTGTGGGCACTCTAACCAAGAAAGGAAATTCACTACTTAGAATTAGAACAATTGGTCTAATAAGAACCTTTAAACCCTATGAAGTTTTATGCCTCTCCCAAATCTTAGTGACTTTCTATTCAGGTTTTCCCCTAAATATGAGAACCCGGTCACTTCCTTCAATCACTAACCCCTAGTGGTCAACCTTAATTACAAGTCTATTGATTGTTGAGTTTACACCTCAACTATGACAAACCAACAACTATGCCAAGTTACTAAAACATAGAGTGATGTACAATAGAGATTCAACAGTAATCCTTATTATGACATTAGCATGGAATACAATAAACACTATGTTCTCAAGCTCATAAACTTAGAGTTCTGGAACAAAGCTTTATAACTCAACTAACAAATCAAACTCTATGCCTTAGGATATGAAAGGATGCGCTAGATGTAACATCCTAAATTCAATTAAATTATTTAATTGAATTTAGATGCATTTTATTTTAGTATTTGAGTGATTTAATATGCTTTTTATTATTGTTTGGCGAATGTATGTGGTATGTGGCATTAGTGGCTATGTTGGTGGGAGTTAGGAAGAGTGGTAGAAATTAATTAGAATTTTTAATTAATTTTAAAATGAGTTGAAGTATATAATGATAAATAAAATAATATAAATAGTGACATTTGGGTTAAAATTAGAGTTTTTAGAAAAATAAGAAAAATTAGAGATGAGAATGGTAAAATTGGAATAACCAAAATAGTGGAATTTTTTTAATATAAAAAGAAAAGTGTGAGGGTTGAGGGAGTTTACTGATACATAGAAGTTTCATTGAGAAAATGAGGCAAGAGGTAAAATGATAAAAATGAATAACAAGGGCTTAGGGAATGAGATCACCATAGCTAGAACTTGAGTAATTGCTGGAAATTCATGTAAAATGTTTATCCATGTTAGAAAATGATTGGGTAGGGTTTATAATGGATAGAGGATGAAAAAGATGAGTTAAAAGTGGAATTTATAGAAAACTTCCATAAACCAATTGATTGGCTGCCCTAGAATAATATATTGGTTTACCAAACTGGGCAAAAGAAAATATTTAACAGCAAGCTCAGACCAACTGATTGGTCCACTAATAACAATCAATTAGTTCCTCTGAAACCAATCAATTGGTTCCCTTGTTATTTTTTCCGTAACTTGAGTTTCGTGACTCCATTTGAGGCGTGGTTTAAAGTGTTGGAAAACTAACGCATAAGACTACCTCATGGTATCATTCCAAGAGGTTAAATATGTAAATGAGGATATAAATTTACTGCTTTACTTGTGGTGTTTATGGATGAGTATTATTGAATTGTATAATTGATTGTTATGTTGAGTTGTGAAGGTGATTATAATTGTTTGTATTGAGATGTGTAGTTCAAAAGCGGGAACTACTATGTGTAAATACTATATTACATGTTGCTATGGTTAGAAGTGGAACCATAATTGTTGTTGTTGCATTATTTGTATGCCTTGCATCATATTGTGTCAATGTGTTGAAAGAGGCGAGTCATCAATTCAGAAGTAGGAACATGTGGTCATCCTGGGTTTAAAAGTGGGTACCCGGGGTTCATAAGTGGGGACCCAGTTTGAATGAGGTATAATTGTTGAGTGAATAAGATTAGTAAAAAAACCTCTGATATCCAGATTGGTGCCACATGCATTGGATCGACATTGTTGGTCGCATTGCATACACAAATGCATTGTGATTATGTTATCTCTATGAATACAATGTGTGAATGATGATTATGTTGAATATGCTACCCTTGCTATGTTTTGCACCGTTAATATATTTGAGCGTATTCTCACCCCTTTCTTGTTTGTTTTGTGTTTGTCTGTACGTGGTTGTACAAATACTCATGAGGAGTAAATGATGTTGTGAGTTGGAAGATGGCCTTGGAGCTTTTCTTTGTTTATTTTATCATTTTATCATTATTTAGTTGGTTTAATATTCTGATCTATAACATTGGAAACATAGAATTTTATTTCTTTTGAGTTAATCGTTGGATTATGTTACTTTGATTAAGTATTTCAATTTTTTGAGATAATTGTAGTTCGTGTTAATTGTTTTAAGTTTCGTTGCGAGTTTTAGAATCATTTGAAAAATGTGTATGTCATGTTTGAGTAGAATCCTAAAATGCGAATTTTATTCTTTAGTTTATGAGTTGGGGTTTTAGGGAGTTACATAGTGGATTCAGAGCAGGTCGACCCATTCGACTAGGTTTTCTGATGTTATATGTTCCCTAGTATGCGACATGTGTATAAATAATGTTGATACAATGTTTCTTCTAACGGATGTTTACTCGTGCACAGAGAAATGGCTGGAAGAAATGATCGTGTAAATGCTGATGCTTTAAAGGCTATGGCTCATGTGATGGGTCAGTTGGACCAGGTGCTGCAGAATCATAATGGGATGGAAGACGAGTTCAGAGGATTGGGAAAGTTTTAGATGAACAATCCGCCAACTTTTAAGGGGAGGTATGAACCAAAAGGTGCTCAAGTTTGGTTGTAAGAGATTGAGAAGATCTTCAGGATGATGACTTCTTCAGACACACAAAAGTTCCTATTTGGTACTCATATGCTAGCGAAGGAAGTATAATATTGGTGGGACAATGCTCGTTAGAGGCTTGAAGCTGCAAGTACTAAGGTCACGTGGGAAAATTTCAAGATTGAGTTCCTTGAGAAGTAAATTACTGCTGATGTTCGTAGCAAGAAGGAGATATAGTTCCTTGAGCTGAAATAAGTAAACACGATTATTGCTGACTATGCTGCAATGTTTGAGGAGTTGTCTAAGTTATGCCTGCATTACAATGGGGTAGAAGCTGAGGATTCCAAGTGTATCAAGTTTGAAAGTGGCTTGCATCCAGAGATCAAATAATTCATCATGTACCAGGAGATTTATCAGTTCTGTATGTTAGTTAACAAGTGTAGGATCTACGATGAAGATAGTCGTGCTAAATATGTTCACTATGAGAGTGTTAGTGAGAAGAAAAGTAGAAATCAAAAATGTGGAAAACCTTATGGGGCTCCAGCTGATAAAGGGAAGTTGAAGGCTTCAGGTGAAAAAGAGATAAGTGGGGGAAACACCCTTGCTTCTGTCAGATGTTTTAGTTGTGAAGGAATGGGTCATCATGCTAATGAATGCAAGATTTATAGTCAGAAATGTTTCAAGTGTGGGAAGCCATGACACCCTATTGGTGATTGTAAGAGCAATGTGCTTACTTGCTTCAATTGTGGGGAGCTAGGTCACATTAGTACTTAGTGCCAGAAACCAAAGAAGGCTCAGTCTAGAGGGAAAGTTTTTGCTTTGAGTGGAATAAATACTACTAGATCTAATATCTTGATACAAGGTACGTGCTTTATTAATGATGTTTTTTCTGATTGCTATGATTGACACGTGTGCGACACATTCGTTCACATCCCTTGATTGTGCTAGAAAGTTAAATCTTAAAGTGCCTTATATGGTTGGAAGTGTGAGCATTGATACCCCAACTAATGGTTCAATGACTACTTTGTGGGTTTGTTTGAATTTCCCTTTGACTATTTATGATAAGCAATTTGGTATTGACTTAGTCTGCTTTCCGTTAAGTCAATTTGATGTTAATATGAAAATAAACTGGTTGGAGTTCAACCATGTTCATATAAATTGTTTCGACAAGTCGATGATGTTTCTAGAATTTGAAGTAGGTGAAAAATAGATGTTTATATCTGCTAAGCAAGTGGAGGAATCTTTAAAAAATGATACTCGAGTGTTTATGATGTTCACTTTGTTGAGGGCTAAAAACAAATATGTGATTAGTGTTTAATTCGATATATTAATATAGACCTATCAAATTGTCTTATATCTAATTTGACAAACAATGTTCTTAACATATCTCATCTCATCTCATCTCTAGTTATATTAGTCCTCACTTTACTTTTTTTACTAACAAAGCTAAAAAAAAAAAAAAAATCATTTAATTGACTAACCAAATTAAACTAAAAAAACAAATGACAATTTTTTGGTGGACTTTACTAATGACTCCATGCCTTAAGTAAGTGCGTTTGATTTATTTTGAGATTCAAAATATTAATTTTGAATGACTCATTTTCAGAAATTTGATTTTGATGGAAAGGTACAAGAAAAACTTAATATGAATTGTAGAAGAAAAACTTCAACACTCTAACTTCAAAATTAACTTACATAAATAAATAAAAAAAGAAAAATCTTGAACATGTAAATATTTATTCTAACTTCTTAAAATAAACTTAACTCCTCTTAGAATTAAACTGTTCTAAACAAGACTTAGATCCAATACATACTGAGCATACACTAGCATAAACTTTTTGGGCCTAAAACTGGAAGAAATAAAATCCATCCGCGCTCTCTTTACAATACAAAAAAGGCCCATATATCCAAATAATGAATGTTATATATAAATACAAGTATTAAATCATTTAACAATTTAATCGCCAAAATTGAGGATATATTTATAATTTTTTATTTCATATATTTATTTAGCTACCTATTGTAAATTTTTCTACATCTCATTAATTATTTGTAATTTTAAAATCATATATTTTTCATTTATATTATTTATGTAAGTATATAACTATTTTACTTAATGCATAAATTATTCATTATTTTATAATTATTTATTTTCATTTTTAGTGTTAGCCATTTAAAATATTTTTTATATAATTATCCCATTAACGGAAAGTTATAAATTAATTAGAAAATTTTCTGTCAAATTTGAATATATATTGTTTCATTTTATAATTATTTGTTTTCATTTTTTAGTGTTAGCTATTTTTTGATAAATTTTAAATAATTTTTAAATAATTATTCTTTCATAATTATCCCACTAACTATTTATATATTATTTATTCCACTATACTCCACTAACTATTTTTATGATTAGTCCACTAAATATCTTATATAGAAAAGTTGTTAAGTCACTTGGGAACTTTGACTCCAAAAATTAAAGATATAATTACAAATTTTTATTCATCTATTTATTTCTTTATTTATTATTTATTCCACTATATCCCACTAACTATTTATAATTTCATATTCATATATTATTTTTTATATTATTTATTCCACTATATTCCACTAACTATTTTAATTAATTAATAAATTATTATTTATTTTATAACTATTTATTTTCATTTTTTAATGCTAGCCATTTTCTAATAATATTTTTTTATACTAGAAAAATATTTTAGTTCAATAGGAAATTTGGCAACAAAATTAATGATAGGGAAAATAATATTATTATCTTATGTCTCCTTTACTTTTACTTTGTGCACTTTTATTTTTCAATATTATTGTTCTAACTCCATGCATTTTATTTCGAAAATAAAATAAAAGAATAAGAATATTTGTAAAATAACAAGAAATATTTAAAAAAATCTAATTCACCCCACCCCCTCTTAGCTTGCACTTTATACTTACTGATTCAATATGATTGTAGTATAAAGTGAAGATAAAAAAAATGTACATTGTTTGTCGTGTGAACTGATTTTATATCTTAGGTCAAGTGTAGTGAATTTGACGTGAATTGGATCTTGAACATTTGTGCCTTTGACCAGTTTAGAATAGTTGCCCCCAAGGTTTTTATATGAACTGGAAAAGCCTTTAGCGATTTTGGTCAGCCTTCAAGATCTTGTCCAACGTAAGCCAAAACTGAAGTGTTTGAGTAACTTGAAAAAGTAGTGCGGGACAATAGCATTTAATGATTTTTCTTATCACAAAAGCGTTTCAATATCTGCTTCCATCGCATTAGTCTAGGTATGTAGGTGATTGGAAAATGATTCCCATATTTAGGCTACTTGAGTATATCTAACTCTCCATCATGTTTCAATGGGACGAGATATTCATAACCCTTGGATCCATGGTTCGTCTTTAATTTGATCCGTTGATTTTTAGCCAACATCTTTATAAAAGGAGAAAGTTGCCCCAAAATATACCTTTATTCCTCCTACTACTCTTCAGTTAGCCCATTCTTCCTTACTTTGGTCACCAACCCTTTTGCTCTAGTCTCTGAACTTTCTAGATTGCTCTGATGATGGCGTCGATTGGAGAAGTCGGTTCATGGGTACACCCCGAATACTTAGAGACACATTATTCTTATGAACAGGAGGAAAAGGTGTCCGCAAACTCTTTTAAGATGTGATCTCTTTTGGATTGGCCCATCTTACTGACCCCTAATGATAAGTGGGGTCAATGAGATGAGTCAATTAGAAAGGGATTGCTTCATCTCACTGACCCTACTTATTTCCTTCAGAACACAAGTTCCCTAGAAAAGAACACAAACGAAAGCGATAGAAAAACTAACAAACTTTATCCCCTTTATCACCATTCATGCTCTTCAGCTTACTGTTGTCTCACGTACACAAAAATTGAGTTTTCGTGAAGTCTTTCAAGTACACGAAGATTTTACACGGATGTTTCTAGGTCACAACCTATTCTTCAGTTTATGGTATGTTATCTGTTTTATCACCTTTATCACCATTCATGATGAATTTTAGGTTTTGGTGTTGCTAAATGCTATATTATTGTGAATAAAAATCGATTAGAAAACAATATTCCTATGTAGTGTGTGTATGAACTTCTAAATGTTGTATGAATATAAGTTATGTATGCAGCATATTAGTATGTTAGAATGTTTTGGGAATGTTGTTTTATAATGATATTATGTATTGTGTGTAACATTAGTGTGCCATTTGTGTTGTTGTGATTGATTTCTATTGATCTTGTTTTTATGTTGTTGAAATATTATATATTTTTGTGATTCAATGATACGAAGATCAATATTGTTTTATAACTTATTGTATTGTTGTATTGTTAAATGATTCTACAAGTTTTTGATATAAATTTCATAATTTATTATGAATTGTAGTTGGATGGAAGCTAATAGATTATGTTTGGCGTATGAGAAAGGAGTTCTTGAGTTCCTTGAATACACGGAACAAAAAATCTTCCCAACAATGATGAACTTTTTTATTGTCCTTATGTTGTATGTGGAAATACCAAAAAATTTCCAAAGAAAGAAATATTCTATCACCTTTGTTGTGATGGAATTTTTTAAAATTATACAATATGGATGTGGCATGGTGAAGGGATATAAATAAAAATGTGATGTTAGAAAGATATGAAGTTGATGAAGATATGGATGATCAATTAGAATATGTGATTTGTGATATTGGAGAATCTTCTTTTAGGAAAACTCATATTTATGATACCTTATATAATGATAAGGATGCACCTTTATATATGGGATCACAAGTTTTACACAATTTTCTACGGTGTTAAAATTGTTTAATATGAAGGGCAAAAACTGGGTGGATGGATAAAAGTTTCACGAAATTGCTTAAGTTGTTGAAACAAATGCTACTAGAAGATAACAATTTGTCAAACCGTTGTAATTAGGCCAAGATGATATTGTGTCCAATGAGTTTAGATTATATCAAAAAACATGCATGTCGTAATGATTGCATATTATACCGGAAAGATTATAAAATTTTGGATCAATCTTCGGAATATGGTGAGTTGAGCTACAAGGTGAAGGACAACAATGGTGATGTATGACAATGTTAGCAAGAAGCGTCCTCTTGCTAAAGTGTTATGGTACTTTCCAATAATTATAAGGTTCGAGATACTTTTTGCTAATGTGGATGGTGCAAAGAATATTAGATGGCATGTAGATGAAAGAAAATATGATGGAAACATTTCCCATGTAGCTGATTATTTGAAATGGAAGAAAATTGATTTGTTGTTTCTAGATTTCGACTTTGAGCCAAGAAACCTTAGGCTTGACCTTTCCACGAATGAAATTAACCCCTTTGGTAATTTAAATACTAACCATACTTCGTAGCATATTCTTCTCACAATTTACAACCTATCTCCTTAGTTGTGCATGAAACGCAAGTATATCTTGTTATCTATCATGATTTTTGGACCAAAACATTTTGGAAATGAAATATATGTTTATCTAAGTCCATTAATTGAAAATTTAAGACTTTTGTGGGAGGAAGGTGTTGACGTTGATGATGCATATTCATGTGAAAAGTTTATTATGCATGCCATGTTATTTTTGCACAATCAACAACTTTCTTGCATATGGTAATTTGGTTGGATACAATGTCATGGGACATAAAGCATGTCCTATATGTGAATCTAATAATTTTTTTCACCAACTTCAATTTGGAAAACATACCGTTTACCTCGGGCATAAAAAAATTTCTAAAACCCAATCATCCTTATCATAGATTGCGTAAGGCTTTTAACGAAGAGCATGAGTTTAAAATTGATCCTAAACCTTTAACTGGTGATGAAGTTTATCAGTGAAAATAATATCCTACTATTGTCTTTGAAAAGAATAAAAAAGGTCTCTTTGAGAAAAAGATTTGGAAAAAGATATTGGTGTTCTTTGACCTTCATATTGGTCTAGCCTCAATGTAAGACATTATCTTAATGTGATGCATGTGGAGAAAAATTTGTATGATGGTTTGATAGGAACACTTATAAACATTCCAGGAAAGACTAAAAATAGTAATAATTCTCGTTTAGATATGGTGGAGATGGGTATATGAGAAAAGTTAGCTCTAGAAGAAAGAGGAAAATGAACTTATTTGCCTCCCACGTGTCACACTCTATCTAAAAAGGAAAAGAAAAGTTTATGTGAGTGTTTGCATGGAATTAAAGTTCCTCAAGGTTACTCATCAAACATCAAGAAACTTGTATCAATAAAATATATCAAGTTAATTATCTTAAACTCTTATGATTGTCATGTCTTGATGCAACAACTTCTACCAGTGGATGTCCTAGTGTCGTACCAACAAACATAAGAGTAAATATAACCAAATTGTGTTTATTATTTAATGTTATATGTATTAAATTTCTTGTTTTCAAAAAATTATATAAGTTAAAAGATGAGATTGCAATAATCTTATATCAATTGGATATGTATTTCCCTCCATCATTTCGACATTATGATTCAATTAATTGTTCATCTAGTTAGAGAAAACAGATATTGTGGTCTAGTTTATTTAAGGTGGTTGTATCTATTAAGGAAATAAATGAAGATCTTTAAAGGATACATGAAGAATCATCATTAATCGAAAGCTTTGATCGTTGAAAGATGCATCACAAAAGAAGTTATTGAGTTCTGTTCAAACTATTTGTCGGAAGCAGAGTCTATAGGAATTCCAAAGTCTCGTCATGCTGATAGATACGGAGGTAGAGGTAATGAAGGTTTAAATGTTATTCAATGCCTTGGGATATAGTTCTTTAAGAACATTTGTATATATTGAATAATATTGACAAAGTTGAACCTTACCTATCTACTCATAAAAGAGTTATCAAGGAAGAATATCCCCGAATGACTGACAAGTGGTTGATGAAAGAGCATAACAATAATTTCTTAATTTTGTTTAGTGAAAGGATTTATAATGATGATAGTGCATCTGAGACAATTAAATGGTTGCCATACTTGCCAAAGTTTAATGTAGTAACTTGGACTGCATACGACACTAGTAATTTTTTCTTTTATACAAAATCAAAAGATGATTGTAGTACAATGCAAAATGATGGGTTTATGGTTGAGGCCAAATCCACGTATTTATCTAGTTTGAAAGATAAGAATCCTATATTGGCATCAAGAACATACTTTGGGGTCATTTAGGAGATTTGGGAGATTGGTTATGTTTGATTCAAAGTGCCTTTATTTAAATGCAAGTGGGTTGGTAATAATATTGTTATACAAACTGACGAGTCAGGATTCACACGAGTTAACTTAGAAAGAAAACTTATATGATCCAACTATTCATCATGGATACCCATGCAACAAGTGTTTTATGTGACTAACACTTCTGACAAAGGATGGTTAACTGTTCTTCAAGGAACACATTTTTCATAGTATTAAAAATCATGAATTTAGTTTTGATATTCCTTCGAATCCTTCTTACACGACACAAATGCCTACGTCATATGAAGTAGTTGATAGAAATGATATGCATGTCATTCGTAATGATCATGAAGAAGGCACATGAGAAAATTAACAAGTAAATATTTTTTATTGTTTATTCATAATATGTTGTATGTTATGATTTCTAAGGTTATTTACTATTAAGTATTATTATTTGAAATTTTAGGTGTTTAAAGTCAAAATACCAAGAGACAATGCACGTTCCTCATGTTGTAGATCTTATTTTCCCCTTAGAATTCCATCCATGTTATTGGGGCTTCATGAGGTCTTTCGAGTACTTTCATGAATATCAGGGGGTTAAGGATTCAATCTTTTTCAACCTCTTTTTCCACATATTTGAAGTTAATACTAGCTCCCGCAGAGACGACGTGTATGGACTTGTTTCTCTGTGTGGCTTCAAAAATAAAGGTTTTCAAGTTTACACAGAGAGCTGGAAGTTTTTCAAAAATGGCTATTTCTTAGCCACTGCCTTCTCTCCTCATGCCCATGATGAGTTATGCATTGTTACTATATCTTATGTGGAACCAGCCACTTGCACCAAATGAAGGAGGCAATTTTGGTCTTCAGACCATTTATCCAAGAAAGTTAAAGATTACTCCATCTCGTACAATGCCCTTACCAATGCGGACAAGGTTATGAAAGAAATGTTGTTTTCCTTCTTTGATTCTAATATACATTGTCAGGATGTTTCTAAGGAAGAATATAACGAGGGGAGGAAATTTTTTTGGTACATTCCTTACTTTATTTTTCTTTTGGTATGTGACCCCGCACTGCTTTTTATTTGCTGTTTATCTTTCTTTTTCTCAAATGATCTAAAAAAAGAAGGATCCTTTGACCACTTAGGTTGAACCTTCTCGGGATGTCAGGGTCTCCTCAGTCATGCAGTGTCTTCAGAGGATTGGACCAAGACCGGCCTCCTAAAATGGATCGGGTAAAGATGATAATCCAGGGGAGTCCTGTAAAGACAAAGAGGTCACAATAGTCTTGGTCTTCTCTGAGCACTGACTTGGCAGACACTCCTATCCCGTTGCCTCATATGATGATTGGTTGTTTGCCTTAGACTGCAATGGATATGAAGGATTGCCTCTTTGGTGAGCATTGCACATAACCAACACCCATTTGATTGGTTTGATCTGAAGGGTGAGAATGCGCCAGCTACACATAAATGCCTTAAAACCGTATCACATACACATAAACGCGTGTAGTCTATATAAGAAATGCCTTGAATTCATATCAGGTATGCATAAATGTGTGTAGTCTATATTTGAAACACGTGTAATCCTTGTCTTCTTGCCTTTGGGATCCTACAAAGAGGTAGATAGAAAAGAGTGCAATAGAGGAAAAAAAAGCAGACAAATACTTTCATTCATAATGAGGTGAGTTTTTTTAGATTGAAGCAGGAAAATGAATATATAAAAATACCTTTAGTTGTAATATTGGTTTAGTTTGGCAGAGTTCCACATCCTCGGTACCTGTTCTCCTTCGAGGGCTTCCGAAAAGTATACCCCTCTAACGGTGTTTGACTACACAAAGTAGGGCTCTTCTTAATTTTCTTATAGCTTTCCATCCTGGGTGTTCTACCATCCAAAGTCTTCTCTTTGAAGCACAAATTCCTATATTTTGAGTTACTGTTGTCTTACGCAGCGGCTATACTCGAAGGTCGTGGTATACTTAACAACAGCACATATAAAGGTGTCTCCAATCCTTTTTTCTTCCAACATGTTGATTTCTTCTCTGATGGTCTTCCCATTATCTTCTACCACCAACAGGTTAGTTGTCTTCTAGCTCAACTTTTCGATCTACATCAGGATGACAATTTCTACCCCATATGTTAGTCAAAAAAGGGTTTCCCTTGTGATTGTCTGAGGGGTGGTACGGTAGGCATACAAAACAAGTGGCAATTCGTCAGCTTAGTTGCCTTTAGCTTCCTCTAGCCTTTGTTTCAAGCCTCTTAGTATCACTTGATTGGCCTTCTTAGCCTATCTGTTAGTTTGTGGATGATCCATCCCTATTGCAATCACCCGCTAGGAACGACGAGGATGATCCCCGCACTCCGTTGTCTAGGAAGATCAAGGAAACTCCCCCTCCCCGTCGGGATAGAAAAGCCCTCAATCTTGACTACTTACGATGGTACCGCTGATCATGACGACCATATTGAAAGCATCGATGTGATGCTTGACTACAGGAACATCTGGGGAGCCATCAAGTGCAGGCTCTTTCCTATGACCTTGAGGAAAGGAGAGATGACGTGGTATAAAATCCTCAAACCAGAACCCATCACCTCCTGGAGAGAGCTAAAAAGGCAGTTCTCCAGGCACTTCACCGTCTCCTGGCGACACCCGAAGACGGAAGCATCTCTGGAAGCCATCATCCAGGGGAGGGAGGAATCTCTCTAGCACTACATAGAGAGGTTCAACTAAGAGGATGTGCAAGTGTCTACCTCAAACGACATGAAGAAGTATCTTCTCGAGCGAGGACTATAGCCCCACACTGAGTTTTCCAAGGCCATCGGGATCGAAAGGCCTCACTCCGGAAACCCTTCTTCATAGGGCCCAATTATACATCTAGTATGAGGAAAAGGAGACCACCCACTGCGCCTTCAACTCGAGGAACTAGGAGAGCACAAAATATGTTAGGCAAGAAGACTTTGCTGCACCCTGACGGGGCGGCAAGAGGAGGAGAGAAGATCGGCCCTGGGACTCTAGGGAAAAGAGGGGACCGGCTGGCCGTTTCACTGAGTACACGTTGCTCACGGCTCTGCACGAGCGCATCCTGGCCGAATCCTAAACTCGTAGTTCCAACGAGGTGAAGTATGTTTCCCGAGGCCAACGCCCCCTAAACCCAACGTCGACAAGTCCAAGTATTGCAGGTTCCATCGGAGCCACGGACACGTCACAGAAGATTGTGTCCACCCCAAGGATGCAATCGAGACCCTGATCAAGGAGGGGCACCTGAAGCAATACACCAGAAGGAACGAGGCCCCTCCACATGAAAATTGCGAGGCGAAGAGGCTCGAGAAGGTGCCACCCCCATCAGACGAGACCAGGCTGCAAGTCGCTCTGTCCATTTCTCGGCTATAGGACTTCTGCCTCCCCTTCGAGGCAGACACGACACTATCCGCCTGTATGCCGTACGAGAAATTCTCAGCCGCGATGGTCATATCCGGCGTTGGTCCCAGCAAACTCTTAGTAGGTTCGATCAAGAGGAAGTTTAAGGATATGATCGATAAGAATTCAAAGAAAAACACCACCCTCAAGAAGTTTAAAGATAACTCGAACTCGATCACCTTCTACCTCGAGGAACTGCTAGGGGGTGCGCCCAACTCCAGCATCCCCCTTCTGATCAGAGCCCAGATGGCTAACTTTGACATCCGCCGTATCCTCGTCGACCAAGGAAGCTCGATGGACATCATTTATGCCTACCTCTTCACCACCCTTCAACTCGACGAGAGCCACCTGACACCGTATGTCGGCTCTGACCTACAGGGTTTCAATGGTACCACCACGCGACTATGGGGGCACGTGGAGCTCCTCGTTACCTTCGAGTCCAAAGAGACTGCGAGACAAGTCAAGGTCCGCTTCCTGGTGATATAATGTCCCCCATTGTACCAATGCATCCTGGGGAGACCAACCCTAGCCGAGCTTACCGCGATGTCGTCCACAATGCACTTAAAGGTGAAATACTATACAACCAGGGGTTGAGTAGTCACCCTCCACGGGGACATCGAAGCGTCCATCAAGGTACTCAACTCGATCACGCCCAAGAGTGTTGACAAGCCATCCCAGAATGAAGAGCAGAAGCCGCTCCCCTGCGTCAACTCTATCGAGCTCGACTGCCGTTTCCCCAACAAGCAAGAGCAGAACGACATACCAGAGGATGCACCTCCAGTAAACAATGGGCAGCCACTCTGTCACACCTAAAAAATTCAATCGAGAAACGGAACCCTCGCGCTAAAGGCGCAGAAATGAGGTTCGACACAGTCGCCATCGAAATTTATTTATCCTAAAGAGACGGGAAAAGAAAGTATCGAGAAAACCTTTAAAACGAAAGGACAGGAACAAGGTCATCGCAAACGATGTTCCGGGTTCGGGAGTCGGTTACGCAAGGGGAAGGTATTAGCACCCCCCACGTCCGTCGTACTCAACGGGAACCTCTTAATTTGAATTGTAATGAACATTAGCTAAGCTTAGTTGTTTTCTTCTCAATAATAAATGTGAAATGGTAGGATAAAAGGATAAAGAGGCTAAGGGGAAATGGATGGTTATAGGATAGGGTGCTCGCCAAGGATTGGGGCCCTTGTGCCTACGTATGCTCATTTGGACGAGAATGAGGAATCAGAGCTGTCGTAGTTCGACTATGGGAAAGGATAGGAAAAACAAAAGATGGAGGGAATTATGCTCGCCAAGATCATCACAATCTTGTGCTTACATATCTTACATTTAGACGAGAATGAAGAATCAGAGCGTCTGTAGTTCATGGATACGACCACGAAAAGAGATAGGGTTGAATGGTTGAAGTTTGGTACGTATGACAATTACTTGAAGCTTAAGAAAGGCTCCTCGGGCCCAAGTAATCGGGAGACTGAGTCAAAGACTTGACTCTCTCTCTTTTTCATCTTGAAAAGAAACTGTGTTTGAATGGTATTTTGAATAATGAGTGGCTGGAAGATGGTTGAAGGTTGTCGAGTTGGAAATGTTTTAGAGGGTCAATTGCTCACACACGAGTAAGATAACTCGTATCCAAACAACTGAAGAGAGATTGAAGGGTCAATCCCCCTCTTTTCAACTTGAAAAGAATTAAATAGTTATTGATTGTATTGATAGTTTGATTGAGAAAATCCACCTGACGTTGGATCAAGAGTTTGACTTATATTTGCATGCAAAACCGTTGTGGAATGGAAATTGGTTTGAAAATGACTCGACGACGAGTCAAGGGTTTGTTTGAAAATGGAACCGACTTGATGACGAATCAAGGGTTAAGTTGTGAGAAACGATACTAGTCCCTGAGGGTGCTCATAATAACGAAACCATATTCAAATGTGAAAGTGTGTGCGATAGGTTGATGGCGAATGCAGACGAGCACTCGACTTACATGAGGTGATTTAAAATGGCTCAATGACGAATCGAGAATTAGTTTAAAAACACTTTAGTCTACGCTAGTCCCTATGGGTGCTCCTAGAAGATATACCACAATCAAAGAAATACGAATGTGTACATAGAAATGGGAGAGGGGTACATGTAAGTCACACGAGATTGCACGAAATAAAAGGGTTCATTGTCAGGTAGCACAAGAGGAAGTCATGTGTGTGCAAAGTGTCCTAAACTATGCCTTGAACAAAAGTCGGACAAAACTCCAAGCTAGGGTTTTTGATAAAGTCCAAATTCCGTTGATCGGAAAAGTAACCAACAGTCCACCAATTTAGGATTTTATTGTTTCGATAATTGTTAAGTGTTTTCGAAAAGAATGTGAATAAGAGATGAGCAATATGAATATGGATATGGAAAATATGAATAATATGGCAAGATATATAACAATATAATCAAGATAATATTCACAATAGTATAATCAAGATAATATTAACAAGTATATGAACAACATAATATAGATCAAGATATAATGACTAAATTTAAAACAGGAGTATCTTGACTGAAAAGTAAAACAAGAATATGTTGATGGAAAGTAAAGTTAGTCGTTAGTTTGATGTGAATTGAATCGGGACGAAATGTAGCACTAAAACGTCGTACCTTCTTTGGTTCTCCTTCAATCACACCGCATTTGCCTCGATCCAGGTTTGTTTTGGCTTCAAACTGTTCTTCTTCTACTCCATTTCTACATTTCTTGGATGATTTATGGTTTGGGTTGAGGTGGATTGAAGGTTGAATAACGGTTGTTGTTGATTTTTGAGTGAGGTGGGTGTTGGTTCGATTTGAGGGATTTGGAGGATGGATTTTGAAGGTTGGTTGAAGGTTATGTGGTGAATGAAGAATAGTGTTGTGATTTGTTGTTGTTGATGAAGAGGAAGATTATGTGCTTATTCTATTTGGATGAGGTTATGTGAAGGGAGATTCAAGAGGGTTTGAGGATGCGTAGCAATTTCTACAGCTTGGCATTTTTTCCGCCCCCACCGATGTGAAAGTTTGAGGGTTATATAAGAGAAGTGGAGATTGGGATCGATGTCGTTTTATGCGTCTTATTGTTGCATATTGTCATACAAGTTGTAGTGTGGGGTCTGTTGGTTTACTGCAGTGTGAAGTTTAAAGAATTTTGAGGCTGCTTTTGATTTGATCGAGGATTGTGGTTGTAGGATGGTTTTGTGTGATGATACGTGAGTCATGGCCGCAATGCATTATTAGCAAGGTTATATGGTACATGGTTGTTATGTCCAAGATTGTTGAATCATGGTGGTTTGGGTGTAGGGTCCATCGTGTGTAATGCTTTATGTAATTTCAAAGTATTTGGTTGTTGCTTGCATATCATGTGTGTATATGGCTCATATGTATTGTATCATGAATCCTGACTTTCTTTTGGCTATTGCGTGTTTGTGTAAGCTTTAGTTGAGAAAGGCTTAGTGACTTGCATGAAGCAGTTGATGAGGGAATGGCTGGCTTGATTGTGATATTCACACATGGTTTGGTGGCCGCCTTGTTTCGTTTACAAGCTTGGAAATGAAGGATGACATTAGCTTGATTGTATAAAGCGTGAAGATATGCATGATGGGTCCATGAGAAAGATTTTTTTTTCTTTCATTTTTGTTATTTATTTTTCATGACCTTGTAATAAAAAATTTTCTTTGTGAAATGGGTACATAACAAAGGCCTATTGAATTGGGCTTGGTTTGTAATATGCTTGTAGGAGCTTTTTTTTGTAGCATTGTGAACTTGGCTTTTATTACTTGCACCTCCATTATATGCTTGGAACCAATGCCTTGTAATTTTTGCAATTTGTTTGGACCAATTAAATCTTGAAATTCCAATTAGATTCAAAAACTCATAAATCAAATTCCACCTTTTTTTTTGAATTCTCACTTGAAATGAATGAAACTTGAATAAATCTTGAGAAATATCATTGACCATAAAAGCCATGAATTTCAACCATGATTTTCAACCATGATAAGCGTGAAGATATGAATGATGGGTCCATCGTGAAAATCATGGTTGAAAAATGAAATAATCATCCTCAGTCATAAAACACTTGACTTGGCATGACATGATAACCTTGAGACCACTGATAACCCTGAGACCACTGATAACTTGACAGGGCCTGACGATCAGATCCACACACCCTAAATAGAGCTTCATACATATACTATTTGAATTGTGCACACCCTGACCTTAATTTGAAATAAATTCTCCTGGCCTAAGATTAGGTCAAGACCTCTTGAACTGAAAACTTCAATGTTCACATACTTGTCCTGACAAACCTCAATAGTGAGCTCAATAAAATGAACAAAGAAAGCAAAGGCAACACTTTTTTTGTATTTTCTGAATATGGTTAGTGAATGGACATACAGATGAAAGTAATATATACAGGTAGGACAAATTTAGGGTATGACACACTCCACCCAACGCGCCTCATTCTAGATGGCGAGTTCGAACTTATCACACTCGGCGGCAACCCTAACAAGAGCGCAAAGATAGGAATTGGGATCCCCGACCTGGCCCAGAAATAGCTGAAGGCCTGCCTCCAAGAGAATGCTGACCTGTTCGCATGGAGTGCTGCGCAGATGTCGCTAGGGTTATAGTACAACGTAGGCGTAAGCAGTCTCTTGAGAAAGCGGAGGCTGCTGAAAAGGCTGTAAAAGACCTCTTAGAGGCAAATTTTATTTCGGAAGCCCAATACATAACCTGACTATCTAATGTTGTACGCATTAAAAAGAATAATGGAAAATGGAGAATGTGCGTTGATTATACTGATCTCAACCGGGAATGCCTCAAAGATGCATACCCATTGTATAACATCGATAAACTGGTCGATAATTCTGCAGGATTTAAATTATTGTCGTTCATGGAAGCATACTCGGGATACAATCAAATCCCCATGGCAAAGGCCGATGCGGCTTTCATGACCGAGTCTGTCAACTATTACTACAATGTAATGTCTTTCGGTCTGAAAAATGCCAGCGCGATCTACCAATGAATGATGAACAAAGTCTTCCGAGGTGAGATTGGAAGACATGCTCGAGGTCTATGTGGATGACATGATCGTAAAATCTCGAGAAGATATTGACCGCACTATCCATCTTAGAAGGGTCTTCGACATAACAAGGAGATGCAAGATGAGGTTCAACCCGGAGAAATGCACCTTCGGCGTATGGGCAAGCAAGATCCTCGGGTTCTATCTGACAGAACGAGGAATCGAGGCGAACCTTAACAAGTGTTGGGAGTTCTCCGAGTTCCCAACGTCGAACTCGAAGAAATCGATCTAATCGCTGAACGGGATGCTCACCTCGCTATCCCGCTTCATGGCCAAATTTGCCCAACACGCATTCCCATTTTTCAAGCTCCTGCGCAAAGAGGCCGCGTTCGAATGGACTGAGGAGTGCGACCAGAATTCCCAGCAAGGACATATCCAAGGGAAAGGAAGAAAAGAGCTAGGATTACATCTGACGGATAAACCTCTCCGCGAGCTCCTGTCCGGTTAAGTAAGTTACTTATCTTGGCCTCGCGCTTTATCTTCGAGTCCAATGTTTTGGACATGCACGTTCCTCAACCAGATAGGTCCTCGATGTTCGAACCGACTCCTAAGTCATTACTCCTCTGCTTCGGAGTAACGACTTGGGGGTTCCTGTTCTGGACTGGACCAGAGGCTAGCCCACCGTCGGACACAGTCCATTGAAGGCTCAATCCTCCAACGCCCACAGGGAGCTCAAGTATTGTATCTTTTACACACCTTTTATGTATTTGCTCTCATTACTCCGTCTCTTACTTTGGCATTGGAGTACCTTGCAGATACACCCCCTCCTCTTCTCCACCACCGGTGAATACAGGAACTCACGACATGTTGCTAGCTGCTAATCTCTTTCTGATTCGGTAAGATCATATATATATATATATATATATATATATATATATATATATATATATATATATATATATATATATATATATATATATATATATATATATATATATATATATATATATATATATATATATATATATATATATATATATATATATATATATATATATATATATATATATATATATATATATATATATATATATATATATATATATATATATATATATATATATATATATATATATATATATATATATATATATATATATATATATATATATATATATATATATATATATATATATATATATATATATATATATATATATATATATATATATATATATATATATATATATATATATATATATATATGGTCATTCAAATTATTAATTCTATTTAAAGATATATTTTTATTCAATTTGTTAATCTCAATATTTTTATTAATTTATTTTATAAATTTATAATTTTTTTTTAATTTATTACTTCAATGATAAAAATTTTGGAAAGTCATGAATTCTAGCTTACATTTTTTGCGGGACGGACTTATGTTTTAGGTGTGCATCCTCAATAATATCCGTTCCACCTCATTTTTTGTGAACTTTTGCCGAACAGATCTAAACAGAACGCATCCTATATCTAGATGTTCCTACACAACTACTTACTGATTCGACTTAACGAGTCAACCTTATATTTTCTTTAATTACTTTACATACTTAAAAACATCCAATTACTGAAAATGTCGAAACATAAACCCTTCTCTTTTTTCCCATCAATTGGATTTTTCCAAGAAACTCTTAAAGTTAACACGCATGTCATGCTTACAAAGTATGTATCCAATTCCACTAGTGTGATTAGATAGAAGAACCTACGTCCGTGCATGAGAAAAGGAAGCACGCTCACAAAAGTAAAGAAACAAACAAATCACGACATTAAATGTTTGTTCCTTTATACACTTTGCCACTACTTCATCATGCATGACTATTAATATAACATGTAGCATTGCCTTGCTTATGTGTAAATTCTTGCTTATGTGTAAATTTTGTAATGTATTTTTTGTTTTATCCTTTTGTTGTTTGTTTCGGGTACATACGTACGTACGTGTTCCTTTTATCGGCACATGGAAACTCGATGTGTACTTCCTATCATGTTTCATTTCAAACACAAATCATATACTCATACGTTTCTATATTCTAATCCACTCATTTATATGCGTATCCATCACCAAAACCCTACATCCACTATAACTACGTTGTTATACTAGATTTATTATCAAGACCTTAATTATTTGATTCATGATATATAGAGTTTGTTTTGTTTTTGTCGTGTGTTGGAGATTAGGTTATGCAATTGAAATACAGACAGAATATTCAAAGATTTGGATGTTTGTATTATAGGCACTGAGTGGGAGAAAATAAAACAAGTATGTATAGTGCTTGCTTTGCTACACTTCAACTTGCCAAAGCATCCATTATCTTAATGTAGGGTCCGTCTATAATAGAGAATAATGACTATATTTATTGTGAAATTGTTTTAGTGAATATTTAACATCAATATTCTTCCACGAGATTAACGTTGTTTAAAATAAATAATTTTGAGTTTGGCTATCAATATTTTAAAGGGCAGTTGTTGTGAGAGGCTTGGTTAATGTATTTGCAATTTGTGTAAACTTGTTTGAAACCACCTCTTCACAAACAAATGTCTAATTTAATGTGCTTTATTAGAGCATATAGCATTAGATTATGAGACAATAACTCAGAAGTTGTATGAGCTAATAATGCTTTATATTCTACTTCAATACTTGATTTTGCAATAAAGGGTTGTGTTTTGGCACTTGAAGATTCTTTTGACCATAGTCCAATGATTATCAAAAGGATTGACTATGAATTGGAAAGCCTTATTAACACAGTATGAACCGATAAAAAAAAGAACCATGCTTAGTGTTAATGTTGCAACACATCGACTTCCACTATAAAAAATGTTATATTCAGCCACGTGATTTAGTGAAGTGAAAAACATATGGCAAAAAATAGGCGTTTGCGACGCGTTTATCACGTCACGAACATATTTAATATTAAAATATTACGTTTAAAGATAAAACATAGGTTATGAGATTTTTATTTTTTTAAAAAATGTTGTGACATGAATATCACTTCGCAACATTTAAATTTAAATAAAAAAATTAAAAAAATCATGGCGTAAGAAGAGGGAAGTTTGAAAATTTTAAAATTTTGCTTATGAAGTGTTATTCACGTCGCAAGGTTTAAGAGGGAAAAATATATGATGGTGAAGTGACGGGGTACATGATGTGCAGGTTGGGACTGACAAAAGTTTTGACCGTTGCAATTTAGTGACGTGTTTTTCACTTCGCAAATTAGTGACGTGTTTGTCACTTCGCAAATTGGAAATTTAAAATATATTCGTTGGGCATTGCGACGTGAATTTCACTTCACTAATTTGCGAAGTGAAATTCACGTCACTAGGTTGGACGTTTAAATCAACACGTCATTTATGTTTCCAAGGCCACTTACTTTCTTCATTTCCAATATCATTTCTCTTCTACTCTCTTCATTTCCAATATCTCCAAACTTAATTCATTTTTCACTTACTTTTACTCTCTTTCTCTTTCTCATTGCAACCTTCATTTGTTTTTACTCTCTTTCTCTTCCTCATTGCAACCTTCGTTCATTTTCCTCATCTTCAAACTTAAGGTATTTCTATCATTTTTTTTCTTCTACCGTTTTTTAAGTATTTCAGATCACACCTGATATATTTTGACTTAACTTTTTTTCAATCTTTTTATGTCAAAATGTTAAAGTTTAGAAGATAGAAGGAGATATTTAAAAAAAAATGAAGAAATAATACTAGAACAAGAAGATTGAAGAAGAGATATTTTTGTCATTATATTTTTTCTTCTGAATTTCATATATTATTGGTTGTTGTTTTTTTTTATTTATAAATATTATGTTTTTTTTTTAAATATGTGTATTGTAATATATATTTAAAATGAAAATCTTATTCAAATTTTTTTAATATATTTACTTAAAACAAAAATATATGACTTTTTATTAAAAAAAATATATTTATTTATATATAAATACTTATTTATTAAATAAAACAAATTATATTATATATTTATTCAAAGTAGATTATATTTATTTATTAAATAAAATAGATTTTATTTAATAAATAAGTAATAAACATAACGTAAACGTAAAAAGGTTTTTTATTTTAAAAAAAAATTGTGAAGTGAAATTCACGTGGCAAATTTGTGAAGTGAAATTCACGTGGCAAAGTTGTGAAGTGAAATTCACGTTACAACTTTGTGAAGTGAAATTAATGTGGCAAAGTTGTGAAGTGAAATTCACGTGGCAACGGATTTAAAGGTCTTGTCGTGAAGTGAAATTCACGTGGCAAAGTTGCAACGTGAATTTCACGTGGCAAAAAAGTTGCCACACATCCTCCTGCCACGTGAATAGTCACGTCACAAAAACTGTGTTGTGAAGTGATTTTCAACGTGGTGACGTGAAAAGCACGTGGCAAGAAACAATTTTTTTTGTAGTGTTAACTAACATTTTATTTATTTATTTAATATAATTGATTGATTTATTTAAATAATTGCTTTATGTGATTTATGACGTGTTTGACCAGTGTTAGGATAGTGGTTGAGTGTCGGGTTTTTATTATCGTCTCCACAGGGAATATGAGATATTGTCGTAGTTCGACAGTTATCGAGTTCTTAACTTTTTAGTAACAAAAGTGGTTTGGTTTTTAGTGACAGTATCTTTGCATTAAAAGTACTGAATCTCGGTAAAAGATTGATTTTACGATTTAATAAAGATTGTCAAAGTTAGGGTTCGGTAATCACTTTGCTTGTATATGTCCGATCAACAATAAGCATAAACTTCTTTAGATGATAAACACATTCACAACATCCTCCCAATGTGATTATCTCTAACTCACATTGTGATTTTTTCCATTTTGATCCATTGTTGATTTCTCACACAATCTATCAAAATGACAACGTTTAGGTTTGACATTTTTCATGAACAACAACATTCAAAACTATCTCTAGCTTAAGAAAATAGAAGGATGAAAACCTAGGTCAAGAGTTGGAAAATATCTTTCGATCATCAACCAACACAAAGAGTTATAGATAAAGCAAAGTTTTCACCATATATTTATCATCCAAGAGTTTACAAATGAAAATCATCCATATACTTACAAAGCTTAATGATCACCTACATCTAACCTTGACAAAATGAAGAACTTAGCTACTCATTTTCATGGTAGCTTGCAAAAGAAGTTTTGGAAGAAGGTTGATGAACATCCGAGTCAAAGAATCCAACTTGGATGAGAATCCACCTTCTTTTTGTAGATTAATGTTTAGAAATGAAGAAAATAAGAGATAGAGAATTTCTAGGTCACAAAATCTCTTATGCAGCAAAACAAAGTAAAAATAATGATATTTGATCAAAAAGTACAAAGGGCTATATATAGAAAAAGTTGTTGTCCTGTCACGCTCGCGACTTCATTCGCTTAGCGAGCTAACAGTGAACGTTCGCTACAACTTTGCTTAGCGAACATGCTAGCGAGGGCTGAGGAAAAGATTCTGGAATGATTCGCTACTTGCTCGCCTAGCGAGTTCTTCTACACCTGCCTCGCTGCCAGCGAATAATGCCATTTTGGTTCTGCCCAAATCTGGGAGTGTTCGCTAGCAGCTCGCTAGATGCCCGCCTAGCGAACAACTCGCTGCAACACTCGCCAGATGTTCGCCTAGCGAACATGCTTTTGCTCTTGTTCTTTCTTGATTCCTTTGTCAACTTTCTTGTGTCTTCAAATTCTATTCTTTCATGCTCAAATACTGCACAATAACACACAAATTAACAGGACCAAGAGCATTTCACATCATATCGCATATCACTAAAAGCAAGGCGGTTTTGAACCGAAATTAGACAAAAAATAAGTGAAAGATGCCCACAATTGATAGCACAAATAAGCACAATTGGGCATCTAAAAACTCTCCCCAACTAGAATATTGCTTGCTCTCAAGCAAAGTATGCCTCTCGAAGAACAAGAGGATTTGCTTAAAGAAAAAGGTTTTTCCGAAATTGGATCAAATGGCTCAAACACAAGCAACTCAACTAGATACAAGTCTCCAATGGTTAGAAAAACACAATACACAAAAACTAAAATCTTAAAGCAATGCAAAACATGTATCAATCAACAATAATGATATCCTGAATGAATCAATCTATCACTCCTCTTCGAATAAGGATTAAAGAGATCATGCATTTACAACCGCGGGTGCAATCTCACTCTCCAACAAACAATGCAAAACTCAATTCAATTCATACAATGTCTAACACTTATAAATGAAAATGCGGAAGCAAATAGATCACTAAGGTCTTTTCCGGTTGTAGCTTGGTCAGGTTAACAAACAAGGGACATATCTAAAGCCATTGAAAACGAAGTTGCCGACGCAAAAGAGACATTCACTGTACAATTTTTCACACATCTCAACTTCATCTTACTTATTTCTCATTTGAAACCTTCACAACTCTTATTCCACAACTCAAAATTTTTCAATATTTTTCTTCCAAGCAAACATTCATTTTCATTCTTTTCTTTTGATTATTTTTTTTCACACCGTATTTACAAAACAAGTGTTTCTTTCTTTTCTAATTTCTTTTCAATGCTTCTTTTTTGTTTTCAGGAGTTGTGGCAAACTACCAACCTACAATTTCGTTCTCCCCAACTTATCTTCTACTTCGCTCTTAAGTGAATGCTCTTTACTTTTGACGGCAAAAGTACAATAATAATTTTTTTTCAGGTTTTCAAGAAAAAGATTTTTCAAATCTCGCTTTGTTTCAAGCTAAGATTCAACAGTTTAAGCTCAAGGGGGTTAACAAATACTCTCTGCTCACGGGTAGTTTGTGTATAGAACTGGTTGTGCTCAAAAGAAACAAGTGCCTTGATCATTTTTAATTGCTTCCACAAGTTCACAATAATAAAAGACAAAGCATGAATAAAACAAATCAACACAGTTCATTAGAATCTAACATTTATTTGTACAATGGAGGTTTCCTCACAATTTGTGGTCTTAAGTCCTAAGTGAATCATTCATTCAATCATGTTGCAAAAAGAACAATATTCAATTACAACAAGAATAAAGTTCTTCATGCATTCTAAAGTTTTAACCGAAGGTAACCATGTACCTTAGCCGTATTCGCTTGTTTATTTTATCATTGCCATCCAAGCTCAGATGCACCTTCATTGGATACTTCTTTCAGAGAGCAACCAATCTAGAAGGTTTTGACACCCAGCAACCACAAAAATTATTAAACAGAATAATTTAAAATAAACACAATAATTTAAAACAAAGCAGTAACCATAAAAAATAAAAATGGTGCGCGTGGGGGACTAAACACCCCAAAAGTACAACCCACAATACTGAAATAGAAACAGAATATCCGAAAATAAAACAAAATACAAAAACTGAAAAGATAACAACTTAGTCCTCATCGGAATCAGACTCCTCCTCCTCAGAACCATCATCATCATCATCATCTCCCTCAACATCATCAGAATCATCATCATCGTCAGCATCATCAGCAGGACCATCAGCACCTGCCCCCTCTCCAAAAACAGGCCTGTCCACAGGCCAGTTCGCGTGCTGCAAAAACTGCTCACGCGTCATCATAGGACGCTCAACGGAGGGGTCTCGGATCTGAAGCTGCAAAACCTGCATAGAATCATGAATGTCCATCATAGCTCGCTGCGATGCCGCCATCCAATCCCAATTATAGTTGCACACTGCTTGCTGAAAAGGGTCAAACCCTTTAGAAGAAGCACCAAAACCATCAGTAGTTCTGGTATTAGCAGCTGCACCGCCCCTGTAGTTCCTAGACCTACAATATTTATCCACATATTTATCATCAATGGGGGCCGGGATCTTCACCAAACTGCGGGAAGGAATCTTCATCTGCGACTGAGTCTATAAGGCCATGATGAGGTAGGGAAAAGCAAGGGGCAGTTAACTCGCGACCTTGACTTAAGACCACTCTCAACAATGGACTTCATCTCGTTGGCAATAATCCTAGCCACATCAATTTGTACGTTAGTGAGAATGTTATGGACAAGGTGTGCCACTGGGATCGGCACGGTAGATGTGTGGGATTTTGGCATGATGTTTGTTAGGACCAGAAGTAAAATCAGTTGAGCTATAGGAATCATGTCCTCCCTATGATATCTCAAAGGGTGTCCAGATTGGTTCAGCTCAACCAATTTACCCTCTATCAACAGGGCAGCGGATATGGTATCTGTATCTCTATGCAACCTCAGGTCTCGGGTATATCTGTCCAATTCATTGGCTCCCAGATGGAGCGGTTCACCTAGCACTTTGTTGATGGAATCCCTGTCGAAGGTCACCTGACGGCCCATCACTCTTGTAGACCATGTGAAGGGTTCGTCGTCATTGGGCAGCGCGTTCGCGTAGATCTCGCGCACAATGTCGATGCTGTAGTTTTCGAGAGGAAAAACGAATCTGGCCCATCGTTTACTGTTGATCAGCCCAGGAAAAGTGTTGTACTCGCCTTGAGGGTCTATGATGAACCTCTTCTCAGGGAGGATCTTCCTTTTTTGCAGCATCCCAAAGCGGACAACTTGCTTTGGCCCTATGAACTTTTTCGTATCGAATTGAATCGGGACCGTACGGGAGGTGCTGACAACCTTTCTTTTCTTATTATGACTACCTGAGGCCATCTGCAAAACAAACACATAAGACACCAACAAACAGTAGCACAAGATCATCAGTAATCAAAAATAAAAACCAAGTTCTGTCATGCTCGCTGGCTTGCTCGCCTAGCGAGTCCATAACGAATGCTCGCTACTGACCCGCCTAGCGAATGAGCTAGCGAGCGCTGCGTAAATTTTAAAAACAGCCACTGTGTTGGACCCCAAACATCCACAATCCCAAATTTGATGAATACATTTCAGAACTACTTGATTAAACATGAAAGGAATCGTTCTTGGTACACATGCAAACCTAAAGTTTCACAAATCTCTAACTAGCAAAATCTAACCTAAACCCTAATGTTCCTACAATTACAACAATGAAGAACAAAAAGAGACGAGATTGATCAAACCTTACTGCAACAGAGAGATTGGTGTACACAGATTAGGGCTTGTAAGAGAAAAATATAGAGGAGAGTTCTGGTGCTTGTGTTTTGCAGTGGAAGTGTGAAAGTGAGAATGAGTGGGAAAGACTTAGTTTCAAAAGAAAAAAAACTGATTTTGGGCCTACAAGAGTGGCCCACTAACAACTTAAAAGGCCAAATACGCGTACGTTCGTCTAGCGAACGGATAGCGAAGGCTCGCTGCATGCTCGCCTAGCGAACGTGCTAGCGAGCATGACAGAATTTTCAAAAAAAATCAGGACAGCAGCCAAAGGTCAATTTCAGCATGCTTCCTCATGTAGACTCCCACAAATCACAACCAATAAACAGCAAATACTTATAACTTTGAGGTGCCTCTCAACAAGCGCTTGTTTAACGTCGGGTAAGCTCGACGGTCCATGATGCTCACACCGGAACATCCAGAAGAAAGGCACAGCTGTCTCGATCAATTAGGCCGCCAAGATACACCTTTAAACGTTGGCCATTTACTGTCCAACTGTCCTTCTTTTCCAAGTCCTCAATCACAACAACCCCAAAATGTTTCACCTCTTTTACACGAAATGGCCCAGACCATTTTGACTTTAATTTTCCGGGAAAAGGCCTCAACCTGGAATTAAACAACAATACCAACTGCCCGGGCATAAATTCTTTTTTTCGGAGCTTTTTGTCATGATATTCCTTTACTTTTTCTTTGTACAACCAACTTGAGTGATATGCGGCATTGCGCATCTCTTCCAACTCAAGCAGTTGTACCTTTCTTTTTTCACCGGCCAACTCATTATCAAAGTTCAAAAATTTTGAAGCCCATAAGGCTTTATGCTCCATTTCGACCGGCAAATGGCAAGTTTTACCAAAAACCAGTTGAAACGGAGTTAGCCCAATTGGAGCTTTATAAGCAGTGCGGTATACCCATAAAGCTTCACCCAATTTTTGCGACCAATCCTTTCTAGAGCTAGACACGGTTTTTTCAAGTATTCTCTTAATCTCCCGATTACAGACCTCAGCTTGACCATTGGCCTGTGGGTGGTACGAATTTGCCACTCTATGTGTTACACCATAATGTTGCAAAACTTTTTCCAACGGTGCATTACAAAAGTGTGACCCTCCGTCACTGATCAACACACGGGGGGTTCCGAAACGGGAAAAGATGTTTTTCTTTAAAAAAATTTATGACCGTTTTAGAATCCGCCCGAGGTGAGGCAACCGCCTCAACCCACTTCGACACGTAGTCAACAACAACCAGTAAGTATTCATTTCCAAAAGAGGGTGGGAATGGTCCGACAAAATCGATACCCCAACAATCAAATAATTCCACCTCTTGGATGTTTTGGAGAGGCATCTCGTCTCTCTTACCTATCCCACCACTTCGTTGGCATTTGTCACAACTTTGTGCATGGGCATTTGCGTCTTTAAAAATAGAAGGCCAATAAAATCCTGATTGAAGGATTTTATTTTCCGTTCTTTCCCCATTGAAATGTCCGCCGTAAGGCAAGTTGTGACAATGCCATAGAATACTTTGCGCTTCATCACCGGTAACACACCTTCTCAGAATGTTATCACCACCCAACTTAAACAAGTATGGGTCATCCCACATATATTACTTGCAATCCGACATGAATTTCCTTTTTTGTTTCGAAGTTAGGTCGGGAGGCACAAAACCACTCGCCTTATGGTTTGCAAAGTCTGCAAACCACGACCTAACTTGAACTTTAAAAAGTTTTTCATCAGGGATTTCCTTTTCAAAAGATGTAACCTCCACATTCACAAGGCGAGATAAATGATCCGCCACCAAATTTTCCGATCCCTTCTTGTCCTTAATTTCAATATCAAATTCTTGTAACAAGAGGATCCAACGGATGAGCGTTTACTTCGAATCTGGTTTGGTGAGCAGATATTTAATTGTCACATGGTCGATATACACAATCACTTTGGGACCAATAAGATAAGACCGAAATTTTTCTAGCGCATACACTATCGCAAGTAGTTCTTTTTCGGTGGTAGCATAATTAATTTGCGCTTCGTTTAGAAATTTACTTGCGTAGTGTATAGCATGAAAACAAATTTCTTTCCTTTGTCCCAACACCGCTCCAATAGCATAGTCGTTTGCATCACACATTAGTTCAAAATTCAAATTCCAATTCGGAGCCACTATAATTGGAGCGATAACAAGTTTTTCCTTCAAAATTTTAAAAGCATGTAAACAATCTTCAGTTAAGAGAAATACCTGGTCCTTGGCGAGCAAATTACTCAAAGGGCTAGCTACCTTTGAGAAGTCTTTGATAAATCTCCGGTAAAAACCGGCATGCCCAAGGAAGCTTCGGATCCCCTTCAGATTAACCGGAGGAGGCAACTTTGCAATCACGTCAACTTTTGCTCGATCCACTTCAAGCCCTTTTGAAGAAACTTTGTGTCCTAGCACTATCCCCTCAGTTACCATGAAGTGGCATTTCTCCCAATTAAGCACGATATTTGTTTTCACACACCGTTCAAGCACCGTTTCCAAATTATCCAAACATAAACCAAAAGAACTTCCAAACATGGAGAAGTCGTCCATGAACACTTCCATCGTTTTCTCGATCAAGTCGGAAAAAATGGCTTGCACACATCTTTGGAAAGTCGCCGGTGCGTTGCATAACCCAAAGGGCATTTTTCAATATGCGAAAATTCCAAACGGACCTGTGAAAGCCGTCTTTTCGTGATCGACCGGGTCAACTACAATTTGGTTGTACCCAGAATAGCCATCAAGGAAACAATAGTATTCTTGGCCCGAAAGTCTTTCCAACATTTGGTCCATGAACGAAAGTGGAAAATGATCTTTTCGAGTTGCGGTATTCAACCGCCTATAATCAATACACATTCTCCACCCCATCGCCACCTTCGTAGGAATCAATTCATCTTTTTCATTTCGAATGACGGTCATTCCACCCTTTTTCGGAACCACATGCACGAGACTCACCCAAGGGCTATCCGAAATTGGGTAGATCATCCCCGCATCCAAAAGCTTAACAACTTCTTTCCTAACAACCTCCTTCATAGTAGG
Source organism: Lathyrus sativus (assembly GCA_963859935.3). NCBI lineage: Eukaryota > Viridiplantae > Streptophyta > Magnoliopsida > Fabales > Fabaceae > Lathyrus > Lathyrus sativus. The sequence continues at coordinate 29,100,925 of OZ012738.1, read as the reverse complement.
ATTTAAGCAACGTTGAGGTTGAGCTACCGGCTTAAAATCCTCTTCCATTAAAATCTTGTGCATACAATAAGAAGGACCAATTCCTTTAAGATCAGAAAGAGTCCATCCCATTTCTTCTTTATTCTTTTTCAACACATCAATTAAACAGGATTCTTTGTTTTCAGACAAAAGGTTGCTTATGATAACCAGATTCTCTTCGGTTTCATCAAGGAATGCATACTTCAAGTTAGAAGGTAGCATTTTCAATTCAATGGGTGGTTTTTCTTCATGGACCTCCCTTTTCAACACTTCCTCTTCGACTTCCCATGGTTGCAACTCTTTAAAATTATCAAGTTCTCGTAAACATTCCTCAAGAGCTTGCTCTTCTTCTATTGTAAAAACTTCAAAAGAGTCATCAAGGGCCAATTCCACAGGTGAGGTCACATGAATATGCTTAGATACTTCCAATGTTTCTTCTTCAACCACATCAATTCAGAAACTATCACGATTATCTTTTGAATGCTTCATAGCTTCAAAAAGATCAAAAGTGACTTCTTCATTTTGTACTCGCACTTTCATCAAACCGTCATCAACATCAATCATCATTCGAGCGATTTTTATGAAAGGTCGGACTAAGATTAGCGGAGCATCATCATCCTCTTCCATGTCAATCACAATGAAGTCAACCGGAAAGAAGAATTTGTCGACTTTAACCAATACGTCTTGAGCTAACCCATGAGGATGGGTAGTCGACTTATCAGCCAATTGCAACGTCATCTTTATGGCTTTCATTTTGATGTTGCCAAGCCTTTTCACAATAGAAAAAGGTATTAAATTAATGCTTGACCCCAAATCAGTTAGCCCTTTTCCGACATATTCATCACCGATAGTAACCGGCAAAGTAACTCTTCCCGGATCAACCTCTTTTCTCGGAAGAGTCCTTTGGATGATGGCACTACAACTAGCATCAAGAACAATTGTTTCCGACTCCATATACCTCCGCTTTTTAGTTAGTATGTCTTTCATGAACTTGACATACTTTGGCATTTGTTCCAAAGCTTCGGCAAACAGAATGTTTATTTGGAGTTGTTTAAAAATATCCATGAACCGGGCGTAATGCCGTTCATTTTCCCTCCTAGATGGAGCATGTGGATATGGTAAGTTTTGTACCGGAGTAGTTCTCACTACCTCCTTTCCTCTAGATCCTCTAGAATTCCGCTCTTTTTTCTTCTTCACTTCCTCCACCTTCACTTTTTCACTCTTATCATTTTCTACTTCTACACTTTCTTTATTTTCAACTTCAACCTTTTTTTCATTATTTTCAACTTCTTCCTCACTTTCCTCCCCAACTTTGCCATCAATTCTTTCATCAATTTTTTCCTCCTCATCTTTTCTCTCATCCTCTCTTTTTTTACTCTCACTAACCAACTCCCTTCCACTTCTCGTCGTGATTGCTTTACAATGCTCCTTTGAATTTGTTTGCGTGTTTGCCGAAAAAGAAGGTCCGGATTGTTGTTCCGCTAGTTGCTTAGCAAGTTGTCCAACTTGAGTTTCAAGGTTTTTGATTGCCGCGTCGTTTCTCTTTTGATTAGCCATTGACAATTGCATGAATTGCGTCAATGTATCTTCCAATTTTAAAGTTATGACCGGCGGTTGTTGAGGTTGATAAGGATTTTGACGGCTAGAAATACCACCCTCATAACCTTGGTTATGGTGATAGTTACTCCTTGGTTGGTACCCTTGATTTGATTGATAGTGTTGTTGTGGTTGATTTTGAGAATGTTGTTGATACGGTGGTTGTTGTTGTTGCCTTGGTTGGTAGTCCCGTTGATTCGCCATATAGTTTACCTCTTCGAATCCGGGAGGTGGACAAAATCCGGTATCATGTTCACCTTTGCAAAGCTCACAACAAGCTATTTGTTTAGCTTTTGAGGGCTCTTTCATCTCTTTGATTTGTTGAGTTAAGAGTTCCACTTGTTGTGAGATGAGATTGTTTTGTGCAAGGATAACATCATTTATCCCAAGTTCAAGCACTCCCGGTTTCTTCAAAGTGTTTCCTCTACTCTGGCTTTGAAGGTCATTTAGAGCCATACGGTTGATGATATCCGTAGTTTCATCAGCGCTTTTAGACAACAAAGAACCACCCGAAGTGGCATCCAACAAGGTCTTACAATTTGGTTGCAGGCCATTCTTGAAAATATGTATTTGCGTCAATTCATCAAAGCCATGACCTTTGCACTTTCGAAGTATGGATTTAAATCTTTCCCATGCCTCGTTCAATGATTCGTTAGCTCCTTGGGAAAATAAGAAAATTGTTGTTTTGGATTCCATGAACCGGTTGTGAGAGAAAAATCTTTCAATGAATTTCTCTTCCAACACATTCCAATCCGTCATGACCGCCGGTGTTTGGTCTAAGTACCAATCTTTCGCTTTGCCGAGCAAAGCATGTGGAAAAAGTCTTTTGAACAATGGTAGCTCTTGAGCTTGATCAACTCCCGCTGCCAATGCTATCTCATAAAATTTGGTGAGAAAAGAAAAGGGGTCTTCATGGTCCATTCTGGTGAATCGACTTCCATATAACAAGTTGAGAGTTCCCGTCTTCATCTCTGCTTGCCTTCCTGTGTGGTTGGAAAACTGAGCAGTGTTTCGTGGACTGTTGATACACGGGGTAGAAACGGGAGGTGATGGTGGTGGATCCATGATAGGTATGAAATGAGGTGGTGGTGTTATAGAAGAACTTTCTCCTTGTTCTTGTCGTTGTCGAGCAAGTTGCCTCCTCCATCTTGTTCTGCTATTCAGTCTCCTTGCGGTTCTCTCGATCTTTTGATCAAAAAGAAGTTGGTCCTCAGGAATCTGTCCTTGCATAAAATGAAAGCTGCACAGTAAACCAAACAAATTAACAAGCATAAGTCAAGAAATTCAAGAGTTACCAATTCAACAACTATTGCGATGCTCGCAATATCAATTCATATTCCTCGACAACGGTGCCATTTTGTTAGGACAGTGGTTGAGTGTCAGGTTTTTGTTATCGTCTCCACAGGGAATATGAGATATTGCCGCAGTTCGACAGTTATCGAGTTCTTAACTTTTTAGTAACAAAAGTGGTTTGGTTTTTAGTGACGGTATCTTTGCATTAAAAGTACTGAATCGCGGTAAAAGATTGATTTTACGATTTAATAAAGATTGTCAAAGTTAGGGTTCGGTAATCACTTTGCTTATATATGTCCGATCAACAATAAACATAAACTTCTTTAGATGATAAACACATTCACAACATCCTCCCAATGTGATTATCTCTAACTCACATTGTGATTTTTCCCATTTTGATCCATTGTTGATTTCTCACACAATCTATCAAAATGACAATGTTTAGGTTTGACATTTTTCATAAACAACAACATTCAAAACTATCTCTAGCTTAAGAAAATAGAAGGATGAAAACCTAGGTCAAGAGTTGGAAAATATCTTTCGATCATCAACCAACACAAAGAGTTATAGATAAAGCAAAGTTTTCACCATATATTTATCATCCAAGAGTTTACAAATGAAAATCATCCATATACTTACAAAGCTTAATGATCACCTACATCTAACCTTGACAAAATGAAGAACTTGGCTACTCATTTTCATGGTAGCTTGCAAAAGAAGTTTTGAAAGAAGGTTGATGAACATCCGAGTCAAAGAATCCAACTTGGATGAGAATCCACCTTCTTTTTGTATATTAATGTTTAGAAATGAAGAAAATAAGAGATAGAGAGTTTCTAGGTCACAAAATCTCTTATGCAGCAAAACAAAGTAAAAATAATGATATTTGATCAAAAAGTACAAAGGGCTATATATAGAAAAAGTTGTTGTCCTGTCACGCTCGCGACTTCATTCGCTTAGCGAGCTAACAGCGAACGTTCGCTACAACTTCGCTTAGCGAACATGCTAGCGAGGGCTGAGGAAAAGATTCTGGAATGCTTCGCTACTTGATCGCTAGGTGCTCGCCTAGCGAGTTCTTCGCCACCTGCCTCGCTGCCAGCGAATAATGCCATTTTGGTTCTGCCCAAGTCTGGGAGTGTTCGCTAGCAGCTCGCTAGATGCTCGCCTAGCGAACAACTCGTTGCAACACTCGCCAGATGTTCGCCTAGCAAACATGCTTTTGCTCTTGTTCTTTCTTGATTCCTTTATCAACTTTCTTGTGTCTTCAAATTCTATTCTTTCACGCTCAAATACTGCACAATAACACACAAATTAAAAGGACCAAGAGCATTTCGCATCATATCGCATATCACCAAAAGCAAGGAGGTTTTGAACCGAAATTAGACCAAAAATAAGTGAAAGATTCCCACAATTGATAGCTCAAATAAGCACAATTGGGCATCTAACAACCAGTGCCGACATTTGTAGTGAGTTGTGTTTAATTAATTATTTTTAGTAAGATTTAATTAATTAAATTAATAGAAATTGAGAGAATAGTAAAAGTTTGGGTGAAAAGTGAAAATAACAGAAAACAAGTGGTTAGTAATAAAGAGCTTATTTTTAGTTGGATCAAGAGTTTAATTAAAAGAAATTTAATAAAGTGACTACATATTTTGAGAGAAATAGAAAATAGGGTGTTTTAGAGCATTTGTCAATAATGTGAAAATATAAGAGTTAGTGAGTATTGGAAAAGAGCTAGGGCTTATGGAAGGAGAACCTTTGAAGAGTTTACTTGTTTGATCTTGCTGGATTTACAAGGTAAGGGGGAGATTATTCATTTAAGGGTGCCTTAGTAATGAAAGGGTAGAGAGATTTCCCTTAACCTCCAATAAGGTTTTGTGGCAAAATCGCGTTATGTTTTTGCAGGTCTAGACGATATCGCCCAGCGAGCTTTTGCTTAGCGAGGTGTTGTGCTTGTCTAGCGAGGATGACAATACAAGGGTGTTGTTTTCGTGTCATTTTGTCGGTTTTCTTTCCAATTCTAGTGGATGTTGGTTGTTATTTGGTTGCATTTAATGAGATAATTGATGTGTTTTAGTGATGCGTAGGTGTATGGTCAATGTGTGGATATATGTTGTGAAATGTATGTATAATTGTGTGAGTTATTGTACATCTTTGTTGATAAATTGATGAGATGAATAGTTCGGAATGTGAAATACTGGTGATGCATTAAATGCATGATTATTTACAGTCAGAGTGGGGTTGTATTCATTGTTATGTTGTTGTTGATGCATGATTGTTTACAGTAAGAGTGGGATTGTATATAATTGTTGTGTTATTGTCATTGTATTGTTATATACCATTCATCATATGTTGTCGTGTTGTGAAAGAGGCGAGTCACGAGTTCAGAGAGGAAACTAGTGACTTGTCCCAAGCTCATAGTGGGAGCTTAGAGCTTAGAGTCGAGGCTCGGGGTTCATATGAAGAAACAAATTTTGAGTTGGTAATGCATGCATATAGAGTTCAGTTGTGAGTCCGATTTATAGAGGGGACCGTGACAAGCATGAGTTGAGTCGATATTGTATTGCATTACATAATGATTGTGCATATGACATATTCGAGTGTTGTTAAATACTCTTGTATGGATTTGTTTGATTTAGAATGTGATGAATGCATTATGATTGGTAATGCATGCATTATGATTGGTAATTGATCATGATGTGGGTGAAATAGGAATATGTGGCATTGTGGTGCATGTTTGATATGTGTATGATTTGTGATGTGTGAATCTATCCTTATTGTTTTGTGCACCAATTATTATTTAATCGTATTATCACCCCCTTTTATGTTATTGTGTTTGTGCTCCTCTAAAGTACAGACAATCAGGTACCTCAGTAAGAGCTTGATGTTGAGGATGGCGTTGTTCTTCTTTAGTATCTTGTCGATCTGGTCTTATAGTTGGAGTCGCTCTGATATGTAACACAAGGAGAATATTTTGTTCTTTTGTTTTAATTATGTTTCATATCTTTTCATTTATTTTGATGTAGAACCACTTTTCAAACTAATAATGTTGTTGAGGCTTTTTAGTGCCAAGTATTTTATAATTTTCACTACTTATCAAATGATTTGATTTTCAATTATGTGGTTCATGTATGTTTTTTTGATGTTTGAGTAGCGTCCTAATTGAAGGGTTTATGTATCATACATGTTTTATTTAATTATTTATCGAGTCAGGAAGTAGGGTGTTACATAGTGGTATTACAGCCTAGTTGGGCCATCCGGCCAAGTTTTTGTAATGTTGTTTATTCCCTAGTATGCGACATGTGTATGAACACTATCAAAAAATGTTTCTTATAATAGTTGTTTGCTGGTGTGTAAAGTAATAGTTAGAAGAAAAAATCGTACAATTGGTGATGCTTTGGAGGCGATGGCTCAGACACTGCATGGTCAGCAGAATCAGGCTAGTGATGACTTTCATGGTTTGGGGAAGTTTTAGAGAAATAATCCACCAACCTTTAAGGGAAGATATGATCTAGAGGGTGAACAGACATGGCTTAGTGAGATTGAGAATATTTTTCAAGTGATGGCTTACACTGAAGTACAAAATATGCAATTCGATACTCATATGTTATCAAAGGAGGCGGAGGATTGATGGGATAATACGCGTCAGAGACTGGAGGCTGTAGGCATTGAGATTACTTGGGTTGTATTCAGAAATCATTTTTTAGAGAAGTACTTTCATGAGGACATGCGCAAAAAGAAGGAAATTGTACTCCTTAAGCTGAAACAAGGGAATTCGGCAGTTCTTAAGTATGCTAGTAAGTTCAAACAGCTGGAAAAGTTTTATCCCCACTATAATAGTGTGACTGCCGAGGGCTTAAAGTGTATCAAGTTGAAGAGCAGTTTGAGACCTGAGATTAAGAAAGGTATTAGATATCAAGATATTCACCAGTTTCTGGTGCTGGTAAATAAGTGTAGAATATATGATGAGGATAGTAGAACCCAATCTGCTCACTAAAAGAGTCTTAATGGGAAGAAATAGAAGGATCAAAGTCGTGGGAAACCATATAGTACTCCATCTAACAAAGGGAAGAAGAAGGTTGTAGGTGGGAAAGAGAAACGAAGGGGAAAGACTCCTACTTCTGTGAGATGTTTCAAATATGGTGAGTTTGGACATCATGCTTTTGAGTGTAAGAGCATAATTGTGAATTACTTTAAGTGCAGGAAGTCAGGTCACCGAGCTACTGTCTGTAGGAGTAATAATCTAACTTGCTTTAATTGTGAAGAGCTTGGTCATATTAGTACTTAGTGTGAGAAACCTAAGAAGGCTCAGCATGGAGGGAAATTTTTTGCATTTTCTAGAGTAGAGACTACTGCATATGATAACTTGATTTGAGGACGTGCTTTATTAACATCTCCCTTGATTACTATTATTGATATGGATGAAACACATTCGTTTATATATGCTAAGTGTATGTCGAGATTGAATTTGGAAGTGTATTCTATGAGTGGTAGCATGGTCATTGATATCCCAACTGATGGTTCAGTGACTACTTTGTTGATGTGTTTGAATTATCCTTTGACAATTTATGGTAGAAGTTTTGGGATTGACTTGGTTTGTTTGCCTGTAAATTAACTTGATGTTATTATGGGAATGAATTGGTTGGTGTTCAACCATGTGTTTATAAATTGTTTTGATAAATTAGTGAAGTTTCTTGAATCCGAAGGGAGTACGATGTCAAGTTTCATGACTGCGAGATATGTAGGGATGTCCCTAAGAGAGAGAGAGAGAGAGAGAGAGAGAGAGAGAGAGAGAGAGAGAGAGAGTACTCAAGTGTTCATTATGTTCGTGTCCTTGAGAAGGAGAAGCAAGAGAATGATTATGGATTTACCTGCTACATGTGAGTTTCGTGAGGTGTTCCTAGATGACATTAGTGATTTGCCGCCAGAGAGTGATGTGGAGTTTGCTAAAGACTTATTACCTGGTACTAGTCCTATTTCAATGGTTCCTTATAGAATATATGCTTCAGATCTAAGTGAGCTAAAGAAACAATTATAGGATATACTTGAGAAGATGTTTGTTTGACCGAGTGTTTTGTTGTAGGGAGTGTTGGTGCTGTTAGTTAAGAAGAAAGATGGTAGCATGATATTGTTTGTTGACTATCGACAACTTAACAAGGTTGCTATCAATAATAAGTATCCACATTCGATAATTGATGATATGATGGACTAGTTGGTTGGTGCTTGCATGTTTATCGAGATTGATTTGTGTTCGAGTTATCATCAGATTCTTGGGAAGTCAAACAATATTTTGAATATTGCGTTCATAACAAGATATAATCAGTATGAGTATTCTGTGATGTCATTTGGTGTTTCTAATGCACCTGAAGTGTTCATGGAGTACACAGATAGAATATTTCATTTGTACTTAGGTAAGTTTGTGGTTGTGTTCATTTATGAAATTTTGATATATTCTCACTTTGATGAAGAACATGTAGAGCATCTAAGAGTTATGTTGCAAACCTTAAATGAGAAGAAGTTGTATGAGAACTTGTCTATGTGTGAGTTTTGGTTTAAGGAAGTAAGTTTTCTTGGTCATGTGATATTTAGTGGTGGTATCACAGTGGATCCATTAAACATAGATGCAGTGTTATAGTGGGAGACTATGAAGTATGTTACTGAGATCAAGATTTTTCTTGGTTTGGATGGTTAATAAAAAAGGTTTGTCCAAGCTCTTTCGAAGTTGGCATTGATTTTGAATTAGTTAACTATAAAGTTTCAAGTCTATGGGTGGAGTATTCAGTGTGAAAAGAGTTTTCAAGAACTCAAGAAGAAGTTGACATCAACTCTAATTTTAATTTTGCCAAGTCCAAGTGAATCCTTTGTTGTGTATTGTGATGCTTTGAAGATGGGTCTAGGTTGCATGTTGATGCTGAATAGTAAGGTTGTGGCTTATGCTTCTAGACAATTAAAAGTTTATGAGAGGAACTATCCTACTCATGATCTAGAGTTGGTAGCTGTGGCGTTCGTGTTGAAAATGTGGAGACATTATCTGTTTGGTTCCAGATTTGAAGTGTTTAATGACTACAAGAGTTTGAAATACTTATTCAATCAGAAATAGTTAAATATGAGGCAGAGGAGGTGGCTCGAATTTCTGAAGGATTATAATTTTAGCTTGAGTTACCATCCTAGTAAAGAAAATACCATAGTTTATGCCTTAAGCAGGAATTCGTTGCATATATCGATAATTATAGTTCAAGAATTGGAGTTAAACGAAAAATTCCAAGACCCGAGTCTGTTATGTGAAAGAACTTCTAACAGTGTGAAGTTGGGTGTGTTGAGGCTGACCAATGGTATGCATGAAGAGATAAGAGAAGGCCAGAAAGTCAATTTGGGATTGGTTGACTGGCTAGTGTTAATTAATCAAGGTAAAGGAGGTGATTTTAGGATAGATGATAATGGTGTAATGTGATTCAGAGACATAGTTTACATACATGATGTTCCAGAGCTTAAAAAGAGTATTCTTGAGGAAGGTCACAAGAGTGGTGTGAGTATTCATCTCAATGCTACTAAAATGTATCAAGACATGAAGAAAATGTTTTAGTGGTCACAAATGAAGAAAGACATAGCCAAGTTCATTTATCTGTGTTTAACTTGCCAAAAGTCAAAGATTAAACATCAGAAGCTGTCTAGGTTGATGCAACCGTTGAGTATTCCTGAGTGAATGTGGGATAGAATTTCCATGGATTTTATGACTAAATTGTGGAAGACGATAAAAGGATATGATTTTACCTGGGTTATTATTTATATATTGACTAAATCTTCTCATTTCATTACAATTAAGATAATTTATTCATTACAGAAGTTAGCTGAGTTGTATATTGAGAATGTTGTTAGATTGTATGGAATTCCTTTAAGCATTGTTTCTGATAAAGATCCTAGATTCACATTAAGATTTTGGCAGAGTTTGCCGAAAGTGTTGGGTACTTAGTTGAAGTTAATTTCTTCTTATCATCCACAAACATATAGTCAGACAAAGAGGAATACTCATTCTTTGGAGTATTTACCGAGAGCTTGTGTTTTGAAGCAGGGAGGTAACTAGGACAGTTACTTACCGTTGGTTGAGTTCATTTATAACAAAAGTTTCCATTCTAGTATTGGAATGGCACCGTTAGAAGCTTTGTATTATAGGAGGTGTAGGACACTATTGTGTTGGTATAATTCTAGTGGAAATGTTGTGCTTGTACCTGAGATAGTTCAGCAGACTATAGAGAAGATCAAGATGATCCAAGAGAAGATGAACGCTTTGCAGAATTTCCAAAAGAGCTACAATGACAAGAGGAGGAAAAACGTGATTCCAAATGTTACACCCTAATTTTGACCCCAAACCGCTAGAACATACATATCATATCATTTTCATCATTTGCATATCACATCCATCATTCAGATCATCTAACCATTATGCCTACGAAAATGCGTGTTTCTCTGCTTTTCGTTTTCTTGCCGCTTAAGCTCAGGTCTTGCAAGATCGAATCAAGGTTCGGGACAAGTTATCAAGTCAAGTATGTGTGCAGTGTGTGTCGCTACTGCGAAAATCGGCGCCGGCTGAACAGAAGAGTCGCCACCGTGCGTTATTTATCCCACGGGAGGGAAAGGAAACGCTCAGGGTAAACCTCGCACAACATGGGAAAGGTATGGTCGTCGCAACCAAAACCTGGATTCGGGAGTCGGTTACGCAAGGGGAAGGTATTAGCACCCCTCACGTCCGTCGTACTCGACGGGATCCACGCTTGTTTTCGGGTATGGATTGTTATTCTATCTAAACTATAGGTCAAGGGTTAAAAAGAAAATAAAATGAAAATAAAAATGACTCGGCAAAGTATCGCACTTTATGCCTACGTATTCCCGCCTGGAACGAGAAATCAGAGTCAACGTAGTTCGCCTACCTACGGGAAAGGAGGGGAAGGTTGCTCGCTAGGATATCGCATCCTATGCCTACGTACTTCCACACAGCATGGAAGATCAGAGCAAACGTAGTTCGGGCCACGTACGACACAAGCTTGTCTTGGTTGATTTTATTCCTTCTGAAAAAGGTTTTCTGATCAACAGTCCCAGCGGACAAAAATGACGCTTTGATGAATTCACATCCTTTTACGGAAGAAGTGTCTTTTATTGTGTTTGAAATCTTTATGTGTTTTTCTGTTTGTTTTGAGAAAGAAAGAGACAGAACTCTAACCTACGGTTGCAAAGGGAAACAAACTAACCTAATGTTATCATGCATGGGTTAAGACCTAGTGTCTATCATGCTCCTCTCTTGCACAGAGAGAAACAGAGATCCTACGGGATAGGCAGAAACAGAAACAATAACAGATATAATAAAGCAATAAAATGCATGGATGCAACAGTACAAGCGAGGCAAGGGAGTCCCACTCAACCTCGAACCTGGAAAACAATAGGCAAAAGTGAACAGACTTCACTTTCAACCCAACAGGGTAAACAACAAACAATACAGTCCAGAAAACCAATCAATACATCAGAAATGAAATACAGCAAGAATAAACAGCATCAGCAGCTCTGAATCAACATCTGGCTTCAAGTCATCTCCAATCAGTTACAGGCTTCAACAAGCATTAATCTCCATCTTCATGACCTTTAGGCAAGGGCTTTGATCATCATTCTTCCATCTGCAATGGCTTTTCTTCAAGTTCAAACCTCCAGGATGAGGGATTAGTCACAAGAGTGAATTGGGTGTTAAGCAATCAGTTGACTACCAAGGGTGGTGAACAGACTGCTTCTAACACAAAAGACATTTTCTCTCAAGAGTTCTATCTCTTAGACACTATCACCAAGCCTTCCAAAGGAAGGGGGTGAGTGTCTTAGAGAGACTCTGAATCACAGAGAAGAATGGATGCATACAAGGCAATCCATGTTTGAGAAACAAACTTTCTAACCTAGAGCTCTGCCTAGCTCCTAAACCCTAGTCTCCTCAGCATCTGCTAGCAAGAATCTTCTCTTCAACTCTGGAAGTTGATCTTCAACATCTGGATCTCCACTGGCCTTCATCTCCTCAAGTCTTCAGCTCTCCCAAATCCCAAGACAATCCCAATACCCGCACATACAAGCAATAATCCCCTGAGGGCACACCACACCAGTCAATCAGATATACAGCATATCAATAGCAGTAGGGGAATCCTGACTTTTTCTAAGGGATCTAATAACTACCCATAGCCCCTATAGTCCCATAACTAAACTAGTCAAGCTCTAAGTCCTAAGGGAAAAGAATCAAATCTCCTAAGTCATCACCTAAAACCCTAGTTTTATTCATGTTATTCACACTTACACTAAGCACCTAAATTTAATTTCTAAAAAGGGAACTAAATTGTATCTACAAGTTTGATGTCTAAACTAAACAACCTAAAAAGAATGGATGAAAAATATGAAAGTATCTAATAGAACAAAAATTAACAAAATCATGTATGAAATGAAACCATTTAAAATGTTATTTATTTAGAAAATATGGGAAAAATATCAAATAAAAAATAAAATGCCATTTTTATTTTTTATAATTTTCTAGATATCTTAAAGAAAAATATGCAAAAAGAATGAATTAAAAATGATGATTTTTCTATTTGTTATGAATTTTTTAAAATGAATTAAAAAATGAAAAGAAAATAATAAAGAAAATAGAAAGAAATGGCCAGGGGGTGAGAATAGCAAGATATCCAAGTTCAGCGCGTTGGGCTTATTAAATTGGGGGGTGCGAATAGCTGTCTGAGCCCAATCCCCCCAATTAATGAAACGCTGCGTTTCAATTTTGAAACTTCCCTCCGTTTTTGAAATTAAACGGGAGCCACACGATGAGATGATTAAGTCAAATATTCTGGACAATCCAACGACACACAGTCATCGTCCCCAATTGAGCTAGGGTTTGCAGGAAAACTCAGATTCCATGCACAACCTTCAAGCTCCTCATTCTCCCTCCACACGCCATGAAAACGCACGATACAAAAAGCAAAATTCACCCACTTCTTTCCCTCTACACATTCATGCCAATAACTCATCCTAAAACTCAACCAATAAGGCAATTTGATAGGTGCAACAGGTCTGATCCATCATTCTCCAACTGATATTGATCCTCTCAATTCTCTCTGGAACTCATCCTAAACTAACCTACAACTCACCTTGATCATCTTAAGCACCTAATCCAAGATTGTCTCTCATAATTCTTGACATTCTAAGCTTCACCAGAATTGGTGCACCATGATCAATGTCCATGAAACTTGCTCAAACTTATCAAAATCAATCATCTCACTTCTCCTAACCAATCTATCCTAACAAATCCTTATGATTCTCATTAAATCATGTAATTCGAATGAAGTTACCAACCTGTTATGATGATGAAAATAGTTATGGAATACACTTGATCCAATGCTTGAAAGGATAGGAAACTGATCAGTGATCTTGGAGGTGAGTTCTGTATGCAATCAAAGATGCTCCAAAGCTTTGAATCTCCTAGTTCCAAGGTTCTTGCACTTTGAATGATGATGATGAATAGCACGATTCCTTGCTCAATTTGCCAAATACATGTGTGGATTCTGATCTTTGTGTGATGATGATGAAGATTGAGTCAAGAATGTTGAAGTTTGGTGAGAAATTGATGGAGTTTGGGAAGCTTGTGCAAGAATGGAAAATGAGTGAAAATGGAGGGTTTGAACAAAGTGGTAACACCAACCCTTGCATGAATCAGCTTGCATGAATATATAGGTTGCATTAGAACCTCCTAGAAACTTGGAGAAGTTTCCCTTACACTTTTCCCTTTCAATTTGGATTATGTTACTTTCAATTCAAGCAACCATGGATAACTCACAAATTATGACCTAAGCTAAAAATTCCACTTTAGCCAATGTCTTTAAAATGCCCTTTCCATTCAAAATGACCTATAATTTTGCATCATTTGGCCAAGATATGAAAAATATCATTTTTTAAGCCATTTTCCTTCATTAAAATCAACAATTTTGAAACCTTGTGCTATGGACATTTCCAATCTCTCATGGTCACTTTTATAGACTCAAAATGTCATTTGGAGCAATTTTGGTGTTGTAAGTTTTTCCATTTGAGGCCTCCTTGTATGAGTTTTGGACATAGGTTAAAATGACCTGTAATTCACAAATGACCAAAATACCCTTTGCTTGCCAAGACCATAAGTTGAGTTCCACACATCATATGAAGGAATACTATACCATTGTAGAAAGCTAAGACAATGAGGAACAATTCTTATGTTGACAAGAAATTCATTTGAAATCTCCTTGAGGGGTAAAAATTGCTTGGAAGTCAAGTCACTTTCACAGACAAAATTTCAGATACCTCAGATGACCTGTAACTTGCAAGGACTATAACTTGAGTTCTATAAATCTCCTTGATGTCTTCCACCACTCAAATTAAAGGTATTGAGATCCTCTACAAGTTTCATGTTGACCAAGGATCCATTTGAAGCTTTCATTTTGACTTATCTTGCTTGGAAACTTGACCTAAACTAGGAGATTTTACACAGAAACCCTAATTTAGAGACTCCTCTTCTCCTTGATTTCTCTTGAATTCTTCTTAGAATAACAACATATCCTTATTATCCATGTCAAATGATGAACCCCACATCTCTCCAATAGCCCTTAATGCCCCTTTAATCAGCCAATTGACCTAGGGTTGACCTAGGGTTGACCCAGATGAAACCCTAGTTGACTGTCTTCAACTGCAATTCTTGTGACTACACCAATGACTTGTCTCCTTCTCCAAATGACTTTCTAAGTCCTCCAAGATGTCTAGATACTCCCCATGCTCTCCATTCACAACTCATAACTCCCTTGTTGACCCTCAGATACCCTCAGATGGGAGATAGACCCAAGGCTTGATCTGCTGAACTCTTTGCTTTCAAATTCTTTCTGATGACTTGAATGAGATTGAATGACCTCTTGATAGGCTCCTAGAGATGAGAATAATGATTGGTCCCCTGTTGCATGACTTGCTATGCTTATGCTATGCAGATGATTAGTCTATGTACTTGACTCTATATGCAAATGCTAATGATATTGAAACATAAACCAAGTGAATAAGGTTGGGCAAATTTTAGGGTGCAACAGTGTGGTTTAAGATTTCAAGTTTATTTTAGAGAGAGAAATACAAAACCCTAAGAGGGAGGAGGTAAGAACTTTGATCTCTTGTTGGGGTTTGGATGTAATCTTTTGATACCTTATGTATTTCATCTAATATATGTTTATGAACTAGTTTGGATTCTCTATTGATTGATTGTCTTTGATTTCTTTTGTGGGTCTTGACAAAACCTTTTCACATCTTTAATCTAAGATTTTCATCTATCAATGAACAAATTTTGACATGGTTTTGTAAGTTGATATTCATTGTATCTTCTATTGTATTGTGTTTATTAAGTAGCATGGGTAACATGAGTAGGATCAATATGATATTGTGTGGGTGCGTGATAATAGTGATGAAGAACAATGTTCACATACATTTGGCAGTTTAGATGAATACATGTAAAAAGGGTTAAGCACATGTACGTGTTCTGATCATTGTGTTTTATATAAAGAAATCGTTTATCCGATATGGGTGTCGTCTTTGTTTACCTGTTTATCTTTGATTTGAACCGCTATAGACATGTACTCTTCAGATCTAGATATAGGATGATTACCTGTTAGGTCCTAAACTCTAGACATAGATTTAGGATTAGCATTTGTGTAAGTAGCAGTTCTTAATGCTCTGTGTTGTGTTTTTGTTGCGCGAGACATCACCAATGAGACAACACGGTTGTTCTCTCGACGTTGCGTTAGAGATGACCTCTGTCGTGGGTGATACGTGAGGATGTTAGAAGAATGATTGAGTTGTGCTTAACATGATGAGAAGAATGCATGTGTTATCAATTGATGAGATCCAATCCCAACAAGGCTCCGTTTATATTTCAGACTTTACTTTATATTTTCCGTCTTTATATTTTCTGCCTTTTATTCATGGTTCCTTGAATCTTTTAAACCAACCATTTTCAACAACAAGCTTAGAAATGTAAAGACCATTGAATGGTGTTCTTTCATTACACCGATCCCTGTGGAGACGATATAAATACCAGAGGGAATTCCTTCAAAACTAAATTTTTCCTTCTTGCCGCTTTACTGCAGTTTGAACAAAATGGCGTCGTTGCTGGGGATTGGTGTTGAGATATTGAAGTGCATTGCAAATGTTTATATATTTTAAAGCTTTTTATATTTGTTTATATTGTATATATTTGTTTCCTTTTATGTTTTCTCTAGTGTGATCAGGAATGATGAGAACTACTTCTATAGTGGTTGCTATTTTTATAAAAGCATTCAATGATGCTTCGATCGAGTTTGGATGGCGATGATAGTATGAAACAAGTGAATGTTGTCAAGGTACATGGTTATCTTTGTTTAGAATTTTATAATGCTTAAGAACATAAGTCTTTGTGAAAATGAAATTTGTTCTTTTAGCAACTTGTTTGAATGATTGTTTCACTTAGGACCAAAAACCACAAATTGTGAGAAAGCTTCCATTGTTTACTAAATGTTGGATTTTTAATAAACTTTGTTGATTCGTTTGATTCATGCTTTATCTTGTTATTATTGTGAATTTGTGGAAGCATTAGAAATGATCAAGGCACTTGTTTATATTGAGCACAACCATGTCCAAATGTAACTTACCCATGAGTAGAAAGAATTTGTTAACCCCCTTTGAGCCTAAACAGTGTGAATCTCATTCTGATTTTGTGAGATTCTAAAAATTTTCTTGAACCCTTGAATTTTGTTTTAATTTTCCTTTTTGCCATAAAAAGCCAAGAACATTCACTTGAGGGTTGAGTAAAAGTCAAGTTGGGGAGAATGAAAAAGAAGAATGGTAGGTTGCTACAACTTTTGAAAAATTCAAGCAAGCATTGAAAAAAAATGGTGTGAATATGAAAAAAAGAGAAAAAGAATGCTTTCTTGGAAAACAAAAATAGTAAAGAATAAGTTGTGAAGGTTTGCAATTGAGAAACAAATGGAATGATGTTGGGATGTGTAAATAACATTTACAGTGAATGCCTCTTTTGCATCGACAATTTCGTTTCAATGGCCTTAGAAATGTCCCTTGTTTGTAAACCTGACAAAGCTACAACCTTAAATAACTTAGTGATATTTTTGCTTCCATATTTTCACTTTTGATTGTTAGATATTGTATGAATTGAGTTGATATTTGTTGCACCCGAAAATTTGCCTAACCTTTTCTTAACTTGGTTTATGTTTCATTTCATTTCTTTCTAGCATTTGCATTGCATAACATTTTTCATTGAACAGGGGATCAAGAGGTTGTGCATAGCAAGAGGAGTATACTCAGAGGGTTGAGCCTAAACAAGGGATGTTACTCAAGTTTGAATGGTCATCAAGTCATCTAGAAGTGGGCAATAGTCTTGTGAAAGGATTGATGGATGTATGTGGGTCAGCTCCTAACTTGGAGGCCAATTCAAGATCATCAGAGGATTGTGAATTAATGATTATGGATATAAGATGTTGAGAGAGCTCATTGGGTGCTTTGAGAGCCATGTTGGAGCTTATTCAGGTTGTTGTGTGATGTGAAAGAAGCCACAGTCAAGAATGTTTCAGCTAGGGTTTTCATCTGGTAAATCCTCATTCAACTGTGAAATTGAAGGAGATTAAAACTCAATTCCAAGTCTCTATTGTAATGGGATGTTGTGTTGAGGTGTCTAATATATCATTTCAAGATCAATTCATCAAGAGTCAAGAGTGTGAGAAGTTACTAAATTAGGGTTCTCAGTGTAAAATCCCCTGTTTAGTGCCCAACTTTAAGATCACCTTTCTCAAGATACAAGTTTCATATCAACTTTTGACTACATGAAAATTGTAGATCCTGTTCTTAGCTTTCTTTTGAGTACTAGAAGTCCTTGATTGGATTTATAGAACTCAAGTTATGATGCAGACAAGTTACAGGTCATCAGATGATGTGATTTTGGTCAACAAAAGTAAACCAACTTCCAAGCCATTTTTGACCTATAAGGATATTTCTCCTAAACTTTTTGCCAACATGAAAGTTTTAGTTCTTGGTCTTAGCTTTCCAAAGAGTACTAGAAGTCTTTCATCTAATTTGTAGAACTCAAGTTATGAGACTTGCAAGTCAGGGGTATTTTGGGAAAGTGAGATTATAGGTCATAAAATTATAGGTCCATTTCACCAACTTGCACACTTCAAATGAAAATTTTTCCAACATCAAATGTGCTCTAAATGGTGTCATTTGTTTAACCAAGCATTAAGAAGTCACGAATTTGGATTGGAATGGTGATTTCCTAAATTGATTTTCATGGAAAGGGATTTAAAATGAGGAAATTGGATTTAATTCATTATGGATCATTTTTGTGCAGGTAGATACATATTTTGAGTGCAAACTATATTTCAAGCATAATGGCAATAATAGAATTTGAATTGGGTGAGTTTTGATGAGCCATTTTCAAGCTTTCTTTAAGCTTAAGTTACACTTGAAACATCAACCATTGAGATCAAACAAGGATCAAATCCCAGCCCTTCACACTCCTCATGTCATTAGCAAGCAAAATGCATCATTTTGGAGCCAATTCGGTACAAAATTCGTGCACATGGCAAGTGAAAAAACTCAAATTCCATGGATATGCAATTGGGCTCTAGGGACTGCCATTGGGCTTAATTTCTTTTTAAATCCATCACATAAAAGGTTTCTACCATGAACAAATGCTCAGAACACGAATTGGTTGAAGAATTGGAGCTAGAGCATTTTGAAAAAGTGGTGAAAAATTGAAATTCGAATTTTGAGATTTAGCAAGATTCAAGCAAAATTAAAGGTTGCAAAGGCTTCATTAAAGATCACTGAACATTTCTGGATACTTTTCTTCAAGCTTAAGCATCAATTGAAGGCTCAGTGGAAGTTCTCCACTAGGTATTTACAATTCAACCTTACTCTCTGAATATGCATTGATTCTCTGCCATTTTTACATATTTGAGACCTGGACAACATGTAGATCATTAATCACTAAAACGAACTGGCATTTGTGATGATTGTTGGATGAAGCTCAAAACTGTTTAGATCTGACATGGCTTGTTCTTGTGTTGTTTTGCTTAATTATTGCTTGATCTGTAATCTCCATAACCTCTAGATGATTTCTGGACCAAATTGAGTGAAGTTTGTGAACTTTTGGTTTTGATGAGCATTTCTGTTTGGCTTCGACTTGAATTGGTTGTGAGGAATTAATAAAAATTAGCCTTGGATTTGTGATCCTCATGAGTTGTAGATCATTTTTCATATAAGTTTTGTTGAGATTGGTGAAGTTTTGATCAAAGCCTTGTTCCCCTTGCCGGAGAAGACGACCAGAGTCTTCTCTGGCCACCACAGGCTTCCCTCCCATTTGTTTCAGTTTGAATGAGGAAGATGACCTTTTAGCCGTTAGATCTGGATGACTCCCTTGACCTAGTATGTGGATCCAACGTGTGAGATTGGTTATGAGAGTGTTGACTAGGGTTTTGCATACATGGCTTTGTGTGGTATGTTAGATCAGTATACTTTTGAAACCAATGCCCAGGATTAAGACTCATGGCGAGGAGGAGTCAATGAACCACACCCAATCCCTTAGTGAAACGCGCCATTTCACTTAAGTGTCCCTAGTGCTACGTAGCGCGCTCTGTAGCCTTGGATTAGTTGACTGGTCTCCTGATCCAGTGGCTGTTGTTTTTTTTTTCTTGCATTTTTATTTTCTTTTATTCATTTTAATATTTTCCTTTATTCTTGTTTGAATTTAATTAATTAAAAATAGCTCCAATGTTCTAAAAAATTCACAAAAATATTTTTTACAAACCTTGAGATGTCTATTATTTTTATACATTTTTTATTTTATTTTTCAGATTTTGTTCATTTTTAAATATAATTAAACATTGGAGGTGTTTTTAAATGATTAAATTGTGGCATTGTTTGTTCTTTTATTTGTTTCTCTCTTTCCTTTTTGATCCAATGAATTAAAATTGATCCTCATATCCATGATGAGTTGAACAATTTTTTAGGACCATTTTGCCCTTGGTTGGTTGACTTTTGGTGCTTTTCTTTTGACCCTCGATTCTCCCATTTCAAAGTGGTACATCTTGAATATTATTTTCTTTTGATGGTGCTTTGAGGGGATATTTTCTTTGAGCTTTTGGCCTATGTTTGCCAACATGTTTAGCTAACTTGTGCATTTTATTTCATTATTTTTGAACCATTTTCCTATTTTTGAGGTAGCTTGCAAGTTAAGTTACCTTCAAGGGAGGTTCACACATGTACCTTGACCTAGTTTGACTTGGATATGACATTTTTGGATCCTTTGAACTCTCAATGATTTTGTTTCATGGTTCTAACATGTTAAGGATGATTTTGGTTCAATTTTAGGTCATGATATTGTTTCTTCCTTGTTCATTTGTGTGTTTCTTTTTGAGTTTTCAACTTGAACTTCTATGTGGTGTTTGCTTGCATTCTTTGTGCTTTTGCTTGCATTTCCTTTTGAATTGAATTGCTTTTGCTTTAGAGCTTTCTTCTCCTCATCTCCTTTTTGTCCAATGATCTTAGAGTGTCATTTAAGGTGGCTTGTTCCCTCCTTTGGAGGTATTTGGAGCATACCTAGAATGATGAATCCTTGAGGACACTTTTGGTGCTTCTTTGTTTTTGATGAGTGATGCTTATGGTTGAGTACTTATTATGGGGTCCTTTCTGCCCTCATTTGGTCTCCCATCCTCACTTGGCTTTGAGTTTTGTTCTACCTTTCATTTGGTTTGGTTCTTGTGGTGTGGTTGATGTTGTTTGACTTAGGTCATTTCATCCCACTTTTGGTGCATCTTTGTGTGGTTTGTTCTTGTTTAATTGATTTCTTCTTGTGCACTTCTTTTTTCTTATCTTTTCTTGCATCTCCATATGCATGCTTGGTTGAGATGAGCTTGTAGAGGCTACTTCCCCACACTATTTTCCTCCCACTTTCATTCTATTTGTGCATCTTATGTTTGCATCTTCATTTTGCTTTTCTTTGCCATGCTCCCCATAAGTTCTCTAACCTCTCGAGGTTATGATAGACATTAGGTGCCTAACTATGCATGATAACATTAGGTAGTTCCTTTTTGAATCCCAACTTTAAGTACACTTTGCATGATAACTTTTAGGATTGTTTAGTCTCCCATTAGTGTTCTCTCTTCTCTTCTCATCTTCAAACATTCATAAAACACTTAATAAAGAATGACAAGTGTAGCACGCTACGAGCCTTAAGCTACTTGAGAAATGGTAATTGAGGGACCTCCTCTCAAGGACCTAGAGTGTTTAGTGTACACCCTTTGGGTGATATACGACGCATTCGCTCTTAGGTCATAGTCTCTAGTGCGACATGAGTTACAAATCAAGTTCAAAACACTTCTTCTCTAAAAAACACAAACATTTAAAACCTTTTTCATCCTTCGGGATCTTAATCAGGAAAATCTTTTTAGATAAAAGAGTGTCGTTAGCTCTTAGTTCTACCACAAACGGTAACGCCTAAGTCTTTAATGGTCGAGCTGCATACACCAACTGCTAGAACTACTTGTTAACCCTACTCGGGCCTAAAAACTTTGGAACCAACCTGTGGTCCTTTTAGCCCGAACTACGTTTTCTCTAATCTTTCATATCAGATGAAAGTACGTAGGCACAAGATGCTATGTCTTAGAGAGCAACCTTTCCCCTTTCTTTACCCGTAGTTAGTCGAACTACGTTGACTCTGACTTTCCCATTGCACGAGGGAGTACGTAGGCACAGAGCGGCAAAGCTCTACCGAGTCAGGCTTTTTTTCTTTTCTTTTGTCCCTGAACCCTTAGCTAGATAGTTTCAACACACCCTTTTTAGATAGAAAACAATGCATGGATCCCGTCGAGTACGACGGACGTGAGGGGTGCTAATACCTTCCCCCTGCGTAACCGACTCTTGAATCTAGACAGGGTTGCGATGACCTTGTCTTTCCCTTTTTCGTCAGGTTTTTCCGATCATTTCCTTTCCCTCTCTTTGTGATAAATAACGAAAGTGGTGACTCTTCTGTTTTTCTGCCGGTTGTTTTTCGCAGTTGCGACAGCTGGCGACTCTGCTGGGGACTCTGGTTCCCTATGCGAGTCAATCCTAGTGCTTGTCTGTTTATCTTTAGGTGTTGTATATATGTGCTTTATTTACTTTCGCATTTTATTTTCCCGCATTTATTTTACGCATCATATGTCATTACTGTTGTGCTGTGGGGAGGGAAGTTCCATTGAGTGATAAGTTGGACCTGGGCTTGAGTATAAACCTAGCTTTAGTAGTGGAAATTAGTGATGGATGTGCTTGCTTTGCTCATACTAGTTCATCATGAAATTCACGCTCGGACGAGATTCTCTTTGACAACTTTATTTATGGCCCTTTGGGCTCGAAGGAATTTTGTGTTTGAGGGTTGTCGACTCTGGGGACCGATCATTTGTGAGTCAGTTAAGTGAGACCTCTTTAAGAGATTATGATGCTAAACTAGAAATGGTGAACGTATCATCATTTCTTGAAAGTCTGTGACGCTGACAAACGCATAAGATGCCGAACCTTATCAGTGGATAGGTCCATACCTGTGAGAGGGATTGGGTTATGCAGGAAACCTTGGCTTTCAGAATACCCGGTTCTTTATAGTGTGAATCTGTTTATCAGTGGGTCCTATTGTCGGTACTTTGTTCTTACTAAGGCGAAGCGCTGGTTCTTCTCGACCAACAACACAGTAGTCTTGATCCCTTGTTTGCATTTGCATTTTCATTTTCATCTGCATTTCATTAACATGTATTTGTGTTGCAGGTGCATATTTCTCCTTCGATTCTTGTGATCTTATTCCCTCCTTGCTGATATGGATTCCTTGAAGAGAACAGTGGCTTACAAGCTTCCAACTCCAAATGTTAGATCTTTGCTGAGTTTGATTTCCCTGGCTGGTGGGAAGGTGATGGAGGATTTCAGGCAGTCTTATGGGAGATTATTGAGATGGGTCTGCAAGCCTTCAGCCCATGAGGTGGATGGCCTTTATGCCTTTCTGCTGTTCTATGATCCACAGTTGAGATGCTTTGTTTTTCCTGACTACATTCTGGCGCCCACCTTGGAAGAGTACTCAGTATTGTTGGATGTGCCTGTTCTTAGTCAGATGCCATTTATTCATATTGATGCTAAACCTGATCTGGCTAAGCTAGCTACCATAGTACATGTGGATGCTTCAGAGTTACATGGGGGTTTGATAGAGTGGAATGGAGTGCATGGTTTTCCTTTGGCTTTCCTAGTTGATAAAGCTTGGTAGTTTGCTAAGGATGGTTGCTAGATTGCATTTAACGTTGTTCTTGCTCTTTGTATATATGGCATTGTATTGTTTCCCAATCTCCTAGACTTCGTGGATTTGGATTCATTTCATATACTGGCTTCGAGAAACCCAGTGCCTACTCTTCTCGGAGATGTTTATCATTCTGTGCATTACAAGAATGAGAAATGAAAGGGGAAAGAATGTGGCTTGTTGTGTTCCTCTATTGTACGCTTGGTTTGCTAGTCATATGCCCAAGACGAACCCATTTGTGGCTACTGCTAGTACTTCAAAATGGTCAGAGAGGTTGATGGGACTATCTGCAGAGAATATTGTTTGGTTTGATCGAGACATGTTGGGTAAAGATATTGTTTATAATTGTGGTGGTTTTCCTAATGTCCCGTTGGTCGGAAGGAAAGGTTGCATCAACTATAACCCTTCTTTATTGGTGAGACAGTTTGGGTATGCATTGAGGGAGCCTCCCAGAGAAGAGGAGATACATGAATCTTTGTATCTTACTGGTTTATTGAAGGGTGAGACTTTGGGCAGACTTGAGCATGCATGGAATAATATTCATCGGAAAGGGAAGTTAGCTCTAGGTAAGAGTAACAACCGAGCATATGACCCTTACTTGACTTGGATTCATGATAGAGTTGCGAAGTTCTTGATGCCATTCCCTGCAGTCGCACCTCTGTATCCTCTAATGATAGAGGAGCCCACTACTGTAGATATCCAGAAATATAATCAGGTACTATCAGAGAAGGAAGAGCTGAGAAAAGCGAATGAAGAATTGGAGAAAGAGATCATCCAGCTCCGAAGCGAGAAGATTGATGACGTCAATTCTTTCAAGAGACAGACTGAGCTTGTCAACAAACTAGGTACGGACCTGACTAAGGAGACTAGTGACAGAGTGCGCACAGGCCGAGATTTGAATGTCGTCCACAGTGTTCTTGTTACCAAGAAGGAAGAGTTGGATAGGGCTTACGTGAGGATCTCCAAGTTCGAGTCAATATGGAATGCCACGCTCACTAACAACAAGGAGCGCGAAGACAGGTTAAAACTTCAAATCAGCAAGCTGAAGGCTCAGCTTAATGCCAAAGATGGGGAGATTGCAGCAGAAGCATCACTTAGACGAGACAGTGAGTACAGGTTGAATGAAGTGATCGCGAACTTGAAGGATCTCAGGTTGAGAGCTGACTCCAAGAGACGCAGGCTTGAGGCATGTTTCGGGGAAGAAGCTTTGGAAGATCACGTTGATAGCCTACATCATACTGTTAGCCAGCGGGATTCGCTTATTCAGGGACTACTTTCTAGGCCGGATCATCCTGAGACGTTGAGGCTGTTAGAGGATTTCCGATCATGTCATCCTGCTTGACCTGTTTTGTCTATTTTTGTTGTAGTTTTTGCTGTTTATTTGTTGTATTGACCATCACCAGGCTTGTTGGTTGAGGTCTTTTCTTTATTTGTACTCAGTTGTAGCTTGACTTTGCCTGTTGGCTTTTGATCTATATACGAGGAGTTGGTATTATATGCTTGTCCGCAGGATTCTCCATTGTTATGTTTTTCTGGAATCTAGAATCGAGGGGAAATTTCCCTGTTGCATAAATACATGTCTGCATTTTAGCATTTTTCTCGCATTCGCAGGTGCACCGGATTTGTTAACCTTATTTCTCCTGTGGTTTACTAGTGTTTCAGGATTGCTGACGCGACAACTCACTGGTACGATACCAGAAGAAACCAGAAAAGACTGATGGATCAGATGCAGGCGGAAATGCAAGAGATGAGAGATCGGATGGCACAACTGATGGAGGTCATACAAGGGGTTGCTAGTGGTCAGGCGCAACTTCAGACTTTAGTGCAACCTTTGATTGCACGAGTGGATGGTGATGGTGTGTTACACGGTGGGATTGCTGCTAACCCTCCTCACATTGAAACTCCTCGGGCAGACAATTCTATGCCAACTTTAGTCATCCCTACTGCTATAGGGAGTGGCCACGCTACTGGTGCTGGAAATGGTGGTAATGTTGGTTTTGCTAATGGTGGTAATGGTAATGGAAACGACTATGGTCTTGATACCACGTGTGTGTTAGATGCCCAATTGTGCTTATTGGAGCTATCAAATATGGACATCTTTCACTTCTTTTTATGCTGAAAACGTATTTATTAAGCCTTGCTTTTGTTAATGTGCATCATTGTGTCAAATGCTTTTGGTCCTTTTGATTTGTGTGTTATTGTGCAGGATTTAAGTGTGAAAGAGCATTATTTGAAGGCACAAGAAAGATGGCAAAGGAATCAAGCAAAGAGCAAAACAAAAGTTGGTTCGCTCAAGCGAGCACTTGGCGAGTGAGTAGCGAGTGTTCTCTACAGCCTCGCCTAGCGAGCACGTAGCGAACAACTCCAGACTTGGGCAGAATGGTTTTCAACATCAATCTTGGTCACCGAGAAAGTGGCGAAGAGGATCGCTAGGCGAGCCCCCAGCGAGCACCTAGCGAAGCAAAACAGAATGTCCCAGGCACCCTTCGCTGGCTCATTCGCTGCAGCGAGCACCTAGCGAAGCAAAACAGAATGAAACTTGCAGACCTCGCTGGCAGGTTCGCTAGGCGAGGCTGTAGTGAGCGTTCGCCAGCAGCTCGCCTAGCGAGTGAGTAGCGAGCGTGCCTAGAACTGTCACTTACTATAAGTAGCTTGGGCCACTTTTTGGAGAATATCTTCTTTTTTCACTTTTACATTGTTTTGTTGTAAGAAAGGGTTTTGTGACCTAAAAACCTATTTTGGCTTATTTTTCTTCATCTCTTAACATAATCAAACAGCAACAAGGTGGATCATCATCAAAGTTGGATCATTCGACTTGGATGTTCATCAACCGACTTTAAAACTTCTTTTACAAGCTACCATGAGAATGGGTAGCTAAGTTCATCTTGTTGTCAAAGATAGATGTAGGTAATCATTGAACTTTGTATTTGTATGGATGATTTTCATTTGTAAATTTAATGTATGGTGAAAACTTTGTTTTATTCATAATCTTTTGTGTTGGTTAATGATTGAGAAATATTTACCAACTCTTGACCTAGGTTTTCACCCATCTCTTTTCTTGAGCTAGAAATAGTCTTGGATGATTTTGTTCACTTAAAATGTTGAACTTTAAAGTTGTCATTTTGATAGATTGTGTGAGAGATCAACAATGGATTAAAATGATAAACTTCACAATATGAGTTAGAGATAATCATATTGAGAGGATATTGTGAATGCATTGATCATTTGAAAGAGTTTATTAAATGTTGATCGGAAGTATACATGCAAAGTGATTACCAAAACCTAACTTTGACAATCTTTATTCAAACCGTTAAAACATAACTTTTATCGCATTTATTCCTTTCATGAAAAACACTTGTTACCTTAAACACAAACCCTTGGGTACCATTAAACTATAAATTTAACAAATGTTGAACGGCGGCAAAATCTTATATTCCCTGTGGAGACGATAATACAAACCCGACACTTAACCACTGTTCTAACAGTGTGCCATACACGATAATATGGACCATATTTGGAATGAGGATAGGCACGAGGATGTGTTTTCTCCAAGAGTTGTAGCTGCTGAATTACCTTCTGAGGCTGATAGGAGGAATAAGATGATCGAAGAGAATATGAGGTCTCTTGAATGCCAAAACTCTATGGGGCTGGATATGTCTAATATGGGGCTGATCCCAAGCTTGAGAGTTCCACCAAAGTTCAAGGTCCCAGACTTTGATAAGTACAAGGGTACCACTTGCCCTAGGGTTCATTTGAGGTCTTATTATCGCAAGATGTATGCGCATTCCGATGATGAGAAACTACTTATGCACTTCTTCCAAGATAGTCTATCCGGTCCCTCGCTGGAATGGTATATGAGCTTGTAGCCCACAAATGTCCGTAGCTAGAGAGATCTAGCTGAAGCTTTTGTAAGGCACTATCAGTACAACAATTACCTTGCTCCAAATAGAGTCCAGCTGCAGAATCTTTCCCAAAAGAATAATGAATGCTTTAAAGAATACGCCCAGAGGTGGCGAGAGCTTGCTGCTAGGGTACAACCACCAATGGTAGAACAGGAACTTGTGGACATGTTTGTTGCTACTTTACCGGGCGTGTACTACGAAAAGCTTATAAGCAGCATGTCAGGCAGTTTTTCAGACTTAATAATCACCGGTGAAAGGGTGGAGAATGGAATTAAGTTAGGAAAGATCAATGCTGGTGAGATGCCCTCAGTTGGGGGGAACAAGAAAGTGTTCGGAAACAAAAGGCGAGAGGGAGATACTAACACTGTATCCAGTTCAAGGGGAAGAAATAGAGGTCAGAATAGGCAGCATCAGCAAATTGCTAACAACACTATTCCAGCAGTTCAACAACCGCAACAACAACAGCGTCAGCAACAACAACAACAACAACAACAATGACTGCAACAAAATCAACAAGGGTACCGAAGATACCAAGATAGAGGTCGGGCAGCAAATAGGCATTTTGATGCGCCTCCTATACCTTACTCTCAGTTATTGTAGGCTTTGCTACAGCTGCAATTAATTCAGAAAAGGACTTTGGCTCCTTTTACCGAACCTCCTCCACCTGAGTACGATGCAAATGCTCATTGTGAATTTCATTCGGGTGCTCTAGGACATAACATTGATAATTGTAAAGCCTTCAAACATAAAGTGCAAGACATGATTGACAGTAAGGCGATTAATTTTTCTAGTGATGTTCCCAATGTGGTGCAGAATCCCATGCCGAATCATGGGCAGGTTGGGGTTAATACAATTATCAAGGAGGAGGTGTTGAATTTGGTGACGGATGTTGATGAACTGAAGACACGCTTAAGCTTTGTGAAAGCCAGATTGCTAAAGGGGGGTGTTTTCCCGGGTTGTGCTGAGGACTGTGTTGAATGTTCTGCTGATCCTGAGAGAGGATGTGGACTGTTAAGAAGATGTATTCAGGATATGATGGATGACGGAGTTTTACAATTTGACTGTTCTATTGGAAGAGAGTCCGAGGATTTGGTGGCTGAAGAAAAGGATGAGATTACGACAATCTCCATCCCGTATAAGACTGTTACTATCTATGCACCAAAGCCACCAATGATAACTATCACCAAGGCGGGTCATATGCTGTTTGAGAATACTAAGGCTATTCCGTGGAACTACGGAGCCGAAGTGTATTGCAATGGGCAAAAGATAAACTTGAATGATTCCCATGTAAGTTCAGTTGACAATCTCGTGGGAGCAGGAGGTATTACTCGCAGTGGCCGAGTCTTTTCGTCGCCTGAAGTGACTGTTGATAAGATGGACAAAGGGAAAAGACCGATAGTGGAGGAGACTTCTCAATCTGGGGAAAGAGAATCTTTGTTGAAAGACGTGGAGGAATTTATGAGGCTGATTCGGAAAAGCGACTACAAGATAGTCGATCATTTGCAGCAAACTCCTTCCAAAATATCCATTTTGTCATTGCTCCTTTGCTCTGAGGCGCATAGGAATGCATTGCTGAGAATATTAAACACTACTTATGTGCCACAGGAAATTTCAGTTAATCAACTCGAGGGAGTGGTGGCGCACGTAAACGCAGGAAATGGCTTAGGCTTTATGGACCTGGATTTGACGCCAAAAGGCAGAAATCATAATTGTGCGCTGCACATATCTTTAGAATGCCGAGGGGCTGTCATGTCTCACGTGCTTGTGGATACGGGATCATCCTTAAACGTGCTTCCGAAGAAGGCCCTGATGAAGTTAGATATGAAGGGTTTGATTTGTACCCCAAGTGATTTGGTGGTGCGTGCGTTTGATGGAACCCGAAGATCCGTGTTTTGGGAGGTAACTTTGCCGATTCAGGTTGGACCTGAAGTCTTTGATGCCGTGTTTTACATCATGGATATCCAGCCGGCCTACAGTTGTTTACTAGGTCCCCCATGGATTCATTCAGCAGGAGCTGTAACCTCCGCGTTACATCAAGAGCTGAAGTACATGGTTGGTGGCAGCATTGTTACGGTATACGGAGAGGAGGATATCATGGTCAGCCATTTATCATCCTTTAAGTATGTTGAAGTGGATGGAGAGATCCATGGAACTCTTTGCCAGGCCTTCGAAGCGGTCAAGATTAAAGACAAGTCTCCGATAGTGAGAAAAGAGCCTGAGGTGGCTATGTCTTCCTTTAAAGAAGAACATGTTGTGGTGTAAGCTGGTTCAGCCCAGGGCTGGGGGCAGGTGATTGATATACCTTAGAAGCAAGACAAGTTCGGTCTGGGGTACCGCCCATCGTCTTCACAAAGCACGCCGAAGTTCAAGGGGCCGATCAGGTTTACTAGCAGAGGTGTCTTCTTTGAGCAGATTAATGCCATTTCTGGTGATGAAGCTGGAGACAGTGACTGTGATATGGACGCCTGGATCAAGCCATGTATTCCGGGACAGAGCCTGCGCAACTGGTCAATTGAAGAATTCATTCAATTGACGACAGAATTGTAATACTTTGTTTTTCCAATTATTGTACTACCCTATGTCCTACCCGGGGCATAGTGGTATTTTATTTCAGGGCCTTACTTGTTTATGTCTGAACATTGTTTATCAATTAATTAAAGGGCGTTTTCTCATTCAAATTTTGTGATCTCTGTCTTTCTTATTTTTTATTTTTCACAATGAAATGGCAATGTGGTTTATATTTGTTTGCATATTGTTTGAAACATTTAACCATTTTCATTGTAGGATTCCTATTGCAGATGACACCGATTCAGAACCTCCTATGACTCGCTTCGACTTCGATCAACCGATATATCAAGCTAAAGAAGAGATTGATGAGGATGAAGACTTGCCTGAAGAGTTAGCTAGACTCTTGAAACAAGAAGAGAAAATCATTCTGCCTCATCAGGAGGAAATTGAGGTTGTTAACCTGGGTTCTGAAGAAGTTGTCAGAAATGTTCGGATAGGGGCTGCGCTACAGAGCGACATCAAGCAAAGACTGATCAAGATGCTTCGAGAGTATAGTGATATCTTTGCTTAGTCGTACTAGGATATGCCTGGGCTTAATACCGACATAGTGGTTCATCGCTTACCGTTGCGCGAGGAATGTCCGCCAGTCAAGCAGAAGCTTAGAAGGACAAGACCAGATATGGCGGTAAAAATCAAAGAAGAGGTCCAAAAGCAATGGGACGCTGGTTTTTTAGCCGTAACCACTTACCCTTCGTGGATCGCTAACATCGTACATGTACCTAAGAAAGATGGTAAGGTGCGGATGTGTGTTGATTATCGGGATTTGAACAAGGCGAGCCCTAAGGATGACTTCCCGCTCCCTCACATTGACGTATTGGTCGACAATACGGCTCATTTTTCGGTGTTTTCCTTCATGGATGGTTTCTCCGGTTATAATCAGATAAAGATGGCACCGGAGGACATGGAGAAAACAACTTTCATTACACCGTGGGGAACGTTTTGCTACAAGGTGATGCCTTTTGGCTTGAAGAACGCTGAAGCAACATATCAACGTGCTATGACAACGCTCTTTCATGACATGATGCATAAAGAGATTGAGGTTTATGTTGACGATATGGTTGCTAAGTCCCAAACGGAGGAGGAGCATCTGGTTAACTTGTTG
Organism: Lathyrus sativus; assembly: GCA_963859935.3. Lineage (NCBI taxonomy): Eukaryota > Viridiplantae > Streptophyta > Magnoliopsida > Fabales > Fabaceae > Lathyrus > Lathyrus sativus. The sequence goes on along the minus strand of OZ012738.1, from coordinate 29,070,075 downwards.
AAGCTGTTTGAGAGGCTTAAAAAGTTCAGATTGAGGTTGAATCCAAATAAGTGCACTTTTGGAGTTCGGTCCGGAAAGTTATTGGGGTTTGTTGTCAATGAAAAAGGAATCGAGGTCGATCTTGCAAAGATAAAAGCTATACAAGACATGCTAGCGCCGAAAAAAGAAAAGGAGGTCCATGGTTTCTTGGGGAGATTGAACTAGATTGCTCGGTTCATATCTCATCTCACAGCCACGTGTGAACCAATGTTTAAATTGTTAAAGAAAGATCAGGCGGTTGTCTGGAATGAAAATTGTCAAAAAGCATTTGATAAAATAAACAAGTACTTGCAAGAGCCTCCAATATTGATACCCCCAGTAGCTGGAAGGCCATTAATCATGTACTTAACGGTTCTTGAGAACAATATGGGTTGTGTTCTCGGTCAACACAACGAGACTGGAAGAAAGAAGCATGCAATTTATTATTTGAGTAAAATGTTCGCAGATTGTGAGTCCCGTTACTCAATGCTCGAGAAAACGTGTTGTGCACTTGCTTGGGCTGCCAAACGTTTGAGACAATATATGTTCAATCACACAACCATGTTGATTTCGAAGATGGATCCGATTAAGTATGTCTTTGAGAAGCAGGCACTTTCAAGAAGAATTGCCAGGTGGCAGATGGTATTGACAAAGTACGATATACAATATGTTTCTCAGAAAGCCATCAAAGGAAGTGTTTTGTCAGAATACCTTGCTGAGCAGCCAATCGAAGATTATCAACCAATGAAGTTTGAATTTCCTGATGAGGATATCATGTTCCTCAAAGCGAAAGATTGTGAAGAGCCATTACCCACTGAAGGTCCAAAGAAGGGTTCTCAATGGCAAATGATATTCAATGGCACAGTTAATTCATATGGTAGTGGAATTGGGGCAATTATCACAACTCCTCATGGAACTCATATCCCCTTCACTGCCAGATTAAGTTTTCCTTGCACCAACAATGAAGCCGAGTACGAAGCATGCATCATGGGTCTGGAAGAAGCTATTGATCTGAGGATCAAGAATTTGGATGTATATGGCGATTCAGCGCTAGTGGTTAATCAAATCATGGGAGAATGGGAAACTCATCAACCAAATATAATTCCTTACGGAGATTATGCAAGGAGATTGTTACCCTTCTTCGATCGGGTAGATTTTCACCATGTACCACGAGCAGAGAATCAGATGGCTGATGCTTTGGCAACACTATCTTCGATGTACAAAGTGAATTTCTGGAATGATGCTCCCAGAATAGTCATCTCTCGATTGGACAGACCCGCTTTCGTATTTTCCACCTCCTTTCCTTCCAATCAGAGGGACGTTAGGGAACTCTCCACAGCTGTGAATAACATCTATCCCTAACAGGTCTCTGTCAAACCAGACAATATTCTCTGATCTTAATCCCATGAGCCTTTCAGGCCATTCTGCAGAGTTTGCAAGGTTAACAAAGGGCCCAGACTTTGGCAGGTGTGAGATGAACCATTTGTATAGCAGTGGAGGGTAGCAGGAAACGTTCTTGCCTCCCTGTTTTCATTCTTATAATGAACAAAATGATAAACATCGCCCAAGAGAGTTGGCACTGGATTCCTTGAGGCGAAGATACAACATGCATTACAATCTACAAAGTCAGGTAAGTTAGGGAACAAGATTATCCCATAGATGCATAGAGCCAGAATGGCGTTGAAGACTACCCAACATCCCTCTTTGGCAAAGTGCTGAGCTTTTCCCACTAGAAACGACAGTAGAAAACCAGGAGTTCCAACTTTCCATATAAGATTACCTTCCAATTCAAAGACGTCAAGATGTAAAGCACCAGCCAACCTGACCAACTCAGGTTCTTTTTCAGAATGCACAAAAGGCATCTCCTCCGACACTGGAATCCCCATCAACTGACAAAATTCTTCCAAGGTGGGCAACAGAACAAAACCTGGGAAGGTGAAACAGCGCAACTGGGGGTCATAGAATTACAGCAGTGCATAAATACCATCCAATTCAAACTTAGAAGCTTTACAAACAAGACTTAGGATTCTCCCATACTCTCTTCTAAAGTCCTCTGTTATACTACGATCAACCTCAGAGATTAGCCTAAGTAGAGGTCCTATCTTAGGAGTTGGGAACTTGTATAACACACTTTTCTTCAAATTAGATCCCATGACAGTAGTGGATTGAGGGTGACTAGAATCAAGGTGGAAGTATACACCTGAAACACACATACATGTTAATGCAAGAAAATGCAAATGAGTATGCAAATGCAACAGAGGATCCAGTTGATATGTTGTTGACGATGATGAACCAGCGCTTCACTTTGGCGAGAAAACCATATAGCATTAGTACAAGGATCCCACTGTAACTGTTCATACTGACAAGGTAACTAGGTAGGCTGGGGGTCAAGGTTTCCTGCAAACCCTCCCACTCACAATTATGAACTTATCTCCAATAAGGTCTAGCATCCTATGCGGTCGTCAGTGTCACAGACTTTCGAGAAACGATGATACGTTCACCATTTCTGGTTTGGCATCATTGCCTCACGAAGTGGCCTCACTTAGCTGACTCCCAAGTGATCGGTCTCCAGAGTCGACAGTTTTCTGATCCAACACCCCCTCCCGACTAATGTACAGGATAGGATGTCTTCAAAAGAAAACCTCGTCCGAACGTGAATGTCGTGGGGACTAATGCATGCTAAAACATACAGGTCCGTCACTACTTTCCACTCTAGTGCTATGGTTATCCTCAAGCCTGGGTTTTGGCTTATCTCTCAATGGAACATCCCCCCACAGCACAACAAAATGATATATATAACAATACCAAAAGTAAAATGCAATATCAAAAATGCAAATGCAACACATATACACATATATACACACCCAAAGACAAAACACACAAGCGCTAGGATTGACTCGCATAGGGGAACAGATATCCCCAACAGAGTTGCCAGTTGTCGCATCACTGCAAAGAAGGGGACAACGGAAGACAGAAGAGTCACCGCCGTTCGTTATTTATCCCGAAGAGAGGGAAAGGAAAAGATATGAGAAAACCTACAAAAAGGGAGTAAGACAGGTCATCGCAACCAAATCTTGGGTTCGGGAGTCGGTTACGCAAGGGGAAGGTATGAGCACCCATCACGTCTGTTGTACTCAACGGGATCCATGCTTGTTGTCTATCTAAAAGGGTGTTAAACTATCTAAGCTACAGGCTTGCGGGGATAAAGGAAAAGAAAAGAGACTCGATAGAGCATCGCCGCTCTATGCCTACATATTCCATCGTGCAATTGGAAAGTCAGAGTCAACGTAGTTTGGAAAACTACGGGTGAAGGTGGCGGAAGGTTGCTCACCAAGACATCTTCATCTTGTGCCTACGTATTCTCGTCTGGTACGAAAAATCAGAGCAAATGTAGTTCGGGCTGACACGACCACATGTTGGTTCAAGTGTTTTAAAATGAGTAGGGTTAAACCCTAGTTATAGCAGTTAGGTGTATACAGCTCGGCCATTGGAGACTTAGGCGTTACCTGTTTGCGGTAGAACCAGGAGTTAACAACACTCTCTTTATGAAAATGATTTTCCAATTAAGATCCCGAAGGATAAAAAGATTTAATGTTTTTGTTTTGTATTTTTTAAGACAAGAAGTGAATTGAGTTATGGTTTGAAACTCATGTCGCACTAAAGACTATGACTCGAGAGCGAGTGCGTCGCATATCGCCCAAAGGGCATACGCTAAACACTCTAGACAGTTGAGAGGAGGCCCCCGAACCATGATTTCTCAAATACTTAAGGCTCGTAGCGTACAACACAAATTATTGTTTATTAAGTGTTTTGAATTGTTTAGGAGATGAGAAAAGAAAGACACAGACTAAAGGGAAACTGGACCCTAAAGTTGTCATACACAATGCTCCTAAAGTTGGGATCAAAGGGAATGAAACTATCCTAATGTTATCATGCAAAGGATTGAACACCTAATGTCTCTCCTACTCCCATCCTAAACGGAGGGACTAGGAATCCTAGGGGGATCATGGCACAAGGCCAAGTAAACAATAAATAACTCAATCACAAATGAAATAAGAAAGAAAGGAAGTTGACTTGGACTAGTCAACATGCAATGCAAACAAAGGATGCAAAGAAAAGATGCAACAAACAAGGAATAGAGGGAGGAAAACATGCAATGGACAAGTGACAAGCCACAAAGTACATTAATTTGTAAGTTCAATTAAAATGGAAAATAAAAAATAAAAATGATGAAAAATAATTTAACACATTAAAATATGAGAATATGATTTTTTTTTGGATTTTTCATGATATTTAAAACTATTTCTAAATAAATAAAAACAAAACAAGAAAAGAATAAAACAAAATAAAAAGAAATAGAATAAACAAGTTGCCAAAAAAAAGAAATGTCTACACCAAGGGTAGAACTCATGACCTTGGGGTTGCAGGCACAAAACAAAGCCAACCCAACCACTCATACGCGTGTGAACAATTATGGAAAGAAAAGAAGAAAAAATTGAAAACAAGAAAATAAAGAAAATAAAGCAAAAATGCCCTCGCTGAGGGTCGAACCAGGGATCTCACGCATGGCAAGTACTTAAGGCATGGAAAATAACCACTGGGGTGGCGATACATCTGTTGTATCAAGCCACCCCAACTCTACATATACCAAAAACGCGCGCATAGGCTGGGCATGTGCAAGAACAAAACCAAATGAAAATGTCAAAACGATTCCAATCAGAACTTCAACAAATCTCAACCAAATTCCATGAAATTTAACTCAAACCTGCTTAATTTTTCACAAGGATGATGATGGTGCCAACCAAGTTTCCAGATAATGCCCACAAAATAAAATTCAATGGCTCATGCATAAAATAAGTTGCAAATGCATTTTGGTAGGCAAAGGTTAAACCAGATGAAAACACATACAAATGAGGGTCTGTACATATTTTAAAGATAAAGCTTATGATGAGTTTTGATTAAACAACTCATTTTCTCAACAGAAATACAAAATGGTTATTAGACTGCTAATGATGAATTGCTTTCCTCTAAAAAAAGTTTTCATTTAGTCCAGTTTAGCACAAACAAAACTTAAAGGCTAAACAAATTCACCAAAGGTCATGACCTCTACTCATATCTCGCAAATGATAAAAGAGGTTGATAAAACTTTAAGTAAACTGACATGATTGAAAACACTAATGAATTCACAGTATCATGGACAGAAACATGGACATATGCAACATGCTTCTCAACCCAAACATTAACCCCTATGCAATGAGTTTGAGCCTAATGAATTTAGAAAAACCAATGGAAGCTCTGATGAAGAATTCAACTTGACAAACTCATATCATATAGCAGACAGTGAGCACAACTAGTTTAAGAACACAAATGAAAGCAGTTAATGAAATTGGATAAGTCTGAGGATCAAGGCATCATGTCAATGAAGTTGAAGCACTCTAAATTGTTATGAACTTATGGCAACAACCCCCTCTTATGTGCACCAGCAGAGACCAATCTACACCACCTTAAACACCAACAGGATTCTAAAGATTAACAGTCACATGATCCTAACATAGGCCAATATTAAAACTCAGAAACTATCTCTCCAAAGATCTAGAGGCAAACAATAATTTAGAACTCATGACAGCTCTCACTTGGTCCTTCAAAACTGTTCCAAAACCAACAACAAACTGCTCTTCTAAAAAGCTAAAACTGAACCAACCAAACTTGGCAACAGATGGTAGTGAGTTGACAAACTCATCCCTAGAAAGCAACCAACTATCAACATAGTCATAACTTAAGCAAGTCACAACAAATCAAATCCATAAACAACAAAAGCTCAAGCCTAACCTCAAAGCCTCAAAGGAACTTACCTAAGACTTAGCAAAACCAAACAATGACATTACAATGCCTAGGATATCCATACAAAGAGTTAACAACTTAAATATCTGACCATGGCCTGATAACTCCAACCTCATACATTGTGTCAGCAGCCCCTAAACAAAGCAAACTCAAACAGTCCCAAATCTTAATAATAGTAGGCCTTTGAATGCTATATTCTTGATGCATCAAGCACCACACAAACCAAGCAACAACCCTAAAATTCTTAAAGCTCTTGATAGTCAAAGTGAGCTATCAACCTAGACAATGGAACTGACAGAACCAAAGTAGCCTCATAACAATGCTGCTACTCCTAATAGCTTCTATAAAAAGTCAAAGCAATTTCCAATGAGAGGTATGCAATCTCAAAATAGCATGTGAAATAAGTTCTTGACAATGCAAAATGTGAGCCTCAACTTGACAAGGTTAGATCAGTCCAAGACTCCAATCAGTAGGCAATTTGAAACATAAATGCATCCTTCAGGGCATAACAATACCAATCAAACTAGAATAGCAACCTCTATGCAAAACCTCAATGACAGTTATTAAACAAAACTAACATGAATAACAGTTGATAGCAGGGTGCAAGAAACAAATATCAATCCAAAGGCTTAGCTCTTGACAGTCCTTATGAGTTGATAAACTCAAAAATGGCCCTTAAAGCAACTTCTCACAAAGCTGACCAACAATGCAATGTGTACTTTAACAGTAATATACATCCTTGCTAGGATAAGTGGCCTAATCAAAAAAATCTTGACAGCATCCAATAATCAAAGAAATATTCCAATGGTTGCAATAAAAGTCATGAGTTGAACAGGCTTATACCTCAAAACCAAATGACAGCACCACTAATGTCCAACATCCTTAAACCCAACAAAGAACTTTCATGAAAAGGCAAATTGTCCTTCCTCCAACAAAACTACTAAGAGTACCAGGTTTACAGTAACAACAAGAGTTCACAGCCTAAACTCAAAGCTTAAAGGCAACTACTTAAAACTAAGCAAACCAAAACAGAAATGGAGCAACCCCACCAAAAGAGTCAGCAAACTCTAGACATGTCAATGTAAACTTAAAAGCTCACACACAAATCCATCAGCAACCTTAAACAAGACTCTAAATACAGCCACTACCTCAACCTAGCAGTGATACAACAAACCCCATCATACAAACTAAGCCCTAGCAGTAACTACATGATAATGCCAACCAAACAAACAAAACGGATTTCAAGTGGTGCTACATCCTGTTGACAGCAAACATAGACACTAAAACCCCAAACATGATTCAAATATGGACAGAGGAAAAAAACTTGTCATGATAATGTCAAGCATCAACAAACTCAAAGTGCATCTCTCATGGAAACAGCTTGCAAAAATTAACACAACAAAGTTGTACATTCAATAACCACAGACTTGTCATCCCAATGAAAAATCAACATTTCAAATGAAAGTTAACAAACCATGAACACAAACAAAAAACTCAAACATGTTTTATTGATACTTATGCATATAAAATAGAGAGTTTAGAGATACCTACAGCAAGCTAGAAGCAAGATATTCCTCCCTCCTTTGAGCAAGCTTTGAAAAGTGTTAACAACCCCTCTTTTTTGCAAACAGTAGCAAAGAGAAGTTGAGGTGAGGATACTTTGATGAAAGGTTTGATGAATGGCTCACAAAATGAGATAGTTTCAAAGGAAAAATTCAGAGGTTTTCAAAACTCAACGTTTTGATTTCTTGCAAAATAGTGGCTAAAGTTTTTCTTGGCCAATCTGTTGCTTATATATGAAGTGAGAAAGAGGTTTTGAGGAGTTTTACCATGGTAAAGATTGAATGGATAAATTTGCATTTTCATGGTTTTTTTGTGAATCAATGGTTGATGATGGAGATGGTACATGAGCAACTTGCATCCTTGTATTCTTGTTGGTTTCTTGTGAGTGAAAAAGCATGTTGGTTGTGGCTACCATGATCAGAATACAAGGGCAGCTTGCCCCTTTCTTGTTTGGGCAAAAGATTCAAAAATGCCTCAAGGTAGTACATGTCTTGGTTTGGCTCTTTTAGGCAATGTTTGGTGGGCTCCAATGTTCTTGCGCATGGGATAGAGAGAAAATCAGACTGAATGATTAAAATATAAATATGCCAAAATGTCTTTGTAACCATGTCTTGTGAAAATGTTCAAACCACCCGCTTTGGACCATGATAACTTGGTGCACAAAAATCAACTTGCCCTAAACTTGAGCTCTAAGTAAAGAGGGCATGGCATAGAACACTTTTCATGTTGAACTCATCTTGATTTGAAGATTGGAAGACCATGAAAAATGATGTTGAAAATCATGCCATGCAAGCTGTCCATAAATAACTTAGAAAAATTCGAAGTTATGGATTTTGGCTTATTTTTCCTCAACTTTCAACTTCCATAACTTAAGCTTCACAAATCATATTGAGGACTTCTAGGACTTTTTGGAAAGCTTGGAACATGATCTATAACTTTAATTTGGGACAAAGTTCGATTTGACATGAAGAACTTAATGGAATTTGCTTGCAAAGTGGGTCCAAAAATCTGCCTAAACTTGCCAATTTTGAAGTCAATGAAATCTCCAACTTTGAATGATCATAACTTGAGCTCCAAGCATCATATGATTATGAATTGGTACTCAAAAGAAAGCTTGAAATGCAAGGAACAAGTTTGATGTTGGCCAAATGTTCATTTGAAACCTTGATCATGGAGAAAAATAGCCTTGAAGATTACTTGTTCAACCATAAAACTTTCCAAAAATAGAAGGTTTCTAAAACCCTAATCTCTTAAAATGGAAACTTTCAACATTTCTTGATTTTTCATGATTCCCCTGAATTTTATTGATCGAATTCCGTCCATTGGTTATATTGAACTTGAGGAACATGATTTTGACCTCAAAAAGTCAAGAGTTGACTTTTTCACTGCACAGTTGACTTTTCCCCCAAATCTTCTAATTTTCAATTGACTGATCAATTGAAGCTCTTCTGATTAAAATTGATGACCAATCTCCCATCCTTAAACTCCTTAGGACATATGGAAGACCATGGAAGAAAGTATTACTCCCAAAAACAAATATCCTGATTAAAAAAGTGAAACCCTAATTTCACCCTTTTTGCCTAGGCATTGCTTAGATAAACTGAATGACCATTCCAACTCCACCATGACCTCTGAGGTAATCAAAAAACTTCTACCTCATGCTCACACCAATGATAAAAACTCATGGACCTTTTGACAATCCTCTGATGGTTCTTTGATAATGAGTTGTGGCACACCTCTCCTCTCGAGGAGCTCTGATGACTTCATGACAATAACACCCACTTGATGATTTGTACCCATACCCTTGCTTGAGCTTGAAGCCAATAAAACCTCTCCTCTTGGAGGGTACAAACACACACAATCACTTGATCCCCTGTTAGAACAATGCTATCCAGATGCAAGATGCTAAAATGCAATGAAACATAAGCCAAAGATTAAGAAAAATGGTTGGTCAAATTTTGGGGTACAACAAAGTGTTTGAAATATTTTCCTAACAATGTTTGATTTAAACTCTAATATTTTTTAGATAGGTTCGTTTATTTTATTTTTATTAAATAAAAAATATTTTCTTATTTAGTTTTTGAGTCAATCCTTTTGATTTTTTATTTATGTTTAGAATATAATTGCTTATGTTTTAATTTTGTTCTTTTATCACTTAGATTTTAATTTCTATTATTTATTTTCTTTATCAAGTTGAATTCTAACCTTTTGGACTTAATGCTTGAGATATTTGGACTACTAAGCTTAAGGAATTAACATTACCATGTTGTAGCAATGTGGTATTGATCTTTGTTTCTCACTTATTCAAACTATTTTCAAAATAAATTCTCAATTCAATATCAAGTCATTTTCACCCTTGTAAGTCGATTGCCTCGCGCATCCCTATCAACCTCATGATCACTATACATAACATTCATAGCTTACTCCTGGGCTTTCTTACAGTGAGACCTATTCAATCAATTACTTCTAGTCGGTCGTTTAAAAGACTAGCCAACTTTGCTAGTACACACAATTAAAATTCAATTCAATTGCTTTCCTTGACTTGCTTATTTATATGTTATCTTATACAATGATTTGAATCGAAACTCTAAGGTACAGACCATAACCAACATGTAAGTCGAGTGCTTTTACCTCGCCATTGACCTTACCCAATCAATTAGGACCTCCTTACCGTTTAGCTCAACCTTTAGCTATTTCATACGCAAATTCAAACCTCGATCAATATCAAACATTTCTCCAAATCAAATCAATATACTTAACCATACATAAAGACAACTTCAAAGAAAGATGAAAAGGGAGTTGGAATGGAGTATTCAATATCTCTCCTCAATTGTTTGGGCTCGAGGAGCCTTTCTTACGCTCGAACAATTGTCTTCTCTAAAAGATTTATAATTTGCTTCACATCAAAGTTTCATAACAAACTGAATCAAAATTATTTTCTCGATACTAAGATGAAAAAAAAGAGAGTCGAGCCTTTGACTCACTCTTCCAATTACTTGGACCCGAGGATTCTTTCTTAAGCTTCGAATAATCATCATTCGATTTAAAATATTCTAGCTATATCAAAACTCTTTCATGATATAAGATAAAAAAAGAGATAGAGTCAAGTCTTTGACCCACCCTCCCAATTACATGGGCCCGAGGAGCCTTTCTTAAGCTTTAAGTAATCATCATCTAAACAAAACATCAACATATTAATTCAAATTCTCACCGTCGTGCGAACCGCCAAAGCTTTTCATAAACGTGAGATATGGTGTCTTGAGAACAACGCAAAATATTGCTTCGTCCATAACCTATACGAGTCGAGATAAGTGGCGTGTTTCCTATGAATGTTGATATATGGAAATCCATTCAAAGTGATGCAAGTTTCCTCTCCTCACTCATTTGGGTAAAGCAATATTTTCTGTTGAATGCGACTAAGTATCTTTCGTTAAAATCAAACCAACATCCGTAGTCCAAACTATGGACGCCCTGATTTCTCATTTGTCAATAAGAATACGTAGTTATAGGATTGAGAGATCCTAGCGAGCAACCTCCTCTTTTTTTTGCCGTAGTTTCACAAACTACGGACACTCTGATTCTTCACTTCTTTCAAGTGAAGGTACGTAGACACAAGGGCTCTAATCCTTGGCGAGCACCCTAATAAAAAAAACTACCCATTTCTCCTTAGCAATCTAAACCCTTTTACCTTACCTTTACGCTTTATTCCCTTAGATGAAAACAAACAATCTTAGCTAACTTTATCACGAATTGAATTAAGAGGTTCCCGTTGAGTACAACGGAAGTGAGGGGTGCTAATACCTTCCTCTTGCGTAACCGACTCCCGAATCTAGAATGTGGTTGCGATGACCATTTTCTTTCCCTAAAAGTTCTATCGATATTTTCCTTTCCCTCTTTGGGATAAATAAAGTTCGGTGATGAATCTCTATTTTTTGCGACCATTCACGAAAGATCGTGCTTTTTTCGAGGTACAACACCAAGAAAAAGGCTATGTGTTCTTAAGAGTTACTCCGATAGCTGGTATTGGTCGTGCGTTGAAGTATAAGAAGCTCATGTCGTGTTTCATCGGTCTGTTTAAGATTCCTCAAAGGGTAGGAGAGGTGGCCTACCGAGTTGCATTACCGCTATATCTCTAGAACCTTCAATTGAGGAAGTACATTCATGATCCTTCTCATGTCATCTAGTTGGATGATGTGCAAGTCAGAGAGAACTTAATTATTGATACCTTATCGTTGATGATTGAGGATTGTGAAGTGAAGCACTTGCGAGGCAAAGAGATAGCTTCATCAATATCATTAGTAGCCTCATGGTTAGGCAGAGGGTTGTTCTTGACATTTGGCTGAGGATCATCAAAAGAAAAAATCTTTTCCAACAAATCCCTGATGATGGACTTAAGAGCATAACAATTCTCCAAATCATGGTCGGGCGCGCCCTCATGAAATAAATAATGAGCGGCATGGTTGTAATTGGCTGGCAATGGATTAGGATATGGACCCAAAGCCCAGGTAACAATCAGACCTTGTTGCACTAATGAAGGGTACAACTCGGTGAAAGTCATCGAAATCGGAGGGCAAGGCTTGTATTGTCTCCTATTCGGACCATTCTAACAAAGTGCCTGATTCTTGGGGTGTTGATGGGCCAGATCCTACGGTAATACATAATCAGATGATTCTTTGGACAAGTAGCACCTTCATAATGATCGAAGTCTGGAGTTTTGAACTTCGGAGGAATGACCAAACTGGAAACCAAACAGACATCTCTGGAAGCAGCGCCAAAAATTTGATCCCCTTCCATCTTCCTCAATCTCTTTTCAAGAATTTCAACATTCTCACGAAGCTTTTCATGTCGCTCATTTTCCTCATCATTAGGGATGTCATAAACGGGCTCATTGAAATAAGGTTGCACGCGGGTATGAACAGTAGCAGGCGCAAAAGTAGGAACCACTCGAGGAGCTTCGAAAACCAAAGGAAATAGATTGTTGAATTGGTTGAACCACATGAACAGCTGGTTGAACTGGTGGAACAATAGGAACAGCAGTAGGAGGAGGCACGGAACCGTGTGGAAGACCATAAGGAGGTACATTCGCGATAGTAACAGTTGGTGGAGGATCCGTAACAGTATTGGTAATCTCAGAGGCAGCAGTAGGATGAGTAACCATCTTTGCATTAATAACTTGTAGCAGCTCCATGATCCGTCCCACATTTCCTCGAAGATCTTCGAGTTCATTGTTGATACGATCCACCTCTTGAATTTTTTTTTCCATCCTTTTTCAAGCTTGGGCTCTGGTGTTATACCGATGTAGAGAACTCAGGGTGGCGAAATTGGAAGGCGAGAGAACCGAGAATGAGAAAACGGGAGACAAATGCAATGCAAAACATGATGCTAAAATGCAGAATGCAGATGAAAGACTTTCATGGAATTCAAATATTTACGAACATCGCAGGATACCGAAAAAACTTTTATTTATTAATTTTGATAATGGATTGCAAGTAAGAAGTCTTAACATAATGGCTAAATAAAAGCTAATAAAGTCCTAAGGAAGCATTCTCCATAATCAACTTCAAAGGGTAGGCTGAGATTTGGAGGAAAATAAATCCTCGTAGACTCTTCTCTTCTTGTAGGAAAGTGATTCCTCATTCTTCACCTAAAGTTGCTTCTGAAGTTCAACTTCTCTTTGACAACCACTTGATACTTGTTTTTCCACGCTTCTGACTCATACTGTGCTTTTCTCAAAGCGATCTTCTATTCTTCAGCTTCAGACATAAAAACCAGAACGAGTTCTCTTCTTGGAGGTATAGGATCTTGACGGGGATAAGACATTTTCAGCTTGATTGCTCTTTCTCTGACCCAATGAAGATATGGCTCCAAAGACACACAATTAGGCTTTCCCAGACTTTCCTTTCCTTTCTTATGCAAGTGACGCCAAGCAGCCACAATCTTATCTTGAAGTCCTTTGTCATCCTTGAAGAAAATACTTTCCACATGAACACTTTGGGGTGGCTCCATCAATGGATACCCTAACTGTCGGCGAGCTAGAACAGGATTGTAACTGATCCCTCCATTAAAGCCAAGTAAGGGTACGTTAGCAAAGTCTCCATAGCTATCAATGATCAATATCCTATCATACACACGGCTATACCAATCAATGTTCGAGTGTGTTAGCGCCATAATCCTTGGTGACCAAAGTCCTTTGTCAAGATCCAAAAAATAAGCAGACTTGGGCAAGTGCGAAATAAACCACTTGTATAATAAAGGCACACATCAAGTAATCATCCATCCACCATGAAAGTTTCGGAGATGCACAGAATGGTAAGTGTTACCCAATAAAGTTGGTACCGGATTGTTCTTCATGAAGATTTTAATGGCGTTAAAGTCGAAGAATCCTTCAACGTAGTATCGGGCTTTCTTAATTAAGAAGTCTGTAGGTAACCCAAAAGTTCCACCTTTAGAAATCATATTGCCTTTGATGTCGGATGACCTCAGATAGATGGCTCTAGCAATGTCTTATTCTTTAGGGTTCCCTTCCAAGAAAGGGAAAGGAGAGTCATCCAGAATAGGTAAGCCAACCAAATAAGAGTACTCTTCTAAAGTAGGCAAGAGTTGATAGTCTGGGAAGGCAAAGCAATGATAATCCGGATCATAGAACTATAACAAAAAAGAAAGAAGTCCCTCATCCACTCGGAGTCTCAACAAAGACAACAACTTTCTATACTTGTTCCTGAATCTTTCTTGGTCTTCAATCAAAGTTCCAAACTTCCTTAGGTCATCCAAGTTAAGACTCTTAAAGGTATATTTCAAAGTATGTCTTCTTTTGTAATCCATGAGGTCCTACAATGTTCATAAACAAAGTTGAGTTCCATGAAGTTCAATGCAGTATGATGCTTTATGGATGCAACAAACACAGGTAAGCACATAGAGACGCAAAGATAAACAAACAAGGAAGCCCTAGGTTTGCAACGAGCATGGGGCAAAGGGTATACACATCCCCAAAGGGTATGGACTAAAGGTGGATTATAACTGCAGAACAAGGTTCTAAAAAGGTGCCCAAAATCATTAGTCCATCTTTCGGATATTATCAATTTCCCGAATACTCGGTGGTTAATAATATTCTCAAGAGAACCTCTTTTAAGTGTAGCATCGTGTAGCAACTATTTTGGGAATATTCCCTCATAGTCCTTGCACTACGTCCTAATAAAGGCCAAAGTGGGGTTAAAGGTAACTACGGTCCCCAGTATCACAGGCTCCAATAAAAAATAGTGAATGTTTTCATGAGTACTCGATCATTAGTACCATTTTCGAAAGGGCCTCAATTGAGCGGTGATTCTCAAGTCAGCTTGGTCGGGATTTGCCTCCCTATAAGCCTCGTCAAATATATCACCTTCCTATAATAAGGTCACTCAAGTCTAGGTGTAGGACTTATCTCACAACCACATGGTACCCCAAGCAAGGTACATCATTAATATATACAAGCAGATAGTAAAGCGAAAAGCAAACAAAAAACAAGATAGGGATGACCCTAAAAAAGATATCGTACTCCCTAGTGAAGTTGCCATTTTCTGTTGCAGTGAGAATAGGATATCAAATTATTAATTAATTTGAATCACATCTTTAGTTCGCAACTGATCTTTGATTTATCCGAAGGAAAGGTTAAAGAAAGGAAAAACTGATTTTGCATCGTAAACATAATGTGAGGAGAGATATAGGGTTCGGGGGTTGGTTAAGCTTAGGGAAGGTATTAGCACCCTAAACTTCTGTAGTACTCTATAGGAATCTCTTGTTTGAATGTTGCTATTTTTCTAAAATTATCTGCTTAAGGGTATATGCTAAGGGTTAGAAGATGAAAAAAAAGACCTAAGGGTTAGTCCTAAGTTTACTCGCCAAGATTCGCGTCTTGTGCCTATGTATCCTGGGTAGGGGATGGAATCAGAGTAATCGTAGTTCCCTTCGAAAGGGAGGAAGAGAAACTTCTTGATAGTGATCAAGGTTTCAATGGGGAATAAGCGTTCTTAAGGAAGCGCTTACGTGGAGTGCGGCGACTCCTATTTCTACGTTGTAATTGAATTGAATTAAAAAGAGGTAAAATAGGTATTCCACGACGGGAAACCTAATATGGAGTACGGCGACTCCTTATCCTAATGCTAGGGTAAAGGGTAAACTTGTCTGCGGCGGGATGCCTATGCAATTAGGGTTTGAAAGAGGAAAGGGTCAAGGATAAGGACTATTGACGCGGCGGTCAAATGGCTAGACCTATTCCTTCGGAAGGGAAATTATCGATAAATAATGCAAATGACAAATTAAATAAGCGACAGTATTAAAACATAGGAAAGTGCGAGAATAATAACAGAATTGAAAAGCGATGATGTCCTCGCATAAATTACAACCATGAAAAAACGAAATGCAAAAAAATAAAGGATTAATAAACTGTACAACTGAAAAATACAAAAGTCAGGCCTAAAAATTGGACGAAAATAAAGGAGATATTAAGCATTCTTATTTTAGCATTTTTGTTAGAAATTAACTTTAAATAAAAATTAGGATTAATTTGAAAATTAGTCTTAGTTAAAAGGGGGGGGGGGGGGGGGGGGGAATAGCAATTTCTAAAAAGATATAATTTTTAAAAGTTAAATTTGATTGGTTTTAAATTACGTTTTCTAAAAAATTAGAATTTAATCTTTATAACGTTTTAATTAGAAAATCAATAAACTAATAACTAAATTAATTTTATTAGATTTATTAAAAATATTAATTTTAAAACTTTAGAATTTTGAATCTTTGAATTGAGACTTTAAATTCCAAATTACATTTTCAAATTAAATTTTAAAAATAGTTTTAATTTTAGTTTTTTATTTTTTAAAAATGGTTTTTTTAATTATAAGTTTTAAAAAAGGTTTTTTAAATGGTTTTAATTTATAAAATTAACATGATTTGTATTAATCTAATAGAATTTTCCTAATTAATGAACAAATAATAATAATAATAATAATAATAAAATAAAAATAAAAGAAATAGAAATATAAAAGGGGAATGTGTGTGTTTGGTGAAACAAGCTTTAGGGTTTTGAATCCCCTTCCTCCTCACGCGTGCGGCGCGACTCCATGGGAGCTCCTCTGAGCTTTTTCTTCCACTTTTCATTCCTCTCCATTGCATGTCTGATACTTCTTCTGGGCTTCTGCAACCACAAATTAAAAAACAATTAGCATCAGATTTCTCACCCTTTTCTACTGGATTTGAAGCGATTTGGAGTTGATTGTGGATGACGGTGGCTTGATGTTGATGAACGATGATGATGGTGCGTAGAACGCACGTCTGATTTCGCGGTGGTGACTTGAGATGATGACGGTGATGTTTACGGTTGTTCTTGTTGCGGCTGGGTTTGATCTGCGGTCGACGGCCAATGATGAGGAAGCTGAGGCCGTCGTGGGTTTCTGGTTTACGGCTGGTGGTACGGGTGATGTTCGTCCGCCGTTGGTGGCTGGCTGGTGTTCAAAACCTTGGGGTTTCTGCCGCCGCCTTCTGGGTGGTTTCTTTTGATGGCTCTTAGATCCTCCTTTTCTCCATCTTTTTTGATGAACTTCATGATGTTCTTCTATTGATTTTTCTGGGTCTGGGCATCTTTATACTGTTACGATTTTCATGATTTTGTTGTTGAATTTTTCAAGGTTTTTCTGTTTGATTGGTTTTGGAACGGAGGAATTTATGGACTTCTTGTTATTCTGTGGCGATTTCGTTTTGACCCATATGAATTTTCGGAGATGTTGTTTGGCTGAACTGGATATGGATTTTTCTTGATGGATTTGGATATCCATACTTTGTTGGATATGCTGGATTTTTCTAAGTCTTGTTTGGCTGGACGCAAAAATTAATTTTTGAAATAAGCACTTTTCCAAAATCACTTTCTCTCTCTCTCTCTATCTCTCTCTCTCTCTCTCTCTCTCTCTCTCTCTCTCTCTCTCTCTCTCAGAAACAAACTTGAGCAGATATTACCGGGTTGTGCCGAGGTCGGAAAGTGGAGTCAGGAGCTGGCGGCGGAATATTCTGTTACCCTTCTGACGTACCCGATGATGATAATTTGCTGAGGGTATTGAAATAACAAACAAACAATTTTTGATTAATTCTAACCATTTATCAATTATTTTTCTCTATTGTCGGTTTCTGCAGGTTCGAAAAAAGTCGAAGATTGAAGATCGGCGCGAAGGCAATTAGGATTTTAGAAACTAATTAGAAATGGATTTGTAATTGTAATTATCTTTGTTCATTGTAATAAACAAATAGAATTTAAGTAAATAAATTCAATTCTTTCTTAATAAACTGATTTTATTTCTCCGATCAAATTTCTCCGATTAAAATCATCCAAATAAGTTCCTCTAATTAAGTTCTTTTGATTAAGTTTAACCGATCAAAATCATCTGATTAAATTCCTTCGATTAACTTAACACGACTAACTTTATCTAATTAAATTCGTCCAACTAAGTTCATCTGCTTAAATTCATACAAATAAATTCGTTTGATTAAATTCATCCAATTAAAATTATTTGATTAAGATTTGACGTTCCAAACTCCGAATTCGACAATTAATCATCTTGCACGATTTAAATCCGACGTAACTGCTGAGTTCCAACAAAACTCTTTGCAAATTAATTCGTATTGGATAATAAAACCGGTGTGTATGGTCTTGATCGGATAAGCAAAGAAATCCCATTAAATGACAAAACGAACTTCCCTCCGCATTTAGAATTTGAATTGTATCTTGAATAATCTGACTTTGTAACCTGAGTTGATTCCAACTGAATGCCCGTGATCAACCCAACTGATATTCATTAGAAATTCAACGCGAACCGAAATTACTGTTCCTTTAATTTCGACCAGTAGCTAGCAGAAAGCAAGAAAACGTATGTCTATTAGAATAAATTCTTCAAAGCAAATTCTCGCACCGATTTAACCCTAACCCACTTGTATTGCAACGTCCTCAGATTCATATGGTTTATGAATCAAACAGCACTTCAAAACCCAACTGACGACTAAATCTCGGGTCTTGAATAAAAGGTGCACAGTGTGATTTTCCTGCAAAAAACCAACAGACTGAACAAACCGGTTAATGGTTAGATAAAATGCAATGCAGAATGAGATGAGATGTGAAATGAACCTAATAATCTAAGGGTAAAATTTGGGGTAACACATAGTCCTTTGAGGCGGTTGATCCTGAGTAGTTGTCATTGTTTCTATCACGATCTTGAGTCTTTCCATACTTTCATTTAGAGTAATGACCTCCTTTCTTAGTTCTTTATTTTCTTCTTCCAGATCGTCCATTTTCTTCTGACGATTGGCCCGAGTGTTGTATGAATGAGACAGTTTGACTCCAAAGTGCAAAAAATATGTGTAATTTTTGTGTGAAAGATGTGGAATGCTAGAATGATGCATGATGTGCAAAGGATGCAAATGCTCTTTTTTTGTGTTTTTTCCTTCTTTTAAAATAACTTTCAATATTTATGTTGCAAATATCATTCAACGGATAACATAAACATCAACACTTTTACTTGATAAATTGAAAAGATTACAAAAGTACAATGTTCATAATGCATAGAAGGGAAACTAAACCTATATATATTAAAGAACCCTTTTTTTGATGAGGTTCAAACCCCTTGTTGCTGACTTTTCTTCTACTTCTTAAATCGGGCTTCCTCAACTATGGACGGGTTGACGATCTTCTGCCAAGTGAAAGGGGAGAGTAAAGTTTCCCGTTCTCTCTGCCTTTCGGCAGCATGTTGTTCAAGTATCTCAATCAGAGTATCTTTTTCTTTTAGCAGTTGTTAGATATTTGCATTCTCCAAGCTGACAATTTGATACTTGTTCCTCCAAGAGTTCCTTTCGTGTTGAGTTTTGTTAAAAGAAATCTGGAGTTTCTCTGTTTCGTTCATGAAGTATGAGATAAATTCCCTTAGGGGAAAAACTTCTTGATGAAGGTAAGGCATCCTTAACTTGATGGCTCTAGTTTGCACTCGTTGGAGAAAAGGCTTCGCAGAGGCGCAATTTGGTTTTCCCAAAGATTTTCTTCCTTTCTTGTGAATATGACACCAGGCATGTACAATTTATTCTTTAAGTGTTCTGTCATTTTCTCCCTCCTTGAAGAAAAGACCTTCCATATGAATGTTGTATGGTATGTTCTTCATAGGGTAACCAAGGTGACGACGAGCTAAAACTAGGTGGTAGTTGATCCCTCATTTAGTACCAATGAGGGGTATATTAGGGAAACATCCACAATTGTCAATGATCTTTGTTCTGTCATAGACCAGGTTGTACCAATCTATGTCAGAGTGAGTGAGAGACATAATCTTTTGCGACCATCACATACCACTTTTGAGATCCCAAAAAGCCACAGATTTGAGCGAGTGAGAAATGAACCATTTATAGAGTAATGGTACACAACATGTAATCCTTCCCCTGTTGTATAAGTTCCGTAGATGTATGGAGTGATAAGCATCTGCTAATAAAGTCGGGACTGGATTCCCAATTAAGAATATCTTGATAGCGTTGATGTCGACAAAGTCGTCAATGTTGGGAAAAAGGAATAATCCATAGATGAGCAGAACAAATATATCTTTGAAAGCAACTATGTTTCCTATACTGGCAAAGTATTGGGATCTTTCCATCAAAAACTTAGATGGTAATCCTTGAATTCCTCCCTTGGTGGGTCATGTAAGCTTTGATATTTGACACTTCTAAGGAGGTAACTCTTGCAATGTCAGATCTTTAGGAATGTCTTCTAAACTGGAAAATGGGTCTCGTTTAGAAATTGGTAAATCAATCAACTGAGAGTACTCTTCCAATGTTGGTGTGAGTTGATAATCTGGAAATGTGAAGCAGTGGTACACCGGATCATAGAACTGAATCAATGTAGATAAGACTCCTTCCACCATGTTAACCTTTAAAAGAGACAAAAGTCCTTCATACTTAGCTCTGAAAGCTTCAGGGTTAGTAACCAATATTCCCAATTTCCTTAGATCTTCTAGTTTTGGACTTCTGAATGTGTACTTCTGAGTTTTTCTTCTATTAAAATCCAAAGCACAGTTTTTGATATTTCTAACAACCATATTTTTTAGTTCTTTGGAAAAGTTTGAGAAAATTTTTTGAAAATCTTTTATGAATGCATGTATGCACAAACACAAATATTTACAAACATGGGTTTAAGGCTTTATCGTCACGAGCCTGGGGCCATGGATCTACCCATCCCAGAGGTATGTACTAAGGGTTCATTTTGTACCTGTAGAACGGGTTCTAATAAGGTTCCCAAAATCACTGACCCCTCTTTAGGATATTAATAGCAAATCGATTAACTCATGAGAGCTGTAATATCCAGAAGATGTATCTCATTTGAGTGTAGTATTGCATATCAACTATTCCCGATAGTTATCACACTACATTCTAAAATGTCCAAATGGGTAAAAGGTTACTAAAATACTTAGTTTCTCAGTTTCCCAATGGAAAAAGTAATGTATTCACGACTTACTCGCTCAACATCAGTAATTCCAAGAGGTAGCTCCACTGAGCTAGTAGATTTTCAAGTAAGCTTGCTCGAAACTCACTACCTATAAGCCTTCTTGACTATACCACCTCCTATCTTAAAGTATGTTCTCAAGTCCAAGTTAGGACCATTTCTCACCACATGTGTATTAATCACATTCCCAAAACAAATGTATTTGAACAGACATGGCAAGTAAACAGATAATATTGAGAGTAATAATGAAGAATGATATGATATTAACATTAATAGTAAAAAGAGTACAAAATAGGCTTAACCCTCTTAGGGGATGGGACTGTCCCTAGTGAAGTCGTTGTTTTTCTGTTGACCGATTTTCGTGACCCCGTCCAATCCTGAGATGGTGAGATTCCTGTGAACCGTGCTTGTGCCACTTTAGAATTTCTAATATTTATCCTATGATGCTTTAAAAAAAGGGGAAGAAATCTAAACTAACCCTGCATGCAAGTTTTATCCCTACAAATGCAAAGAGATTTGAAATCGGGGGTTGGTTATACTAAGGAAAGCTATTAACAGCCAGAGTATATATAGTATTTTATAGGAACCTTTTGTACACTTTTTACTATCAATTATTTCATCTACTTAAGTTGTTTACTGTCAATTGGGAAAGCTTTAACCTATGGGTAAGGATGAGAATATGAGATGTTTTTATTGTTTTTGTTTTATGAAAGGTATGGGTGTCGCTACTGCGAAAATCGGCGCCGGCTGAACAGAAGAGTCGCCACCGTGCGTTATTTATCCCACGGGAGGGAAAGGAAACGCTCAGAGTAAACCTCGCACAACACGGGAAAGGTATGGTCGTCGCAACCAAAACCTGGATTCGGGAGTCGGTTACGCAAGGGGAAGGTATTAGCACCCCTCACGTCCGTCGTACTCGACGGGATCCACGCTTGTTTTCGGGTATGGATTGTTATTCTATCTAAACTAAAGGTCAATGGTGAAAAAGAAAATAAAATGAAAGTAAAAATGACTCGGCAAAGTATCGCACTTTATGCCTACGTATTCCCGTCTGGAACGAGAAATCAGAGTCAACGTAGTTCGCCTACCTACGGGAAAGGAGGGGAAGGTTGCTCGCTAGGATATCGCATCCTATGCCTACGTACTTCCACACAGCATGGAAGATCAGAGCAAACGTAGTTCGGGCCACGTACGTCACAAGCTTGTCTTGGTTGATTTTATTCTTTCTGAAAAAAGGTTTTCTGATTAGTGGTCCAAGCGGACAAAAATGACGTCTTGATGAGTTCACATTCTTTTACGGAAGAAGTGTCTTTTATTATGTTTGAAATCTTTATGTGTTTTTCTGTTTGTTTTGAGAAAGAAAGAGACAGAACTCTAACCTACGGTTGCGAAGGGAAACAAACTAACCTAATGTTATCATGCATGGGTTAAGACCTAGTGTCTATCATGCTCCTCTCTTGCACAGAGAGAAACAGAGATCCTACGGGATAGGCAGAAACAGAAACAATATCAGATATATACAGTAAAACAGTAAAATGCATGGATGCAGCAATACAAGCGAGGCAAGGGAGTCCCACTCAACCTCGAACCTAGAAAACAATAGGCAAAAGTGAACAGGCTTCACTCTCAACCCAGCAGGGTAAACAGCAAACAATACAGTCCAGAAAACCACTCAATACATCAGCAAATGAAATACAGCAAAAGAAACAGCATCAGCAGCTCTGAATCAACAACTGGCTTCAAGCAACCTCCAATCAGCTACAGGCTTCAACAAGCATCAATCTCCATCTTCATGACCTTCAGACAAGGGCTTTGATCATCAGTCTTCTCTCTGCAATGGCTTTTCTTCAAGCTCAAACCTCCAGGATGAGGGATCAGTCACAAGAGTGAATTGGGTGTTAAGCAATCAGCTGACTACCAAAGGTGGTGAACAGACTGCTTCTAACACAAGAGACATTTTCTCTCAAGAGTTCTATCTCATAGACACTATCACCAAGCCTTCCAAAGGAATGGGGTGAGTGTCTTAGAGAGACTCTGAATCACAGAGAAGAATGGATGCAGACAAGGCAATCCATGTTTGAGAAACAATCATTCTAATCTAGAGCTCTGCCTAGCTCCTAAACCCTAGTCTCCTCAGCAACTGATAGCAAGAAACTCATCCTCAACTCTGGCAGTTGATCTTCAATCTTTTGAATCTTCGATGGCTTCATCTCCACAAATCTTCAGCTTCCCCAGGGCCCCAGACAAACCCAATACCCAATCAAACAATCAACAATCCCCAGAGGGCACACCACACCAGACAGCAGATATACAGACAGCAATAATAGCAGTAGGGGAATCCTAATTGTTCTCTAAGGGATCTAATAGCTACCCATAGCCCATATAGTCCCATAACTAATCTATTCAAACCCTAAGTCCTAAGGGAGAAAATTGAACTTCCTAAGTTGTCACCTAAAACCCTAGTTTTGATCATGATATTCAAGCATTTATTAATCTCCTAAAATTAACCTCTAAAAATGGGAGCTAAAATATTTCTACAAGCTTAACATCTTATCTAAACAAAATGAAAAGAATGATCAAAAAATATTAAAGTATGTGAGAGAACAAAAATCATAAAAATGATGCATGAAATGTAACTATTTATTATGACATTTATTTAGAAAATATGTAAAAAAAAATATGAAATAAAACTAAAAATGAAATTTTATTTTCCTACAATATTCTAGACATTTTAATGAAAACATGGTAAAAAGAATGAATTAAAAAGCATTTTTTATGAATTATTTATGAATTTTCAAAGATGGTAAAATATTAAAATGAAACTAAGAAAATTAAATGAATTAAATGAATGGGGGGGGGTTAGAATAGCAGGCGCGCGCAGTTCAAATCCAGATGGGCCAAGCAGACAGGGCTGCGAATAGCACAATAGTTAAGGCCCAGAACACTCAGCAATTAATGAAAAGATGAGAGAGGCGCAGGGGGGTGAGAAAAGTATCAGAACCACGTTGAAATTCATTTTGGGCTTAACATTGGGGGTGGGGATAACACCTTACACTCAGGCCCGCCCGTTTCAATTAATGAAACGGTGCGTTTTGGCACCAACTCAATTTCCCTCCCAAAATCAGATTAAATGAGAGCCATTGGATTTCCCTCTCAGTCAAAGGTCCAACATGAAATGAACCATCACGATTTCGTCTTCTTCCTTGATTCTGAAACTTAGGGTTTCAGTTCCATGAATGGCCATGCACGAGCACACTTTCTCCCAATCTGTTCTCCTTATCCAGGCCACGAATCACCATGCTATGAACATGAAAGTTACTCCAAACCTCTCCCTCTTCAATCCTATGATCTTAGATCAATCTGAAACTCCATAAAACTCTCAACCCGATCGAGGTAAATTCTGATCACCATGGATATTCACTGATAAGCATCATGATAACTCTTCATCAAACTTGACCTAAACTAACCTATGCCTAATGGAGATTAACATGTGCTATCAAACTACAATTACAACACACTAATCTAAGAGATATAAGCACCAACAGATTGTGGCACCTGTCACTAACCATCACTAAATCTCTCCAAATTCTTCTAACTTAATCTCCTAACCACCTAGATCAATTCTACACTAACAAAATCATGCCTAACTAACTAGATCGAGCTGTTTGAAGGAAAACTTACCTTGTAAGAAATCTTGAGAAACAGCTATGGAAGATATGGATCTGAAGCTTCTAAGTACTGGATCTTGATCAATCCTTGATGTATGTGATTCTGTATGCACAAACTTGGAGTTTCCTTGCTTGAATCATGCAATCCACTTGAACTTCAACCTTGATGCTCTTGGAAAAAAGTGCTCGAAAATGGATGATTCACACCAAAATTTTGCTCCAATTATGATCTATGATGATGATGGAGTCAGATTGAGTTGATTTTGATGAAAGTTGGTGAGGAATTTGAGAGAATGGTAATGAAACTTTTATGGAAAAGTATGAGAGATTTTGTGGAATTCTTGGTGCAAATGAGGCCAACCCTTGATCAATGCACATTTCATGAATATATAGACCCCAAATGAACATTCTAGATCCATCTTGCACATTCCCTTGTTTTCAAATTTTGATCCATTTTGATTATGTTTCTTAAATGATAAGCAACCATGGATAACTTCATTTTTTCCTTCTAAACTCAAAAAAGTGTGTGAACCATTGTTCTTAGAATTGTTTTTCCATTCAAAATCATATATTGGAAGTCTCCATTTGGATTTGTAAATCTCCCAAACCAATTTCCAACTTGAAATTATTCACTTTATAAGCCTTTTTAGTTCATATTTTGACCAATTGTGTAACTCCATGCTATGAGCTTCTCCAATAATTTGTGACCTTCTTTCTAGACTTAAAATCCCATTTGGAGCAAGTTTGATGTTGTAAGTTTTTCCATTTGAGGCCTCCTTGTATGAGTTTTGGGTATAGGTTAAAATGACCTGTAATTCACAAATGCCCAAAATACCCTTTGCTTGTCAAGACCATAAGTTGAGTTCTCCACATCATATGAAGGCATGCCATACCATTCTAGAAAGCTAAGACAATGAGGAACAAATCTTATGTTGACCAAGAATTCATTTGAAATCTCCTTGAGGGGCAAAACTAGCTTGGAAGTCAAGTCACTTTCACAGACAAAAATTCAGACACCCCAGATGACCTGTAACTTGTAAGGACCATAACTTGAGTTCTATAAATCTCCTTGAGGTCTTCCACCACTCAAATTAAAGGTCTTGAGATCCTCTACAAGTTTCATGTTGGCCAAGAAGCCATTTGAAACTAGCATTTTGACTTATCTTGCTTGGAAATTTGACCTAAACTAGGGGATTTTACAGAGAAACCCTAATTTAGTAACTCCTCTTCTCCTTGATTTTTCTTGAATTCTCCTTGTCATATCTCCATATCCTTCTTCATATGTCAAATGTTGATCCCCACATCTCTCCAATAGACTTGAATGCCCTCTTAAGTCAGTCAATTGACCTAGGGTTGACCTAGGGTTGACCCAGATGGAACCCTAGTTGACTGTCTTCAACTATAGCTCTTGTGCCTTCATCACTGACTTGTCTCCTTCTCCAAATGACTTTCTAAGTCTCCCATAAGGTCTAGATGCTCTCCATGCCTCCCCTTCACAGCTCACAACCCTCTTGTTGACCCTCAGATACCCTCAGCTAGGAGATGGACTCAAGGCTTGATCTGCTGAACTCTTTGCTTTCAAATTCTTTCCTGATGACTTGGATGAGATTGAATTGGGATAATAACCTCTTGATAGGCCTCAAGAGATGAAAATAATGATTGGTCCCCTGTTGAATGACTTGCTATGCTTATGCTATGCAGATGGTTAGTCTATGTACATGACTCTATATGCAAATGCTAATGATAATGAAACATGAATCCAAGGAATAAGGTTGAGCAAATTTTAGGGTGCAACAGCTGCCCCTATTCAAGCGACTTGGACCCGATTGGATGAAGCCCGGAGCCTTCAGACATTCGCGGTACGAGACGGTTGAATACTAGTGAAACCAGAAATTTGCCAACCGCAGAAATAAACTGCGTTCCTGCTTGAGGAATGACATTCATCAGCTGAATCTGACTGTTAGAGTAACCCACTGATCTCGCGCGACCATGCTGGGGGTTGTCTTCATCGTCCTGAAGAGGATTTTGTCATAACAGATTGCTTGCTTGTCCACGCTAGGACTCTGTCTGTCGTCAATACAAAGAAATCTCAACTAAAACCTGTCCACGTTAGGACTCCACTTGCTGTTATCCCAGAAAAATCTCGGCAACTCCGCTGGGGATACTTCATCTGCATTTCCGTAAACTGAATCATCCACGTTAGGAATAAAACTCTTCCACGTTAGGAGTAACACCTGTCCACATTAGGAATCATTTTTTCTGCGTCTGTCCACGTCAGGACTAACCCTTTCATCTTTCCACGTCAGGAAACAATCTTCTTTCCGCGTTAGGAAACTATATCAATCTGTCCACGTAAGGACTCCAATACCACTTGCCATGTCCCCGTCAGGACTCCAGCCTTTCCACGTAAGGAATACAACTATTTCTGAACTTGTCCACGTAAGGACTCAACTTTTCTTGCATCTGTCCACGTTAGGACTAATTTCCTTCTTCTTCCACGTTAGGAATATCTTCTTCGATCTGTCCGCGTCAGGACTAAACTCTCTTTCCACGTCAGGAATAATCCATTTCTTTCCACGTCAGGAATCAATCTTGATATGTCCACGTAAGGACTCTGATCTTTCCACGTTAGGAATACTGTCATTTCCACGTTAGGAATAAATTCGTCTTTCCACGTAAGGAAACCATCTTTCTTCCACGTAAGGAATGCTCTTGTCTCCCCGTAAGGAATCTACCTCAATATGTCCGCGTAAGGACTCAATCTTTCCACGTAAGGAACAATAATCTCTTTGATCTGCCAGCGTTAGGACACTGATCTCGTCTTGATTTATCTACGTTAGGACTCAGGCGTCTTCGACTCACCGAGGAAATAAGACTTGTCCACGTAAGGACTCACGCACCTTCGACTTGCTGGGGAAATATCCGCGTTAGGACTTACACTTTGCCAACAACACGAAGAAGGATAAATTTGTCCACGTCAGGATTCTTGTATCTTGTCATCACAAAGAACTACAAACTTGTCCACGTCAGGACGCACATTTCACCATTACGAATAAAGATATCTGCTGCAAACACATGATCCACGTCAGGACACCAACACGAAGAGTAACCAATCTTTTTGTCAACGTCACGACCTCCCTTTCTCCAAATTTCAAAAGACCGAATCTATCCACGTCAGGATTAACACACCTTACCAATCCGGTAAACAAACCTGTCCACGTTAGGACGCCCACTTCTGAAGAGACCCCGTCATTCTAGGAGTAAATGGTCCACGTCAGGACTTAGTTCTTCAATGATCCTCACCCATAAACTTCTTAGCACTGACGTGACAGCGACTTTGAGGCGGACTCTACTGGGGATGTCTGAAAACCAACTATCGGACACCTGCTTCGAAATTCTGATTCATGCGACTCGTTGATGACAAACGAACTCTGCTTGGGAATAAGGAGATTCTTATCCTGGCCACTCTGGCTGGGGAAAATAACATACATTTGCATAAATGGCTCTGCTGGAGACAAAGAGAGTTTTATCACGATAACTCTGTGGGGAATACCGCCGAAACTGACATTGTCATTGAATATCTCCTGCCGAGACCTTGACTGTTTGGTAATTTATTTGAGCAAGAGCTCTCTCCACCTGGACTACTAGAGTACAGAAACTGCTTCAGCAAAATAAATGCTGGAAGGATAACGTCGACTCGCCGGGGATAGCCTGATGCTACAAAATTATTCCGGCAAAATAAATGCCGGTATGATGAAGCCGACCCTGTAGGGAAGTTGGGAACTCAAACCACACGTCTTGTTGAAGTAACCCCCTGCTGGGGAATAATAACTCTGCTGGGGAATAGCAGATGCACCTGGTATGATTGATCTTTCTGCTGGAACATGAACCGATATCACCAGTATTCCTGCCAAAATAAATGACAGGACCCACCATCGACTCTGCGTCGGAGAGCCTTGACCTTCGAATTCCACTGGAAGGAAAGAACATTTACTGAAAAGAGAACTCCGCTGGGGATGACTGGATTCTCTTGGGGAAAATTAACTGACTCCACTGGGGGAGAGTGCATGACCCTGCGGGGGGAAATACAGCCTGACGATCTCGGAATCGCCAAACTCTGCTGAAGACGAGTAACTTCTCTGGAGCACGTCCTTTGGATAAGCTATGGCTAGCTGGGGAATTCTATCCTTCTTCAGGAAGAACATGCATGACCTGCGTGAGGATCAAGCCTTTCACTATTGCAATCTTTTGATCACCTTCCTCGTACGGTCATGAAACCTGCAACAACACAAACAAGACACGACAAGCCTATGCAATCAAATCAATTCAGGCTAGTGACGTTACACTCAGTTAGTTCAAAGCTTTAACAATTGTTGGCAAGGGCCAGTGATGTTATACTCATGTTAGTTTCATCAAACTTAGGCGTTTTATCATGCGCAAAACAGTAAAGAACAGGCATCAAGTACTGAATAACACATTTTCATTGATTGGGCCCCTGAATGGGCGGAGTTTTTGTACACGGGATGTAACTCCTGAAAAGAGGAAGCTACACAAAGCAAATCCACAAGTATGCAAGTATTCACAAGAAGCGTAAATATTGACAAATTAAATTTTGTACACATGTCGGCAACTGGATGCAGATGAACACCACGAACTGATCCTCCCATGACTCGTCCGACTCTAATGCTTTCCCGGTATCCGTCTTCTGAAGAAGTTGTATCCGATAACTAATTCCTCAAATATATTCTCCCGCATTGATGCTCATTGAATAATCAAATTCGGACCGCAGTCATTTGCTTTTCTCATCCCTAACTTTTGCGTGAACCGCCCTTTACGGGTTTTCAGTTCACCGGGATACCCTTTTTTGCCGAAGCCGCCCAGTGTAGGTTTTCAACTTCGCGGGTGTACATTTTTTCAATTTTATCCCTAACTTTTGCCCGAACCTTTCATTCTGTTTTTGGTTCGCCAGGATGCCCCATTTTTGCCTGGACTCTCTTTTTTCTGTCCAGCGGGTCAATTTTAAGCAAAGTATTTTTTAACTGCGTCCGAATTCACAGGTGACGCAAAGTCTTCCCCGTCCATGGTGGACAACAATAAAGCTCCTCCTGAAAAGACCTTACTGACAACGTATGGCCCTTCGTAGTTGGGGATCCACTTGCCCCTGTGATCTGCTTGCGGCGGGAGAATCCTTTTCAGCACAAGGTCGCCCGTCTGAAAGCTTCGCGGAAGTATCTTCTTGTCGTACGCTTTCTTCATTCGTCTTTGATACAAACGACCGTATGCCAGAGAAGCTAGCCTCTTCTCATCCATCAAGCTCAATTGGTTCAATCGGTTCGTTACCCATTCTGCCTCGTCCAGCTGAACGTCTCGCAATACCCTTAGAGAAGGGATCTCAACTTCCAATGGTAATACCGCTTCCATCCCGTATACCAACGAGAACGGAGTTGCCCCGGTTGATGTGCGTACCGTCGTACGATAACCGTGCAGAGCGAAAGGTAGCATCTCGTGCCAATCCTTATACGTCACCACCATTTTCTGGACGATCTTCTTGATATTCTTATTGGCCGCTTCGACAGCGCCATTCATCTTGGGTCGGTAAGGGGAGGAGTTGTGATGTTCAATCTTGAAATTCTGACAGAGCTCCTTCATCATTTTGTTGTTCAGATTAGAACCATTATCCGTGATTATCCGCTCGGGAATCCCATATCGGCAAATGATATCTCTCTTGATGAATCTAGCCACCACTTGCTTCGTTACATTTGCGTAAGACGCTGCTTCCACCCACTTGGTGAAATAATCGATTGCTACGAGAATGAACCGATGCCCGTTAGAAGCCGTCGGCTCAATCTTTCCAATCATATCGATTCCCCACATTGAGAATGGCCATGGAGATGACATCACATTCAGAGGACTCGGAGGTACATGTATTTTGTCAGCATAAATTTGGCACTTGTGGCACTTTCTTGCAAATTTGAAACAATCAGTTTCCATCGTCAGCCAAAAATAACCTGCCCGCAGCAGTTTTCTCGTCATAGCATGCCCACCAGCATGCGTACCAAAGGCACCTTCGTGAATTTCCTCCATGAGAAGCTTTGCCTCTTTTTCGTCTACACAACGCAACAACACCAAGTCGTGGTTTCTTCTGTATAAGACGCCATCCGGGTTCAAATAGAAATTACCCGCTAATCTCCTGAGAGTCTTCTGATCTTGACTGGATGCCCCAGCCGGATACTCTTTATTCTTCAGGAAATTAAGGATATCAAAATACCACGGTTTACCATCAGACGCTTCATCAATAGCAAATACATAAGCTGGCCTGTCCAACCGAGAGATAGTGATCTGGGGAGCTTCGTTCCAGAAGTTGACCTTGTACATGGAAGACAAGGTGGCAAGGGCGTCAGCCATTTGATTTTCTGCCCGTGGCACGTGATGCAATTCAACTTTGTCGAAGAAAGGCAATAATCTCCTTGCATAATTCATATAAGGTATCAAATTGGGCTGCCGTGTCTCCCATTCCCCTTTGATCTGATTCACCACCAGAGCTGAGTCTCCGTATACGTCTAAATGTTTGATTCGCAAATCAATGGCTTCTTCAAGCCCCATTATACAAGCTTCGTATTCGGCCTCATTGTTGGTAACAGCAAAGGTCAATCGGGCAGTAAACGGGATGTGCGACCCGTGTGGCGTAGTGATAATTGCCCCTATTCCGCTACCGTAAGCATTCACAGCTCCATCAAATATCATCTGCCATTTGGACCCCGGCTCTGGTCCTTCGTCTGGTAACGGCTCTTCACAATCCTTCATCTTGAGATACATAATATCCTCGTCAGGAAAGTCAAATCTCATCGATTGATACTCTTCAATAGGCTGCTCCGCCAGATACTCAGACAACACACTCCCCTTTATTGCCTTTTGCGAGACGTATTGAATATCGTACTCAGTCAAGATCATCTGCCACCGGGCAATTCTACCTGACAACGCCTGCTTTTCAAATATATATTTGATTGGATCCATCTTCGAGATGAGCATGGTTGTATGATTCAGCATGTACTGCCTCAAACGCTTGGCGGCCCAGGCTAGCGCGCAACAAGTTTTCTCCAGCATTGAGTATCGAGATTCACAGTCTGTAAATTTCTTACTCAGATAGTAGATTGCATGCTCTTTTCTCCCCGTCTCGTCGTGTTGACCGAGAACGCAACCCATGCTTCCCTCAAGAACCGTTAAATACATTATCAAGGGTTTCCCTGCCACCGGGGGTATCAAAATAGGAGGCTCCTGCAAGTACTTCTTTATTTTGTCGAACGCCTTTTGACAATTTTCGTTCCATGTCACAGCTTGATCTTTCTTTAGCAACTTGAATAATGGTTCACACGTGGCAGTTAGGTGAGATATGAACCGGGCAATGTAGTTCAATCTCCCCAAAAACCCGCGCACCTCTTTCTCTGTTTTAGGCGTCGGCATTTCTTGAATCGCTTTTATTTTAGCAGGATCGACCTCTATTCCTCTTTCGCTTACTATGAACCCCAGGAGCTTACCCGATCTCACCCCGAAGGTGCATTTGTTAGGGTTCAGCCTCAGCCTGAACTTCCTAAGCCTTTTAAACAACTTCAACAGATTCACCAGATGCTCTTCCTCCGTCTGGGATTTAGCAATCATATCGTCAACATAAACTTCAATCTCTTTATGCATCATGTCATGAAAGAGAGTCGTCATCGCACGCTGATATGTTGCCCCAGCATTTTTCAAACCAAAGGGCATCACTTTATAGCAAAATGTTCCCCAAGGCGTTATGAAAGTAGTCTTCTCCATATCCTCTGGCGCCATTTTAATTTGATTATAGCCTGAAAAGCCATCCATGAAGGAGAATACAGAGTATTGAGCAGTATTATCAACTAACACGTCAATATGAGGAAGTGGAAAATCGTCTTTCGGGCTTGCTTTATTCAAATCTCTATAATCCACGCACATTCGCACCTTGCCATCTTTCTTTGGCACTGGTACGATGTTGGCAACCCAGGAGGGATACTTCGTCACAGCCAGGAAACCAGCGTCCCACTGTTTCTGAACCTCATCTTTGATCTTCATTGCCATATCTGGGCGAGTCCTGCGAAGTTTTTGTTTGACAGGCGGACAGTCTTCTTTCAGTGGCAGACGATGCACAACCATATCTGTATCGAGCCCTGGCATATCTTGATACGACCAAGCGAATACATCATTATACTCTCGGAGCATTTCAACCAGTTTTCGCTTGATATCACTCTGCAGTGCGGCTCCGATACGAATATTTTTCTCAACCCCTTCCGGCCCCAAATTGATAATCTCGATAACCTCGTCGTGAGGCAGAATGGCTCTTTCCTCTTGCTTCACCAACCAAGACAGTTCTTCAGGAACGTCGCTATCTTCGACAACCTCTTCTTCGGTCTGGAATACCGGGTGCTCGAAGTCGGGACGAGTCATAGGTGGTTCAAGGATGTCATCTGAAAATGTTATCCTGCAAAAGAAAGGGTTAAGTGCTTCAAAATGCGTATAAAGCAGATAACCACATTGCCATTTTATTGAAAAATACAAAACAAGAAAGACAGGGATTACAGTATTTGCGCATGAAAAAAAACGCCATTTATTTAATGATGAAGCAATGTTTATAACAACACAGCCCTAAGCAAATCCTGATGCCCCGGGCAAGACATCAGATTATTCAACAATTAATAAAGCAAAGCATTACTGTTTAAAGGTCACAGGAACAAGCTCCTGAATGGACCAGTTGCACAGTCCTTGTCCTGGCGTGCTTGGCTGAATCCAGGCATCCATATCACAGTCGCTGTCCCCTTCATCGGATTCCGAAGCAGCATTGACAGATTCATGGCATACTCCACTGGCAGAGATGGTGATTGACTTTCTGAAATGAGGGGCCCCCACGGAAGGGGTTGATGACGACGGTCGGTACCCCAGTCCGAACCGGTCCATTTTCACCGGAATGTCCAATACTTTGCCCCAGCCCTTGGCTTCTCCTGCCTTCACTAGCGCTTGAGCTTCTTTGTACGATGAGACAGCTATCTCTGGCACTTTGCTTGGCCCGGGACTCTTGTCCTTTATGCGCAAACCTTCGAATGCTTGGCATGGCGTCTCGTGGATCTCCCCGTCGACTTCCACATATTTAAACGAAGAAAGATGGCTGACCAGGATGTCTTCTTCTCCGCACACGGTGACTACACTGTCTCCGACCATATACTTTAACTTCTGATGCAGGGTAGACGTGACTGCCCCTGCCCCGTGAATCCAAGGTCTTCCCAGCAAGCAGCTGTACGCAGGCTGTATATCCATGATATAAAACTCCGTTGCAAACACTTCCGGCCCCACTTGCAGAGGCAATGTAATTGATCCGAAGACTGTTCTCCGCGTGCCGTCAAACGCTCTGACTACCAAATCACTTGGTGTGCACAAAATTCCTCGAACATCCAGCTTCATCATAGCCTTCTTAGGCAGCACATTCAAAGACGACCCGGTGTCAACCAATACGTGCGACATTGTCGACCCTCTGCACTCAACAGATACATGCAATGCCATATTATGATCCCTTCCTTTCGGAGTCAAGTCGAAATCCGTAAAGCCCAGACTGTGGCCTGCATTTACGTGTGCCAATACTCCTTCTAGCTGGTTCACGGAGACATCCTGTGGTACAAAAGAAGTGTCCAGGACTTTCAGCAAAGCGTTCCTGTGGGCCTCCGAACACAACAACAATGACAGAATAGATATTTTGGACGGTGTTTGCTGCAGATGCTCCACAATTTTATAATCGCTTTTCCGAATTAAGCGCATGAATTCTTCGACATCCTTAGATGCTGCTTCTTTTTCATTTGCTTGAACCGGAACATTTTCCACCGCTTTCCCCTTTCCTTTCGCTATCCTTTCGGCTTCCACCTCAGGAGATATAAAGATCCTGCCGCTTCTTGTCATGCCTCCTGAGCCCACAACGTTATCCACAATCTCCGCTGACTGCTTGTTAACATCGATTTTAATCCCGTCACAATACACCTCTAGCCCATATGACCATGGGACCGCTTTCGTGCTCTCATACGGGATTGGCCCGGCTTTAGTTATAGTAATCGGTGGTCGCTGAGCTGGTGCTGAAATAGTGATCGTCTTCCTAGGAATTGTCACTGTGGCAACATCACTCCGATTATCCACTACTGCCCCTGCCGGCTCATCAGTTGCTGTTCTATCAAACTGCAATACACCTTCATCAATCAAGGCCTGAATGCCTTTCTTCAGATCCTCACACCCCCCAGACAGGGCCCAACAATCTAAGCAGTACTCATTACAACCCGGGTAAACACCTCCTTGCAACAGTCGGCTTTTTATTTCGCTCAGCGGCGTCTTCAAATCCTCAACATTCATAATCAGATTCAGACCTTCCTCAGTCAGCACGGCATTCGCCCCATGATTAGGCATGGGTTTCTGGACTATATTCGCACCGGTCGTCCCGAAGTTGATAGACTTGTTGTCCAAGAGATCCTGCACAACGTGCTTAAAAGCATGACAACCTTCTATATCATGGCCCGGGGCCCCAGAATGAAACTCGCAGCGCCTATTTGCATCATAGCCGAACGGGGGAGTTCCCGTTATCGGTGCCAAGGTTCTTTTCTCCACCAGATTCAATCCCAACAAGGTCTGCAATAAATCAGCATAGTTAGAGGGAGGCTTCTCGAACACCCTTCTCGGCTTATTACCCTGGAATCTTCTCTGAGCTTGCTGTGCCCCCTGCTGAGGCTGCTGCTGCTGTGGCATTGGTTGCTGCTGAACCTGTTGTTGTTGCTGGATTGGTTGTTGTTGATAAGGGATAGTAACACTCGACACTTGCTGCTGCTGACGATATTGATTTCTTCCCCTGCCTCGGCCTCGGCCTCCAAATACCGCACTAGCTTCGCCCTGACGGCGCCCACCATAAGCTTTCCTATTGCTGCCAGATGCAGCTGACTCGTCAACTTGGAACTTTCCTTGCTTAATGTTCCGCTCAATCTTTTCACCCATTAAAATCAGATCTGAAAAACTAGCCAAAGACGTATGAAACAACATATCATGAAACAGCCCGGTGAATGTACCAACAAACATATCGTTCATTTCTTTATCTTCCACAGGGGGACGGACCCTGGCAGCCATATCGCGCCACCTTTGCGCGTATTCTTTAAAACTCTCCCCCTTCTTCTGCGAAAGCCCGGCCAACTGGACCCGATTGGGTGCCAGGTCACTGTTATATTTGTAATGGGCTACGAACGCCTCCGCTAATTGCTTCCAAGTCTTGATATCAGTGGGCTCCAACCCCATGTACCACTCTAAGGAAGGACCCGATAGGCTATCCTGAAAGAAATGCATGAGCATTCTTTCGTCAGTGGAGTATGCAGACATTTTTCTGTAATAAGCTCGTACATGAACCTTCGGACATGTATCTCCTTTGTACTTATCGAACGCAGGCGCTTTGAACTTGATTGGCACCCTCAGCCCAGGTACCAAGCCCATTGTTGCCATGTCCAGACCCACAGCACTCTGGTTTAGGACTCCCTTCATTTGCTCTTCCAGCATTCTAATCTTTTGAGAATCATCCATCGGCCCGTCAAAACCCCCTCCAGAGAAGGCGTCTTCCTGTTGATCCTCTTGCCACATACCGTTTCCAGCCCCATATCCATCATATGCATTATTACGTCCAGCTCTGACCTGATTCATCCCCGGAACTCGGCCTCTGTTGCTATACCCTTGAACACCTCCAGCAGGACCACCAGCCATAAAACCAGCACCGTTTCCGTTTCCAAAACCTCCGTAGCCCTGATTGACCATACCATAACCATCTTGCCCAAAGCCTTGAGCATTAAAGCCATACTTGCCAGTATTGTCGAATCCCTGATCATTAAATCCAAACCCAGCGTTGACAAAGCCATTGCCTCCGAGATTATCCCCCACATTGACATCACCCAGCCCAGCATTGTGGACAGCAGTTTCATTTCCAGCTCCGACGTTACCATTCACAGCAGTGGTAGCGTTGTTGACGTTAGCAGCATT
This sequence comes from Lathyrus sativus, assembly GCA_963859935.3. NCBI lineage: Eukaryota > Viridiplantae > Streptophyta > Magnoliopsida > Fabales > Fabaceae > Lathyrus > Lathyrus sativus. The sequence continues at coordinate 29,033,442 of OZ012738.1, read as the reverse complement.
CACATTGACGACAGGCGGAGCCACGGGCGTTGGAGTGCCATCTCCATGAGCAGTATCAACCCGGACAGACTGATGATCTTCGTTACCATGTCCAGCGTTGCGAGCCAACAGAGGCTGGACCATGGCCTGCAAATTCTCTTGCCCTTTTGCTATAGCCTCCATGGTCTGCATGAAGAGGGCGAGCTTCTCGCGTACATCCTGCATCTCATTCTGAATCTGGTCCATGACTTTCCGACAGTTGGATCGTGTAGAATAGCGGTGCGGATGTTGCTCTGGAATCCTGTTAAGTACCTGATACAGAACAAGAGATAAGACACCGTTCAAAGATTACCTGTTATGCAAGATGAATATGAATGCAATGCAATGTGTCTGTGCATTAGGGAAGTTCATTCCCCCAGTTCTAGTGCGAAAGTGCCGGTGCGGTGACAGTATTGACAATAAGAATACCGGAGCTGAATCATAGAAAGCCTCATATATAGCAGAGAGAATCAATAAGCCCAGGGTACAATATCACTGAGAGTACAAAGATGGCATGACCTCAACCAACAATCCTGGTGATGGTCAGCACTATGCAAATAAAGCATACAAATAATGGAATGATCAGATCCTCCCAAAAGTCTGGTACTCCTCTATCAACTTCTTGGTTTCCGGATGGCTTGGTCGATCAAGCAGCCCTTCAACAAGCTGGTTTCTCTTCTTAAGGACACGGCGTACGTCTTCAGCAGTTTCTTCCCATGTTGCTTCTCCGAAGCAATCTTCTAGCTTTCGCTTCTGAGATACCGCTTCATCTCTGGATTTGATTGCCTTGTTCAGTGCATGCTGGACACTATACCGGTTCATCACTTCTTCCTCACACTTCTTGATGCTAGACTTCAACTTCTCCTCGAGGTCGGAAATTTGCTGCTTTAGCTTATCTTCCCTCTGCTTGTTGTTGGTGAGAGTAGCATTCCAAGTCTTATTGCAAGAGGATATCTCTCGGTGTGCTGCGTCAAGCGCCTTCTTTTTGGCTTCCAGCATGTCATGGGAGCTTCTGAACTCTTGCCCCAGACGTTCGCGCTTCTTCTTTTCCTCGGTCAACTCAGATCCTAACCTGTTTACCAGCTCAATCTGTTGTTGGAAAGCATATACGGCCTTGTTTTTCTCGCTGCGCGCCTGGGCTAGCTCTTGCTCTAACCCTTCGTTAATCTTCATTAAGGCTTCTTTCTCCCTCACAACCTGTTCATATGCTTCTCTAGAAACAGTAGTCGGTTCTTCTACCGGAATAGGATCAAGAATTGGTGCATCTGGAAATGGCATCTTCAACTGACTAGCCCTCCCCTGAATCCAAACTCTATAAGGTGCATAGGCCTGACAGTCATTCTTTCCTAACAACGGCTTCCCTTTGTGGTTAATACTCGTCCAAGCATGTCGCAACTTGGCTAATAACTCCCCCTTCACGTCACCGGTGAAGTACAGAGATTCCTGTACTTCTTCCTCTTGAGGTGGATTCTTCAGCGCATATCCGAACTGACGAATGAATAGAGAAGGGTTGTAATTGATACACCCTTTTCTTCCTATCAACGGTACATTAGGGTACCCAGAACAACTGAAGATGAGCTCGGATCCCAACAAATCTCTATCAAACCACTCCATATCTTCCGACGATAACCTCATCAAGCGTTCTGGCCAACCAACTGGAACTGTAGTCTCTGCAGCAGATCCTCTCTTAGGAAGGTGACTCTCAAACCATATACTCAACAAGGGTACACAAAGATGAACATTCTTCCCTCTTCCCTTCTCATTCTTGTAATGCAGTGAGTGGTAGAGATCTCCGAGTAAGGTAGGTACAGGATTACCAGCAGCAAACAAGTAGAAAGCATCGAAGTCCACAAAATCCGGTATATTGGGGAACAGTATTATGCCATAGATGCACAAGGCCAACACAGCATTGAAAGCAACCCAGCACCCATTCTTGGCGTACTCTTGGGCTTTACCAACTAAGAACTGAAATGAGAATCCTGGAACTCCACGGGAAACAGCAGTCACAAGTTCAGAAGCATCCACATGCAAGGCTTTGGCCAATTCCTCCGGCTTGGGTTTGGCGTCACAATGAATGAATGGAACCTGGTTCTGCACAGGCAGCTCAACATACTCAGCGTATTCCTCCAGCGTCGGTCCCATAATAAAGCCAGAGAACGTGAAACACCTCAAAGCAGGGTCGTAGAATTGCATCAAAGCATACAGCCCATCCAACTCTACCTCTGTAGGTTTGCACACCAATCGCAATAATCTACCATAGCTCATCCGGAAACTCCTACGAACACCCTCATCAGCAAGAGAGATCAACCCCAGTAAAGGAACAATATCAGGCGTAGGCAATTTGTAGGCAACCGTTCTCCGTAGACTAGTCATGATCAAATACTCAGAAGTCTGGGCACTAGAACTAGGGAAATGCAAATGCACCTGCAGCACAGACACACGTTAGTGAAATGCAAATGATAATGGATATGCAAGGATGCAATGCAAGTAACATTCAACAGGGACCAAAGCTGCAGCTGAATAGCCTAAACCCAATCAAGAAAGGTCTCAGATAGACCATCCAGAAGTCATCAAACCCTGGTCTCAGATAGACCTAAAATAGAACTCCAACACTGGTCTCTGACAGACCTCAAACCACAACTCCCACTGGTCTCTGATAGACCTCAGATCACATCCATAATTGGTCTCTGACAGACCTCATAACACATCTCCCAATGGTCTCTAACAGACCTCACAGTACATCTCCAAATGGTCTCTGACAGACCTCAGAATAAATCTCCACATGGTCTCTGACAGACCTCAGAATAAATCTCCACATGGTCTCTGACAGACCTCAGAATAAATCTCCACATGGTCTCTGACAGACCTCAGAATAAATCTCCACATGGTCTCTGACAGACCTCAAACCTCCCCATAAATAACCAGGATCTCTGATCAAGAAATAACCGGTAGTCTGGAGGTCTAGTTACCTGCATAACCCTGAATCCCCTCACAGGTGGGTGGCCCTATAACTGGCACAAGGTACGGCATCCTATGCGGTCGTCGGCGTCACAGACTTTCAGGGTTAATGATACGATTCCCAGAAGGAGTGGCATCATCAATCCCTGAAGAGGCCTCACTCAGCCAACTTCCAAATGATCGGTCCCCAGAGTCGACAATCCAACTAACCAGCAACCCACGCCAACCAAAGGAAGGGGCAGGAGGCCAACCAGAGGAACCTCGTCTGAGTGTAGATTTCATGGGACACCAAAGCAAGCAAAGCAAGCGGGCGCCCACTAATTTCTACTCTAATTCTAGGTGCACTCAAGCCCAGGTCCGGCTTATCTCTCAATATCAGAACACCCGTCACACCCCAAATACAGCAATAATAAACAATATATATAAAGCTGAAAAATACAGGGTTAGAAATATACAATAACTCCATACAAAATCCTCGACGGGAAAACAAGCGTTAGGATTGACTCTCTCAAGGGACGTTGGATCCCAAATGCATAAGAACCATCGTAGTCCTTAGCAGCCAGGGGACGTTGGATCCCCAGCAGAGTCGCCAGCTGTCGCTACTGCGAAAATCGGCGCCGGCTGAACAGAAGAGTCGCCACCGTGCGTTATTTATCCCACGGGAGGGAAAGGAAACGCTCAGAGTAAACCTCGCACAACACGGGAAAGGTATGGTCGTCGCAACCAAAACCTGGATTCGGGAGTCGGTTACGCAAGGGGAAGGTATTAGCACCCCTCACGTCCGTCGTACTCGACGGGATCCACGCTTGTTTTCGGGTATGGATTGTTATTCTATCTAAACTAAAGGTCAATGGTGAAAAAGAAAATAAAATGAAAGTAAAAATGACTCGGCAAAGTATCGCACTTTATGCCTACGTATTCCCGTCTGGAACGAGAAATCAGAGTCAACGTAGTTCGCCTACCTACGGGAAAGGAGGGGAAGGTTGCTCGCTAGGATATCGCATCCTATGCCTACGTACTTCCACACAGCATGGAAGATCAGAGCAAATGTAGTTCGGGCCACGTACGTCACAAGCTTGTCTTGGTTGATTTTATTCTTTCTGAAAAAAGGTTTTCTGATTAGTGGTCCAAGCGGACAAAAATGACGTCTTGATGAGTTCACATTCTTTTACGGAAGAAGTGTCTTTTATTATGTTTGAAATCTTTATGTGTTTTTCTGTTTGTTTTGAGAAAGAAAGAGACAGAACTCTAACCTACGGTTGCGAAGGGAAACAAACTAACCTAATGTTATCATGCATGGGTTAAGACCTAGTGTCTATCATGCTCCTCTCTTGCACAGAGAGAAACAGAGATCCTACGGGATAGGCAGAAACAGAAACAATATCAGATATATACAGTAAAACAGTAAAATGCATGGATGCAGCAATACAAGCGAGGCAAGGGAGTCCCACTCAACCTCGAACCTAGAAAACAATAGGCAAAAGTGAACAGGCTTCACTCTCAACCCAGCAGGGTAAACAGCAAACAATACAGTCCAGAAAACCACTCAATACATCAGCAAATGAAATACAGCAAAAGAAACAGCATCAGCAGCTCTGAATCAACAACTGGCTTCAAGCAACCTCCAATCAGCTACAGGCTTCAACAAGCATCAATCTCCATCTTCATGACCTTCAGACAAGGGCTTTGATCATCAGTCTTCTCTCTGCAATGGCTTTTCTTCAAGCTCAAACCTCCAGGATGAGGGATCAGTCACAAGAGTGAATTGGGTGTTAAGCAATCAGCTGACTACCAAAGGTGGTGAACAGACTGCTTCTAACACAAGAGACATTTTCTCTCAAGAGTTCTATCTCATAGACACTATCACCAAGCCTTCCAAAGGAATGGGGTGAGTGTCTTAGAGAGACTCTGAATTACAGAGAAGAATGGATGCAGACAAGGCAATCCATGTTTGAGAAACAATCATTCTAATCTAGAGCTCTGCCTAGCTCCTAAACCCTAGTCTCCTCAGCAACTGATAGCAAGAAACTCATCCTCAACTCTGGCAGTTGATCTTCAATCTTTTGAATCTTCGATGGCTTCATCTCCACAAATCTTCAGCTTCCCCAGGGCCCCAGACAAACCCAATACCCAATCAAACAATCAACAATCCCCAGAGGGCACACCACACCAGACAGCAGATATACAGACAGCAATAATAGCAGTAGGGGAATCCTAATTGTTCTCTAAGGGATCTAATAGCTACCCATAGCCCATATAGTCCCATAACTAATCTATTCAAACCCTAAGTCCTAAGGGAGAAAATTGAACTTCCTAAGTTGTCACCTAAAACCCTAGTTTTGATCATGATATTCAAGCATTTATTAATCTCCTAAAATTAACCTCTAAAAATGGGAGCTAAAATATTTCTACAAGCTTAACATCTTATCTAAACAAAATGAAAAGAATGATCAAAAAATATTAAAGTATGTGAGAGAACAAAAATCATAAAAATGATGCATGAAATGTAACTATTTATTATGACATTTATTTAGAAAATATGTAAAAAAAAATATGAAATAAAACTAAAAATGAAATTTTATTTTCCTACAATATTCTAGACATTTTAATGAAAACATGGTAAAAAGAATGAATTAAAAAGCATTTTTTATGAATTATTTATGAATTTTCAAAGATGGTAAAATATTAAAATGAAACTAAGAAAATTAAATGAATTAAATGAATGGGGGGGGGGTTAGAATAGCAGGCGCGCGCAGTTCAAATCCAGATGGGCCAAGCAGACAGGGGTGCGAATAGCACAATAGTTAAGGCCCAGAACACTCAGCAATTAATGAAAAGATGAGAGAGGCGCAGGGGGGTGAGAAAAGTATCAGAACCACGTTGAAATTCATTTTGGGCTTAACATTGGGGGTGGGGATAACACCTTACACTCAGGCCCGCCCGTTTCAATTAATGAAACGGTGCGTTTTGGCACCAACTCAATTTCCCTCCCAAAATCAGATTAAATGAGAGCCATTGGATTTCCCTCTCAGTCAAAGGTCCAACATGAAATGAACCATCACGATTTCGTCTTCTTCCTTGATTCTGAAACTTAGGGTTTCAGTTCCATGAATGGCCATGCACGAGCACACTTTCTCCCAATCTGTTCTCCTTATCCAGGCCACGAATCACCATGCTATGAACATGAAAGTTACTCCAAACCTCTCCCTCTTCAATCCTATGATCTTAGATCAATCTGAAACTCCATAAAACTCTCAACCCGATCGAGGTAAATTCTGATCACCATGGATATTCACTGATAAGCATCATGATAACTCTTCATCAAACTTGACCTAAACTAACCTATGCCTAATGGAGATTAACATGTGCTATCAAACTACAATTACAACACACTAATCTAAGAGATATAAGCACCAACAGATTGTGGCACCTGTCACTAACCATCACTAAATCTCTCCAAATTCTTCTAACTTAATCTCCTAACCACCTAGATCAATTCTACACTAACAAAATCATGCCTAACTAACTAGATCGAGCTGTTTGAAGGAAAACTTACCTTGTAAGAAATCTTGAGAAACAGCTATGGAAGATATGGATCTGAAGCTTCTAAGTACTGGATCTTGATCAATCTTGATGTATGTGATTCTGTATGCACAAACTTGGAGTTTCCTTGCTTGAATCATGCAATCCACTTGAACTTCAACCTTGATGCTCTTGGAAAAAAGTGCTCGAAAATGGATGATTCACACCAAAATTTTGCTCCAATTATGATCTATGATGATGATGGAGTCAGATTGAGTTGATTTTGATGAAAGTTGGTGAGGAATTTGAGAGAATGGTAATGAAACTTTTATGGAAAAGTATGAGAGATTTTGTGGAATTCTTGGTGCAAATGAGGCCAACCCTTGATCAATGCACATTTCATGAATATATAGACCCCAAATGAACATTCTAGATCCATCTTGCACATTCCCTTGTTTTCAAATTTTGATCCATTTTGATTATGTTTCTTAAATGATAAGCAACCATGGATAACTTCATTTTTTCCTTCTAAACTCAAAAAAGTGTGTGAACCATTGTTCTTAGAATTGTTTTTCCATTCAAAATCATATATTGGAAGTCTCCATTTGGATTTGTAAATCTCCCAAACCAATTTCCAACTTGAAATTATTCACTTTATAAGCCTTTTTAGTTCATATTTTGACCAATTGTGTAACTCCATGCTATGAGCTTCTCCAATAATTTGTGACCTTCTTTCTAGACTTAAAATCCCATTTGGAGCAAGTTTGATGTTGTAAGTTTTTCCATTTGAGGCCTCCTTGTATGAGTTTTGGGTATAGGTTAAAATGACCTGTAATTCACAAATGCCCAAAATACCCTTTGCTTGTCAAGACCATAAGTTGAGTTCTCCACATCATATGAAGGCATGCCATACCATTCTAGAAAGCTAAGACAATGAGGAACAAATCTTATGTTGACCAAGAATTCATTTGAAATCTCCTTGAGGGGCAAAACTAGCTTGGAAGTCAAGTCACTTTCACAGACAAAAATTCAGACACCCCAGATGACCTGTAACTTGTAAGGACCATAACTTGAGTTCTATAAATCTCCTTGAGGTCTTCCACCACTCAAATTAAAGGTCTTGAGATCCTCTACAAGTTTCATGTTGGCCAAGAAGCCATTTGAAACTAGCATTTTGACTTATCTTGCTTGGAAATTTGACCTAAACTAGGGGATTTTACAGAGAAACCCTAATTTAGTAACTCCTCTTCTCCTTGATTTTTCTTGAATTCTCCTTGTCATATCTCCATATCCTTCTTCATATGTCAAATGTTGATCCCCACATCTCTCCAATAGACTTGAATGCCCTCTTAAGTCAGTCAATTGACCTAGGGTTGACCTAGGGTTGACCCAGATGGAACCCTAGTTGACTGTCTTCAACTATAGCTCTTGTGCCTTCATCACTGACTTGTCTCCTTCTCCAAATGACTTTCTAAGTCTCCCATAAGGTCTAGATGCTCTCCATGCCTCCCCTTCACAGCTCACAACCCTCTTGTTGACCCTCAGATACCCTCAGCTAGGAGATGGACTCAAGGCTTGATCTGCTGAACTCTTTGCTTTCAAATTCTTTCCTGATGACTTGGATGAGATTGAATTGGGATAATAACCTCTTGATAGGCCTCAAGAGATGAAAATAATGATTGGTCCCCTGTTGAATGACTTGCTATGCTTATGCTATGCAGATGGTTAGTCTATGTACATGACTCTATATGCAAATGCTAATGATAATGAAACATGAATCCAAGGAATAAGGTTGAGCAAATTTTAGGGTGCAACAATGGGGACCTAAGAGGTTTTATTTAAGGGTGTTCTCGCTAAGATCTCGAAATTTTATGCATATATATTCCTAAAAGGAAAAGGGACTTTGGGAAATCCAAGCGTTCGTAGTTCCACCTAACTATGGGTGAAATTTGTATCTTGTTGTTCAAAGCCTAAGATGATGAAGCTAAAAGGGAATTTGTGTATCTTTTTCAAAGCCCAAGATATGAAGCTAAAATTTTTTTTGGTTTGAAAGAAAAGAGAAATTGTCATTTTTAAAGGAGATATCCCACCTATTCATCACAAACATTTGAGAATAATGACATAAGGGAAGAAGCTTTGAACTTGGATGTTAAATAATCCTAAGCAATGCCACATCTTCCTTTACGAGTATTTGCATGCTAAGAGAAGGACCTTAACTTTGATATAATATCAACAAGTGTGTCACTTACATCACATAGATGAAAGAAAAGTCTTGGACCATGATAAGAGAAGTACTCCAGCTTGGAATTTGAATCAACAAGTGTGTCACTTACATCACTTTTATGGAAAAAAGTTTTTAATGTTTGATTTTGAATTGTGGTGTATATAAGAGATATCTTCCTGCAGGGATGACTCAATGTCTCATCACTGGGGAGAAGTTGATTTATTTGAGTATCTTGTTCAAAGCCCAAGATGTGAAGCTGGAGGTTTATTTGTATCTTGTTCAAAGCCAAAGATGTGAAGCTAAAGGTTTATAATAGCCTGAGAGGAGGCTGACTTAACTAGGGGGAGTTTTGAATTGATGGTCTTTGTATGAAGCCCAAAATGGAGGCTATGATGCTTTTAAGAAGCCTGAGGGTCTTTGTATGAAGCCCAAGAAGAGGTTGTTGATGAAGTTGACTTCATCCAAGGGGAACTAAGGTTAGTAATAAGTTTTAGTTGAGGGAACCCTAACGTTGAACCAAGTTTAAACTAGGGACAAGGTGTTTGTAAATGTCAAGAGAAAATTAATATGAACAAGTATATGACAAGAATTGAAAGTGGTAGGTATGACTCTCTTATAGAGGCCCATGTCTAAGCATGGTTAAGTTGAAAAAGTGGTGGGTCTTATACTCTTGTAGAGGCCCAAAAGGTTTGAATTTTGAATGCCATTAAGGCTTTGTTTCATGAAAGTTGAAGATTGAGTTTTGAAAGATTGAATATTTTGAGAAATTGAAGAAAGTTTTGAGGATGAGGGTAGGGTCTTGCACTCTAACAGAGGCCCAAAAGGTTTTTAAAAATGTAATGGGTCTTACACTCTAACAGAGGCCCAAAAGGTTTTTGAAAATGTAATGGGTCTTACACTCTAACAGAGGCCCAAAAGGTTTAAAAAAGTGATGGGTCTTACACTCTAACAGAGGCCCAAAAAATGTAATATAATGTGCATCAAACAAAGAGATATATTCATCATGGTAAGAGTTTATGAAGGAAATACTTGAACATTATGAACAAATATTTAATCCATGGGAGAAACCATAGAGAAGTTCAAGCAAGTATATGCATTCAAGATGAATCGAGGATCCAATGAACATATTAAGAATAACAACAAAGCATTCTTGAACAAAAAGGACATGTTCATGACAACAACATATGGATAAATGTGTAGACATACAAGAGATGTCATGTGAGAATATTTAAAGATGACAAGTTTAAAGTTTAAACATCGTGTGAACAAATTAAGGCAAAATTTAAACATTTAAGCATGGATGCAAGTTGAACATGTTAAGACAAGTTGGTAACAACTAAACATGGATATTTAAGGTTCAAACATGGTCATAAATAAGCAAGAATATCACATAGGTTTAAGCAAACAAGTGTGTATTCATAGTCATTTTGAAGACAAAATTCAAGTGTATAAGGACACACAAACATGGTGAAATCAATCACAAAGGAGAACATGCATGTCATGGTCATGTAATCATTGAAATAACATCACATGTTCAACCAAAATAGTTGCACAAAGGTTCATGGTATGAACAAGGCTTAACATACACTTTAAACATGTGAACATGTATCAACAAGGCATAAAACTTAAGCAAAAAAACACAATGTACAAGTTCATGAAGTCATGCAATGTTTCTACAAGGTGTGTAGGGTTTACGTAAGTTAGCATGTACAAAGAAAATTAAGAAACCATTCAATAAAATCAAGATGAAATCAAGGAAACCCTAAAATAACCACAAACTTTGAACATCCATAACTGCACCAAAAATAATTATTTTTCGCAATTTCTTTTCACAAATAGAAAATAAACATTATCGTAAAAAATTTGAAAAAATAATTGGTTTTAAATGATTAAAAATGAGAGATTTATGGACATTTGAATTTGCAAAGAAAAGTAAGAAAATAAAGTGATAAAATTAATGGGAAGGGTCCCCATGGGTGTTGAACCCATGACATCTCGCTTGCAGCACAAAACCAAGACCAACCAGCCAACGCGTGTAGGTTGAAAGGAGAGAGAATCACAACAATATATGTGAAAAACACTTGAAATCTAGAAAATATAAAAAAGAACTGGGGCGAGGGGGATTCGAACCCCAATTCTGATGGTGCAAGGTTTCAAAGGCGCGCAGGTTTAACCACTAGGGTGGTGATACATCCATGTATCAAACCACACCCATTAATTAATATGGTTGAAAGTGACCTAGTGACCTGAGTACAAAGGTGTCGTGTCCATGGCTGGCTAGGCAAAACTCAGGTTTTGGTTATTTGCAAGAAGGATTCTATCTCACTAATTTCTCCATGAAATTGGATGAAATAAAAATAAGATTTTCCTAGAATTTCAAGGGGAATCCAATGGTGGTATTATTTTTTTCTAAGGATGTATCTATCTTAAAACCCGATAGTGAATCCTAAAGTGACATGGTTTTGCAAGTTCAATGCTAAAGCTATACACAGTCAATAATAGCACTTTAAAATGATCTAAACACAACAAGTATAACATGTTCATGATCAAGGAACATTAAAGCAAAACATATTTCACAAAGTTCCAAGCTTGAGGGAAATTTCCTCTTGTAGATCACTTGTCAACTTCCAAATTCCTTGTTACATAAATGAAATTACACTTGAGACACCTCCAGTAGACCTATAGGAAGCTTTTTGGATGCTTGGAACCAAAGGAAAACCTCTTGGACAGAATCTTGCTTCTTCTTGCAAAATTGGCAAAAGTGACAAAAATGGAACTTTGGTCAAATGGAGTTACAATTGAGAAACTATCATTGGAACAAATTATGGGTGTTATTTAGAGTTTGTTTAAAGTGTTGGATGGTTTTGAAATGGACATAATCAAGACATGGCTTTGAAAATGCAGAAAAGTCAAAATATGAGGTTTTGGTAGTCGACTTTTGGATTCTGGTTTTTGGAGAGGAAGATGAAGGTTTGGGCACCTTTAAGGGATGATTTTTGTTGTGTTTGAATGGTTTTTTTTAGTGGTTTAAGCTCTAGTTTTGAAATTTTGAATCTCACTCTTTGGAAATTTGAAACTTTAAAGTGAAAGAGGAAGAATGAGAAAGTAGATGTTGTGATTGTTTTGGTGTGTTTTAAAACATCAGGCGTGGTCTCTATTTATAGGGGAGTAAGTTTGTTTTGGAGGAATAGTGATGGTTTGAAGGACGAGCTCAATATTTAATGGTTTTGGAAATGCATCATTACTTCTCATTCAAGGTACCTTATCTCTTCCACTAGCCTAGCTCTTCTTTTGACCAATTCCACATTCTACAGAGGTGTTTATTGTTGTTTAAGAGTGCATCTTGACTGGTGAGAGTGATTCTTTGACAATACACTATTCCATATAAATGCACCTTGAATTCAAGGATTTCTTCCACTTCCAAAGAGAATCTTCATGATCAAATAGCTCTATCTTGCAGGTTCATCATGACTAACAAAAATTTATGTTGAATTGAATTCACATTAGTCTTGTGTAATCACTCCAAGTTGGACTTAAAATCTTGTGGTGCAAGAAAATGCCAAATCTTTCTTCCAAAAACAGTTGCATCAAGGCCTATTATGTAATTCATATCTCCTTGCTCAAATGGAATTAGTTTGTGTTCTTTGACATTTTGGAAATCTGAGATGTTGTACTTCAACTTTGTTGTTTGAGGTTTGTCTTGAATCATTATGTATCATGGTGAAAAATGGCCTCAAAGTTGGTTAAAACACAAAACATATTCTGTCCCAAAATTTTCTAAGTGTCAAGGTTCAAAAAGTCTTGAAACCCTAACTTCATGGCTTCATATCTCAAAATCTACGCAGTTTTTTAGGAATCCACCCTAAGTGACAAAGTTGTAGTATGTAAAAAGCTTTTCAATTTGGTCTTTGGATCAAAGAAAATGGTTGCTTGATTTGGAATTTATGCCTTTGCAAAATTTGCACCAAATTAGGGTTTTTCTCCATAACTTAGAAAATTTTCATTTCTTTATGGTTGCCCTTTTTATAAGTAGCGTCACTTTTCCTGATTTTTCTTGATCAATAATGATTCAAATCACATATGAACATTGTCCTTGACATGAAGAAACCATGGTTGACCAAAAACTTCAAAAGTCAAACTTGATTTTGGACACAGTTGACTTTTGTATTAGATGAACTTTGAACTTTGTGATCTCTCATGAAATCAAACCCTTGGCCTATTTGAACTCGTGACCAAACGCCACTTTTCACCATATTTAGAAGTTTCAACCATGGTGAAAAGTGGCTTAAAAATAAATAAAAACAAACTGTAAGTGCTAGGATTATAACTCATGACCAGGCGCCACTTTTCACCACAGCTCGAAGTTCCAACCGTGGTGAAAAGTGGCTTAAAATAAATAAAAAACAAAATTGTAGGTGCTAGGATTCGAACTCATAACTAGACACCATTTTTCACCATGGTTGGTACCTATGATCATTGTGAAATGTCTTTTAGTAAACATATAAAAAAAACAGCGCCCAAAAAAAATTATTAGCACGGTTAACATGAAGACCGTTGTAAAATGGGTGTTACGAAAGGTTTATTTTGTAGTAGTGAATCTGGCATGGATTGGGTGTAATCTAAGTTAATAATGGTAAGAGTAAGCTTGGTGTTCCATTTTCTACTGGCCTGCTTGAGGCCATATATGGACTTCTTAAGTTTGCAAACAAGGTTAAAGGGCTTGGTGGGAAGCCCAAAGGGACATTTTATGTAAACTTCTTCTTCAAAGTCTCCATGGAGGAAGGTTTTATTGATATCCAATTGATGGAGGAACTAGCCTTTGGAATAAGCAATGGATAGAAGGAGTATAATATTTGTCATTTTCATAAGAAGGCTGAAGGTTTCATTGTATTATAATCCTTCAATTTGGGTTAAACCTTTGGAAACAAGGTGAGCCTTGTATCTACTTATGGTGCCATTGGCTAAATATTTAAATTTAAATATCCATTTAGAACCAATGACTTTCTTATATGGAGGGAGGGATAATAAATCCCAAGTGTTGTTATAATCGAGAGCATTTAGATCTTCCTCTCTAGTCTTTTTACAACTAGGGTTAGATATAGCAGCAAATAAGGTTGTAGGTTATGTAATGGAAGATAAAAATGAATAAAAATATATATGAGATTAATATAAATGGCTTTAAGAAATAAAATTAGATAAAGGGTATGGATGTTTACTTGTAAGAGAAGATAAAGGACTAGTGTTACCTTGAATAAGTTCGCCATGGTAGTCACTTAAATATGTTGGAGGTTTGGATATCCGAGTGGACTTCCTAAGAGGTTGAGGTTTGGGTATGGGAGGGTTAGAGGTAGTGGGGTTAGATTTGGATAGTTTTAGGGGATTGGGTGAAGAAGAGGAATTTGAGGTTAGAATGGAGGGAGTTGAAAGATTTGTTGGAAGGGAGGATTGAGTAGCACATTAATGGTTAGGTTGATGGGTGTTATGATAGTAGTCAAAGATGAAGTCAGTGGTGTTGGAGGAGGTAAGTCTAGGTGTTATTATTGGTGTGGTTGTATGGATACGATAAGGAAGGATGGATTCTATAAAGGTTAAATCTCTATAGAGGAATATTTTTCTGGTGTTGAGGTTGTAGAGAAAATATCCTTTGAAATCATGTTTATTTCCAAGACAAATACACTTTTGGGATTTATGCTCTAATTTGGTTCTATTCATTTTAGAGGTGGAAGCAAAAATCAAACATCCAAAGACTTTGACGGTGGAGTGTGGTACCTCGAAAAATATGATCATTTGTGATGGCCGCGAAAAAATAGTTTGAACAGAGTCACCGCTGAACTTTATTTATTCCAATGAAGGAATAGGAAAATATCGATAAAACCTTTAAAGAAGAAAATGGTCGTCACAACCAAATTTGGGTTTGGGAGTCGACTACACAAGGGGAGGGATTAGCACCCCTCACGCCAGTTGTACTCAACGAAAACCTCTGTTAGACGATGGTGACTTGTCTAGAGGGGGGGTGAATACCAAGTCAAAATCACCAAATAAAATTTGGGTTTTAAAGTTATTTGAAAAAGAGTGCGCGCGGAAGGTTTTGGAATGGATCGACAAAAATGTCATCTATACGAACCTAGTTACTCGAACTCAGATATCCAAAACCAATTATGGAATGACAAACACAATAATCGAATTTAACCTTTAATCGAGTATCATGTTATTACTCTTTTAAAATAATTTACCTAGTAATTCTATTTCTAATGATAATGAGCAAAAATATTGAACTATGCAATTTATCAAACACTTGTGTGCGAACGAATTTTCAGAATTTCCTTTGTGTTGTTGTTGATATGAAAACCACTTATAATCAAAAGTGATTATAAGCTAATCGACAATTAAGTTAAAACAAAAAGATCACAGGAAAATACTTACGAGTCGATCGATTGATCAATGCTATTTGAAAAATTGCATAATGAATAATAAAGAAAATAAAGAGATAATGGAGAGATCGACACAAGGATTTGTTTACGCATTTCCCCACTTTCGTCCTTGCGTGTGGGTACGTCTGCACCTAATTTCCAATATGGAATTAGGATACTTTCTACCTATGCAAAAAGTTGATGTACAAGAGAAGTGTTCAATAGCAACCATACAAAATCACTGGTTTTGATGTTGATTCAACCCCTTCTCTTATTTTGATCATGAAAAAGACCAAGATAACAATGGATACCAATTGACTTGTCGACATTACTACTCCTTTGTGTTCTTTATCTCCAAGATTTCACGAACAGTCAATTGCACCGATTGTTCCACAAGACTTCAATTTGATTCGACGTTCTCCGTTACTTCCTTTGCATTATTTATCTCCAAAGGATCTTTTGCGTAATTGATCTCCAAAGGCTTTCACAATGTTGCAATCCTTTCTTGAAGGTCTTGCACGAAAACCCCCAAATCTACACATGATCTTAGAGGACAAACCCGCAGTTTTTCCAAATGAAGACCCTTACAAATCTCAACTCGATATTCTCAGCTACACAAGAACCTAATATGACGTTATCAGGCCTTCTCCTAGCTGGAACCCCAACAAAAGATTATTATGTGTGATTTGTCAGTGTGTAGACATAGGACAAAGGTTGAAGATGATGAGAAAATGCAGGCTAATTTTATGGTATCACAAGTTTGGAATGAAGCATGAATGATGTATTTTTAGTTTTGGAAGATTGGTGGCAAAGAGGTAATTTTCAGAATAAAAGGAATTAAAAAATTGCCAACTTAAGCAGTATGTGTCGGCCTGAAGGTCAGATGTGCCGACACATAATGTCAAATATAACAGCATGTGTCAACCTAAAGGGAGCTACATGTCGAACCAAATCAAACATAGACTACAACCTTATTTAGGACAGTAGATGTATTGGCTAAAACACGTATGTGCTGGCACATAGAACTGATGTTACAGTATTTGCCGACCTGAAAAGATTATGTGTCGACCTAACTTTGACAGAGGCTACAGACTTCATTATTTAATTACATGTGTCGGCCTGAAAAGCGTATGTGCCGACACATGTACTACATTTTTGTACAGAAAATTGTATTTCATGATTGTGGACAATTTTGAAATGGTTTTTGATGATTCTTAAGACCTCTAATGCAAGGGTGCTACACAAACTCAGAGATACCGTCTGACACACAAAAATACTTAGTCTTATAGTTTTGACATCATGAAAAACATATAACGAAGAAGTTGCACTCACAACCTCTTAGTTAGATTTGCGATATGAATGTTAGTTTATGTTATTTGTTTTCTTCGAATAGTTTAAAAAGGGGGGAAATTAAAAAGAAATAAAATCGTAAAAAGTTTTTTATATTAATGTGTCTAACAAGATTGCGGGTCTTGATCCTACGTATCTCCAGGTGCAAAATGTAACGCCCCGATTCTGAATTTCCCCTTTTTGTTGAGTCTTTTAATTTATTTTGATTGAATTATTCTTTTAATTGTGGAATTTGAACATTAATATGTTATGTGTGCTTATTATGTTATTTTATTATTCGGAGAGTTTTGGGATTTAATTAGAGTGTGTTTTAGATAATCCTTAATTAGTAGATATTTGAGAGAAATAGAATAGAAAGAGTATAAGTGGAAATAGAAAGAAAAGAAAAGAGATAGAAAGAAATAGAAAGGAAAGAAGAAGAAAAGAGGAGGAAGAGGAGAAAACCTAGAATCATCAAGAATCGAACTTCTAAGCTTCAATTAATCGGGTAAGGGTGTGAAACTTTATCATTCTTTCGATGTGTATGATTATGTATGTTTCTATTGGTTTGCTTTTGGATTGGGGAGAGTTTTGCTCATTTTCCATTTTTAGGTTAAATTTGAGTTAATCAGTAGAACCCGAGTTTTAATGGTTAAAAATGAGAATGAGTGGTAGAGTTTAGTCGAGGAATGTTGGGCTAAGGCTACCGATACGAGTTGGGATTGAATCGGGTGGATTTCGATGAATTTTGGAGATTTGGACAGTGGGGATTCTGAGTTCGCAGACCCTCGCTAGCACGTTCGCTAGGCGAGCGGGTCGCGAGCATTCGCTGGGCATTCGATGTGGCGAGCCAGTAGCGAACGGTCCCAGACTTGGGCAGAATGGTTTTGGTATTCTTCGCTGGTAGTGAAGGGGGGTGGCGAGCATTCTCCAGGCCTTCGTTGAGCGAGTGTGGTAGCGAACCAAGTCAGTGGCTTCTGTTTTCCTTCGCGAGCTTGTTCGCTAGGCGAACAGATAGCGAGCACTCGCTAGGCGAGCAGGGTAGTGAGTGTAGCAGGATGTTATTTTCTTGTGTTTTCACTTCCATGTCGATTCTTCGATTCAAGTATGATTAATCCTTTCCTATTATGCATAGTTGTGTGTGTGATATGAAATGCTATGGGTAGCCGTATGGCGTGAATCCTAGATTGTGAATCGTGAAGTGTGAAATGTGGTTGTTTGGCAATTTTGTGCAATTGTTTGAATTGAGTGAAAATGCGTGATGAGATTGATATGAATGTGCGTGATTGTATGTATTTGTATGATGTGAAGAATGCATGATTATATATTTGTGTATATGTATGCATTTCAAGAGTGTATGGAGTCGTTTTGCATTTGAAGCATCATGATTGCATTCTTGTGTGTCTGATCCCGCGTAGGATCTACAGAAACCTCGTGTGCCCTTGTGGGGTGTGAGCGATGGTTTGTCTTTGATCCCTAGGAGGATATACAGAAACGATCGTGTGCCCTTGTGGGGTGTGAGCGATAGTTTATATTGATTCCATGGAGAATCTGCAGAACGATTGTGTGCCCTTATGGGGTGTGAGCAATCCTGAAACATCGTGTGCCCATGTGGGGTGTGAGCGATGGGTGAACATCGTAGGCCCGACGGGGATTTACTTTGGTAACGAGCAATGGTTCCATTTGGTTCTTCAATTGAACCTGCTGAATGAGTCGGTACCGCATTTGCATCTGCATAGAGTCGCGAGTCGGTCTCTATGAGTGCATTATCATCTTCATATGATGTATTGGTGTAATGAACATAATTGTGTATGTTTATGTAAAGTGTTGAATTAAACATAATTGGATATGCTTGATGTATTATATATGGGTTGCGATTTATATATGATTGAATTATGACATATTGCGGTGAGAAAGGTGTTATGTATATTTTGTGTTGGTGTACATAGATATATATGTTATATGCATTGTTTGTTATGATAATGTTTCTTACCCTTCTGCTATTTTATGATGCTCTATGAGGCATTGCAGAGTAGGTTTGCTAGAGGTCTTTATGAAGTGTGGCTTCATTCTTTTTGGTCGGTTGACTCTGATATGTAGCACCGGGTAGTTAGGAATTCTTTTGGTTCTTTTGTGATACATTTGTGTATGTATCTGCTGGAATGTTTTGTAAACATGACTTATGACTTGAATTAAACTGTTGATGTATACAATGTTCATATGAATGAAGTGATTCAATGTTTAGATGTTTCCGCTTTTATTCTAAATATTGATGTGTGGGTTTTAAGGACTAAGTTCCTTTGTGGTGATTTACCCTTTGTTGCATATCCTTATGAGCAGGCATTGTATGTGTTTTGAATTTCCTGGATAATGTGACTTGCCTCTTTTATACCATGTGTTAATTATACTCTGATGAAAATTTTTATTAAATGCCTAAATGATTTAATTGTTTATTTGGGGGTATAGAAAGGTGGTGTTACACAAAATAGAGAATTTAAGGCTACGTAGTTCTGGATAGAAAATGTTTTTTGTTGGTCGATTTTAGCAAAATTTATTTAGTCGCATTAGAAAGAAAACATTGTTTTACCCAAAACAAGTGAGGAACAAACGTTTGCATTGCATTGAATGGATTTCTACATATCAACATTCATGGGGAAATGTCACTTTTCTAGACTCAAATGGTTGTTGGCGAAGCAATATTTTGTGTTGTCTCGAGACAATATATATTACGTCCATGAAAAGGGTTTTGATCACACGGGGATGAGAAAAGAGTTTTGTGTATTTGAAGTATTTTAAATGATAGCAAGAACTTCGATGGACGAGCTAAGCATGTCAAATCCTAGCCTCAGGAGCTCATGGTAAGCACCACGTTCCTTTTCCATCTTATTTGCAAAAGTGTTTAATATGGTTAGTTGTTTTGAGGTGTTGATTGAGAAAATATTTACGGAAGTCGCATTGAAAGTTTTATAGATGGTGAGAGCTTGGATGGGTGAGATAAGAATTTCGAATCCTAACCTCTAGAGCTGGTGGTAAGCACCATGTTCCTTTTCCATCTTTATTGAGAAATTTTTGAATAATAATTAAGTGTTTTTGAATTTGATTGAGAAAATTGCTTGACGTTGAATCAAAGATTTGATTATCGTTTATGAAAAAAGGTAGGTGTGAAAGTTTGATAATGATTTGAACGGTTTAAAAATGGTTGAAGTTGAAGTGATTATGAATGAGTTGATCAAATTTTTATTTTAAAAACTCAAACGATCAAAGTTGATTAAATCACTTAATCCAAATTAATTATCAAAATTATTCGATTAAAAATTAATGGAATCAAATAATTAAATTAATTAAAATTGATTAATAAAATTAAATAATTAGAATTTGATTAATTGATTAATTAAGCTAATTAAAATCAATTATAAAAATTATCTAATTAAGTCAAATATTCAAGTTAATTAAAATTGACTAGCAAAATTAAATGATTAAACCAAATTTAAAAATATTTAGTTAATTTAATTAAAAAAGTGATAAACAAAAAAAACAAGTATAAAAATAAATCGAATAAAATAAATCACAATGTGCTCAAAGTCGGTTTGTATATAGCGATCACATAACCGCAATGTGTCTCTATTAATGATAATGCTATTTTTATATGAAAGTGATAAGAATAATTATTAGCCTTTAGATTAAAATTAAATGATTTAGATTTAAAAACTCATTTAAGGAACATGTGTGTCTCTAATAAGAATGCTATTTTAATATGAGCATATATATAAACCATTTATTTTTAATCTAAAGGTTAATAATTATTCTTATCATTCTCTCTCTCTCTCTCTCTCTCTCTCTCTCTCTCTCTCTCTCTCTCTCTCTCTCTCTCTCTCTCTCTCTCTCTCTCTCTCTCTCTCTCTCTCTCTCTCTCTCTCTCTCTCTCTCTCTCTGTGTGTGTGTGTGTATATATATAATTTAATTTTTTTAGTTTGATTTAATATTATAGTAAAAATAATAATAAGATTTAAAACTAAAGGATTTAGTTGGTCTACTTATAAGAAGGTGAGGAGAGAACATAGAGTGGGGGAACGTACGTGAAAGAATTGAAAAATGGAGAGGTAAGGCTGTTAGAACACAAATTGGTTCTTAATAATATCTCTATGTTTTGATGATAACTATTATGAAATTTTGTAATTAAGAATTATATACTCTAAAATTTGCTTGAGAGTTTTTACTGCAGATAGTAAAGGAATTAACACTCCAGAAGCAAATCAGAATTAAACATAAGAAATTAGCTAGACTCTGAAGCGCCAGATGCATCCATTAGAAGATTCTGATTGCTGCCAACAGAAGATTCTAAGCGTAGCCTCCAGAAGATTCTGAAGCAGAAGCTCCAGAAGGATCTGAAGCAGAAGCTCTAGAAGAATCTGAAGCAAGTCAGAAGCATCTGAACCAAAGAAGAATTATGTATGAAGAGTTTTTCAAAGCATAATTACTACAGAAGATTCTGAAAGTACTAAAGCTGCCAGTACTGAAGATCTGTCTCAAATATGCTCCGATCTTAAACACGCTAAAAGCACACCTGCTGCAAAAGACTCTGATTCAGCAAAACTCTGATCATCATCAGAAGGCTCTGATCTAATTAGACTCTGATAAATTTGCTGAAAACTGAAGAAGAATTATTCAAAGTTTATATCCGTTGGAATGATCCAAACGTCTCTTTCCTTATTTATGCTAGACACAAGAACACAGACAAAAAGGATTTATCTGTGCTTTCTTCTTCTAGGAAAGGTCACTTGATGTGAAGACAAAAAAGGATCAGACCTTTTGGACACCCTTCTCAACGTGAAGCTCACCTTGGATCAGCTGCCTATAAGAGCAAGACTTCACCCAATTTCTTCAGTTGACGTTTATCTAAAAGAAATCAACATTCAAGCTCTCATACTATTCATATTCTTTCTAAGAATTAATTTCTTTGTTCTTAATAGTTAAGTGAAAAATCACAGTTGTGATAAAGCTTTATAGAAGCAATCTTAAACACTTGTATTTGTATTACATTTGATTGTAAACCTTAAGAAGATCCAGTTAGGATCAGTAGTTCTTGAGAAGACTTTGAACAGTTGTTCTAAGTACTTACTATTGTAATCAATTGATTAAATAGTGGATTAAGTTCTTGATTGAGAAAGGCAAATCACTCTAGGAAGGGTGGACTGGATTAGTTGAGTTCAACGAACCAGGATAAAAATACTTGAGTTTTTATTTCTAAGTTTTAATCTTCATACTTATTCAACCCCCCCCCTTCTAAGTATTTTCTCACCTTCAGTTGGCATCAGAGCTCCGGTTCTGTGTGTGCTACCACTTAACAGTGACAATAAAGATCCAGAGAGAAATACTTTGTTATATATTTGGTTGTTACTATGGCTGATAATACAATGTCTAACATTAACAACAAATATGAAGAAAGGGACAGAATCAGCACCAAACCCCCTATGTTTGATCGGGAGAAATTTGATTATTGGAAAGACAGGATTGAAAGTTTTTTCCTTGGATATGATGCTGATTTATGGGATCTGGTCATAGATGGATATGTTCATCCCACTGATGGGAATGGCAAGAAAATAGACAGAAAATCTATGACAGATGCTCAGAAGAAAGAATTTAGAAATCACCACAAGGCCAGAACAATATTGTTGAATGCAATATCTCACACTGAGTATGAAAATATTACAAACAGGGAAACTGCATTTGACATGTTTGAATCCTTAAAGATGACTCATGAGGGAAACTCTCAAGTCAAGGAAACAAAGGCTTTGGCTCTGATCCAGAAGTATGAACCCTTCAAGATGGAAGACTCTGAATCTGTTGAAGCTATGTTCTCCAGATTTCAAATACTTACAGCTGGACTAAAGGTTCTAGATAAAGGATACTCTACTGCTGATCATGTGAAAAAGATCATCAGAAGCTTACCCACCAGATGGAGACCTATGGTGACAGCGCTGAAGATGGCTAAAGATCTGAACAAGATCTCCTTGGAGGAACTGATCAGTTCACTAAGAAGTCATGAAATTGAACTTGAGGAAGATGAACCTCAAAAGAAAGGTAAATCTGTTGCTTTAAAATCTAATAAATCTGCTAAAGCATTGCAGGTAATAGAGGAAAGCTCTGAAGAATCCTCATCTGAAGATGAAGATGAACTGTCCATGCTGTCCAGAAGAATAAACAAACTCTGGAAGCATAAAGGAAAGAAGTTCAGAAACTTCAGAAAGCCTGACCAAAGAAAAGAATCTTCTGGACACAGAAGATCTGGCAAAAAGGAGGTTGTCTGTTATGAATGTAAAGAACCTGGACATTACAAAAATGAATGTCCAAAGGTGCTGAAAGAAAAGCCTAAAAGAAAATTTGATAAGAAGAAAAAGGTTCTGATGGCCACCTGGGATGATTCAGATACATCTGAATCTGAATCTGAGTCAGAAGAAGAATGTGCCAATGTAGCTTTGATGGCAGACATAGAAGATCAGGAGGAAGGAACTTAAGGATCTGAATCTGACTCTGAATCTGACTCTGACGCTGAAGAGGTAATGGCTAAACTCACTAAAGAAGAACTTATAAAAGTGTTATCAGAAGTTCTGAAAAGCTATAACAATATTAAGCTCAAATACAAGAAGCGTCAAAGCAATCTTGTATCTGAGAATAATATTCTCAAATCAGAAGTAGCTGAGCTAAATGAAAAGAACTTAAAATTGAAAAATGATTCTGAATTAGCTCAACAAAACTCTGATTCTGAAACTGAATCTGAATGCAAAAATATATTGGAAAAATATGATTATAGCTTTCAGAAGTTTCTTGCTAAAAGCATAGACAGAAGCAAAATGGCTTCTATGATCTATGGAGTTAGCAGAAATAACAGAAAAGGAATTGGATATGAATCCTCCTCTGGAAAGGATTTAAATCCAAAACCTGTTGATAAAATTATCATTAAGAAAACTCCTTTATATTCACACTTTAAATTTGGTCACTTGAATGATATTGAACAAACACGCTCTGAAAAGAATATTCATGTGTTTAAATCTAAGGCTAGTTAGAATAAACCTTATGTTGAAAAACAGAAGTTTAGACAAACCTTCAAAACAACTAACCCTAAAGGACCCAAGAAGATCTGGGTACCTAAAAGTAAAATAATTCATGTTGTAGATGTTCTTAGCAGCAAGGTCAGGACGCCAATCATGGTACCTGGACTCTGGATGCTCACGACACATGACAGGAGAAAGGTCTATGTTCCAAAGCCTGGAGCTTAGATCTGGAGGTGATGTGAAATTTGGAGGGAACCAGAAGGGCAAGATCATTGGATCTGGCACCATTGGAAATGGTAAACTTCCCTCTATTACTAATGTTTTACTTGTTGAAGGGTTAAAGCATAACTTATTGTCCATAAGTCAATTAAGTGACAATGGTTATGATATTACCTTTAATCAAAAATGTTGTAAAGCTATTAGTCAAAAGGATGGCTCTATCCTATTTAGTGGTAAGAGGAAAAACAACATTTATAAAATAAATATTTCAGAACTTAAAGTTCAGAATGTTAAATGCCTCTTGTCTGTTAATGAAGAGCAATGGGTCTGGCACAGAAGATTGGGGCATATTAATATGAGACGTATATCTCAGATTAATAAACTTAATCTTGTCAGAGGACTTCCTAATCTGAAGTTTACCTCAGATGCTCTTTGTGAAGCATGCCAAAAAGGGAAGTTTTCAAAATCATCTTTTAAATCAAAAAATGTTGTTTCTACTTCCAGACCACTAGAATTACTTCATATTGATCTGTTTGGACCAGTGAAAACTGCATCCATCAGAGGCAAGAAGTATGGATTAGTCATTGTTGATGACTATAGTAGATGGACATGGGTAAAGTTCTTAAAACACAAGGATGAGTCACATTCTGTGTTCTTTGACTTCTGCAAGCAAGTCCAGAATGAAAAAGATTTCAAAATTATAAAAGTCAGAAGTGATCATGGTGGTGAATTTGAAAATAAATATTTTGAAAAATATTTTAATGAAAATGGCATTGCTCAAGATTTTTCCTGTCCTAGAACTCCACAACAAAATGGGGTTGTAGAGAGGAAAAACAGAACTCTGCAAGAAATGGCCAGAACCATGATCAATGAGACAAATCTGGCAAAACACTTTTGGGCAGAAGCAATCAACACAACCTGTTATATTCAGAACAGAGTGTCTGTAAGACCTCTTCTGGAGAAGACTCCATATGAACTGTGGAAGAACAGAAAGCCCAATATTTCATATTTTCATCCTTTTGGATGTATTTGTTATATGTTAAATACTAAAGAAAATCTGAACAAGTTTGATTCCAAAGCACAGAAGTGTTTCATGCTTGGATATTCTGAACGCTCTAAACGCTACAGAGTATACAACACTGAGACACAAATTGTGGAAGAATCTATTCATGTTAGATTTGATGATAAGCTTGGCAATAAAAAGTCAAAGCAGTCTGAAAACTCTGCAGATAGAGAAGTAGTCTTCACAGACTCTGAAGTCCCAGAGGCAGACAAAGCTCAAGTGAAGGAACCAAAAGCAACGCCAGATGCTATTCCTTTAACTTCTCAGATGAACAATCTAAACATTTCTGAAGAATCAACTGTTAGAGGATCATCATCTAGAATTAAAGCTTCTCATCCAGAGAATGTCATTATTGGAAAGAAGGATGATCCCATCAGAACAAGATCCTTTCTAAGATCATCTGAAGCATCATTATTTGGACTGGTGTCAGAAATTGAACCATCTTCTGTAGATGAAGCTCTGCAAGACAATGATTGGATTATTGCCATGCAAGAAGAGTTAAATCAATTCACCAGAAATGATGTGTGGGATTTAGTTCAAAGACCAAAAGGATTCAATATAATTGGAACAAAATGGGTCTTCAGAAATAAGCTAAATGAGAAAGGAGAAGTTGAAAGAAATAAGGCAAGGCTTGTTGCTCAAGGGTACAGTCAACAAGAAGGTATTGATTACACTGAAACTTATGCTCCAGTGGCAAGGTTAGAATTTATACGCCTTCTTATTTCATTTGCTGCACAAAATAACATCACTCTGTATCAGATGGATGTTAAAAGTGCCTTTCTAAATGGTATTATAGAAGAAGAAGTTTATATCCACCAACCTCCTGGTTTTGAGAATAAAAAATTTCCAGATCATGTTTTCAAATTAAAGAAATCTCTGTATGGTTTAAAACAAGCTCCCAGAGCTTGGTATGAGAGATTGAGCAATTTTCTTCTGGAGAAAAATTTCATCAGAGGCAAAGTGGACACAACACTCTTTTGTAAATCAATTAAGAAAGATCTTCTAATTTGTCAAATTTATGTGGATGATATAATATTTGGATCTACCAATACTATGCTGGGAAAGGAGTTTGCTAAATGTATGCAGGCAGAATTTGAAATGAGCATGATGGGAGAACTGAGATTTTTTCTAGGAATCCAAGTCAATCAAACTCCAGAGTGCACTTACATACATCAGACCAAATATGTTAAAGAACTTCTGAAGAAATTTAACATGACTGATAGTAAGCTGGCAAAGACTCCCATGCATCCAACTAGCTCACTTGGCAAGGAAGAGGTAAGTAAGAAAGTAGATCAGAAGCTCTACAGAGGTATGATAGGATCTCTTCTTTACTTAACTGCTTCTAGACCTGACATATTGTTCAGTGTATGCTTGTGTGCTAAATTCCAATCAGATCCTAGAGAATCACACTTGACAGTTGTCAAGAGGATTCTAAGGTATCTGAAAGGTACTTCTAATGTGGGTTTGTGTTACAAAAAATATGATGATTTCAAATTAGTTGGATTCTATGATGCTAACTACGCTGGAGACATATTGGAAAGGAAAAGTACTTCTGGAAGTTGTCAATTTCTAGGAAGAAATCTAATATCTTGGTACAGCAAGAAGCAACCCACAATTGCACTTTCAACCACAGAGGCAGAATACATTGTTGCTGCTGGATGTAGCACGCAGATGCTCTGGATGAAAAGTCAGCTAGAAGATTATCAGATATTTGAAAGTAACATTTCTATCTTCTGTGATAATACTTCTGCTATATGTTTGTCTAAGAACCCCATTTTACACTCTAAGGCAAAACATATAGAAATTAAGCATCATTTCATCAGAGACTATGTTCAGAAGGGAATCATAAATTTAGCCTTTGTTGATACAGATCATCAATGGGCAGATATTTTCACAAAACCCCTTGTTGAAGATAGATTCAAATTTATTCTGAAAAATATTGGTATGGATTTTTGTCCAGAATGATATTTATCAGAAGCAAATTTTACAGATGCAAAAACGCCTAATGCTCTAAAGTATTTCTTCTGGTTGCTTATTTATCTTCTTTAATTATTTTTTTTGTGAAACTCTGAACTAACAATCCTTAGAGGATCTGAACGTTGGTTAACGTTTCATTTCTCAAGAGAATTCAGAACACATGCAAGCAAACACGTGTCACTCCGAATTTGCAAAGGTGGCGTGTACACTACTGAAGAGACGTTTGAGGTGAAGTTTGAATAGTGAAAATCTTGATTTTCCCCCCAAATTGTCAGAATCAATAAATGCTTGAAATGATTTTATTCCTTTTCATTAAATGCTTTGTTTAAACGTGCCTTCTTCTGACTGTTTGTATGCCTATGTGTTTAGTATAAATACATCATTTCTCTTCATTTTCACACTTTTCACATCTCAAACCTTTTATGCATTTCTGTCTTCTCTTCTCTCTTCACAAAAACCCTAAGCGTTTGAAAAATCCATCTTCAATGGCAACTTCATCATCAACTGCTGCACAATTTCAATCTACAATGGTTGCAGTTACCTCTGCTAATATGGACGTAACTCCTTATACTCCACCCAAAAGAACATTGCTAACACCTGTTGAAAAGCTGGAGGTTCTATGTGAATCAATGGTGGAATTTGATTCACTTGCTGAGAATGGGTTTGAATTTCGCTCCATTATAGGTGCTCAAGGATGGGTGAAGTATTTTGACAGACTTTTTGGACCAGTTTACCCCCTTCTTGTGAAAGAATTCTGGATCCATGCTTCTGTATATCCTAAGTTCATTCTATCTTCTGTTCTGGGCAAAGAGATAATTATAACAGAAGATCTGATTAGAAAACTCATTGGCTATGAGGAAACAGATGGAGTATCACACTTGCCAACTGGACGTGTTGATATGGATGAAGTATATGAAGAAGTGATGACTGCTGGACAAGCTTCTAATAAGTTTAAAGATCTGAAGCCTGACTATAAGATCTGGGCTAGGATTTTCATGGGATGCATTCATCACAGAAAGTCAACAAACTCTCTAGACTATGTCAATAATGAACATCTCTGCTTTATGTATTGCCTAAGTCAGAGCACCAAGGTAGATCTTCCATATATTCTTTTTATACATCTTCGGAGTCATATAAATGCCTCTAGAGAATATGTGAAAGAAAAAGGTCAGAAGATCAGAACCTGGATTCCTTTTGGAAGGTTAATCTCAGATCTTCTAACAGAAAATGGACTTGTAACTGCTCTGTACGCTGCTGGAGTCACAGAGGAACTGGAATTTATTTTGGGAAAGTCTCTGAATGCCAAAAGTCTTCAGAGACTAAAAATAGTGGAAGAACTCACAACAGCTCCCAAGAAGCTGAACATTTCTGAACTGAGTCAGAAGAGAACTCCTGTAGATGATTACCCTCTGTTCTATGCTGAAGAACCAAGGGAAATTGTTGTAAGATATATTGATGAGTGCAAGGCAGAAGGAAAGCCTATTCCTGCAGATATTATAAAGAGAGCAAGACAACCACTGCCTGTTGTAGTAGAAGAAACACCAAGAAAGAGGACTCAACCAGAAGCAGAAGCTGCATTTGTTCAGAAGAAGCCCGAGATGGCTGAGAAGCCACAGAAGCTGCTAAAGAGGAAAGAATCTGGAGACACTCCTTCTGTTCCTTCTAAACGCATCAAAATCAAAGGTACTAAATCTTCTGTATCTTCTACAAATCCTATTGTTATAAATGATTCAACTGTTAAGTCTATTCCAAAACCACCCTCTACACAAAATCAATCTGTTACTGCTCCACCTCATGTTTCTATTCCATCTCCAAAAAAATCTTCTAATCCAATTTCCATCTCACCTGTAAAACAATCCTCTGTACCAAAACCAACAACAACAAAACCAACAATTCAAACTCCACAACTCGAAATTCCAACAAAACCATCTGCACCACAAAAACCACAATCAGAACAACAACTAACAAAACCATCTGAACCTCTACAAGAAAAAGACTCTGAACATCAACAACAAAAATCATCTGAACCTCAAACACAACAACAAGAAAAACAACCACAATCAGATAATCCTCCATCCAAAACATCTGAACCCACTGAATCTGTACCAGTTACTTCTGAACAATCCCATCAGAACCACCTACATTTGAACCCTCATCAAATCCCTCTGAAAATCCCTCAGAATCAACCAACCCATCTGGAACCAACATCCCTGAGACAGAAGTTCTTGATGTTACACCTCTGAAAACTGTTTTTCAAGTGTCTTCTACTTCTTGCACACCAACCACTTCATCAAATTCCTCAGAATCTGACATTCACCCAGATTTTCTGATATCCCCTTCTCACAGAGATTCTGAGGTAAACCAACCAGAACCCCCTGTATCTTCTAAAGTTCCTATTCCAGATCCTACTCCCACACCTAATCCAGCATCTGAAATCCTCATTCTAAATCCTAACCCATCATCTACCCCAAGAACATCTATTTCATGTGCACAATTCTCATATCTTTTTCACAATCTTGCCTATGGCTTCAAACTCAAAGATTTCTATGACAGAGTTGAACCATCTGACCCTATCACTCCCTTGAAACCCAAAATTACAATCACCCTACCATCTGTGCTTCTCACCTATATTCAATCAATGTCAGATGTAGGTTCATTAGCAACAATATCATATTCTGCTAAATCTGCAAAAGTTGTTACTTCAGCTATACCTGTTTCATCTGATAAACCTGCTGATGAACCTACAAAATCTGCCTTCCAACCTTACTCCAATAAACCCTTTGATGTGGTTTCCTATCACACCAAAGCAAAACCCAATCTGTTAAATGCTTTAAACAGATCCAAACCTGCCAAATCCCTTGAAATTCCTTTCATACCATACTACCCTCCTCCTCTGATTTCCATTCAGAAATCCATTTTTCCACCTACTCCCCAACCAAAACCAATAACATTGGAGACTCTGTTACATCCCAAACCTAGACTTAATATTGATCATTTATTTACATGCTTTTTGCAAGAAATACAGTTGTATTTAGGTACTATACAGAAGAAGTGTTCAGCAACAATGGATGCACAAGAATCTGATGTCATCTGGAATGGATTCATCAACAGATTCAACACTGTAGCATCAAATCTGAAGAACATATGTTCTGATGATGTGAAGCTCAGATTTGCTGAAGCTACAAGAAGTCTGTTCTGGACTGTCAAGAGATCTGGACCACTGCTTTTTACAGATGCTCCTCCATCATCCGAAGAAACTACTGAATCTGCATCTGAAGACAACCCTTTAGCCATGACTCTGGTAGAACTTCCTTCTGGCTCTAATGCTCTAAGCTCTACAGACCCTATGGAAATTGACTCTGCTCAAGCTCCAGAAAATGTTCAACCTTCTTCATCTAAGATTAAGAAAGAACATCCACATTTTGAGGATAAAATTGCTGCTCTGGAAGTTGGTTAATCAGAAATCAAGTCTTGGATGGCCAAACAGGATAAAAAGTCTGAAGACATGACTGAGTGGATGTCAAAATAGGATCAGAAGAATGAAACAATGGCTAAGTGGATGTCAAAGCAAGAACAGTCCTCCTCTGAGATCACAGATCTGTTGAAGATGCTTTTGTCAAAACACTCTTAGTTTTTCATTTTTTTTCATTCTGATGTTTTTGCATCTGATGTTTGCTTATGTATTTTTGAATATCTTCTGATGCATGTACTGTTGCTCTGAATTGAATTGAATGAATGTTTCAAAGTTTTCTCCACATGATTTATCTTCTTTACTGTTTCCTTTTATTTGTCTTTTTAAAGTTTTTACTTTTTGCTTATGACAAAAAAGGGGGAGAAAATATAGATCTAAACTGTTTAATTAAACTTCACCAGAATGAAACTTCAGACACATCTATTCTATCTAACATTAAATCTGAGTATTTCAGAATATTTGATAAGTACACTCTATAAAAGAAACTCTGAGACTATTAGATCAATTGACAATTATCAAACTCTGACTCAGAAACTTGCAAGACACTCTGACTCTCAAATGTTATAAAAACAATCAAGATCTAACTCTGAAAATTACTCAAGACAAAAGGGAAGTTTCTATTCCTTATTTGTATTTAATTTAGGGGAGATTCATCATCTCAGGGGGAGTTATAATTATCATATTTTCAATTAAACAAAATTTCTGATGTTTTTATCATCATCAAAAAGGGGGAGATTGTTAGAACACAGATTGGTTCATAATAATATCTCTACATTTTGATGATAACTATTATGAAATTTTGTAATTAAGAATTATATACTCTAAAATTTGCTTGAGAGTTTTTACTGTAGATAGTAAAGGAATTAACACTCCAGAAGCAAATCAGAATTAAACATAAGAAATTAGCTAGACTCTGAAGCGCCAGATGCATCCATTAGAAGATTTTGATTACTGCCAACAGAAGATTCTGAGCGTAGCCTCCAGAAGATTCTGAAGCAGAAGCTCCAGAAGGATCTAAAGCAGAAGCTCCAGAAGAATCTGAAGCAAGTCAGAAGCATCTGAACCAAAGAAGAATTTTGTATGAAGAGTTTTTCAAAGCATAGTTACTACAGAAGATTCTGAAAGTACTAAAGCTGCCAGTACTGAAGATCTGTCTCAAATATGCTCCGATCTTAAACACGCTAAAAGCACACCTGCTGCAGAAGACTCTGATTCAGCAAAACTCTGATCATCATCAGAAGGCTCTGATCTAATTAGACTCTGATAAATTTGCTGAAAATTGAAGAAGAATTATTCAAAGTTTATATCTGTTGGAATGATCCAAACGACTCTTTCCTTATTTATGCTAGACACAAGAACACAAACAAAAAGGATTTATCTGTGCTTTCTTCTTCTAGGAAAGGTCACTTGATGTGAAGACAAAAAAGTCTCAGACCTTTTGGACACTCTTCTCAACGTGAAGCTCACCTTGGATCAGCTTCCTATAAAAGCAAGACTTCACCCAATTTCTTCAGTTGACGTTTATCTAAAAGAAATCAACATTCAAGCTCTCATACTATTCATATTCTTTCTAAGAATTAATTTCTTTGTTCTTAATAGTTAAGTGAAAAATCACAGTTGTGATAAAGCTTTATAGAAGCAATCTTAAACACTTATATTTGTATTACATTTGATTGTAAACCTTAAGAAGATCCAGTTAGGATCAGTAGTTCTTGAGAAGACTTTAAACAGTTGTTCTAAGTGCTTACTATTGTAATCAGTTGATTAAATAGTGGATTAAGTCCTTGATTGAGAAAGGCAAATCACTCTAGGAAGGGTGGACTGGAGTAGTTGAGTTCAACGAACCAGGATAAAAATACTCGAGTTTTTATTTCTAAGTTTTAATCTTCATACTTATTCAACCCCCCTCCCCCCCCCCCCTCCCTTCTAAGTATTTTCTCACCTTCAAAGGCAAGAGGCAAGGGTAGGAAGAAGAAGAAAATCACCATTGTAGTAGAGCTTGGAGATTAAAATTATAAGGTAAGGTGGGGGGAACTATTCCTATAAGGGTGTCTAATCATGGGAGGGTAGTGAGGGCTTATTACCCTCTTAGGTTCGTCTTATGTCATGTCATGATTATTGTTGATTTGTGACAATGATTGTGAGGAATGAATTGCAATTATTGTGGCTATAACAATTGATATTTCTTGAAGATGAATTTTGAATTGTTGCTTAATTTTATGTTTGTTGTATGTTAAAGGTTTGGGATGATGATTGTAATGATGGTAGGACATGAAATTGTGAATTTATTGGTGTGATTATATGAATATGAGTGGTGATTGATATTGGTATGTTTATGATTTAATTTAAAATCATCGAATATTCTTGAAGAAGATGAAAATCATGCTGAAAATTTCAGAACAACAACAACTTTTTAGTAACGCCTACGTGCACGGTTTTGATCATAACTTTCAACTCATAGATCATTTTGGGACGAGGTTTGAAGTGTCAGATAGCTGAAAAAGAAGGCTATAAATTTGTTTTAGGGATACAATATTTTTAGTGATGATTTCATGGACGTTTTTGGGGTTGAAGAAGATAAAAATCGTGCATGAAATTTTAGAAAAAAACTTTTTAGTAACGCCTTCGTGCACGACTTTGATTATAAATTTCAACTCGTAAATTATTTTGGGACAGAGTTTGAAGTGTTAGGTAGTTAAAACATAGGGCTATAACGTTGTTTCAGGTATACAATATTTTTACTGTATTTATCAAAAGTCAGAAGCATGTGGGAAAGAAGTGTATGATGTGACGTATATGGACGGGGTTCGTATTGACATATTATTTGATGTTTTATGAATGATTGGGAAAATGTGTTTGATTATATTAGTGGTAGTCTAGAAGGGTGGATTACATTAGGCATGATTGCAATTATGTGATCGATTGAGGATCACTAAATATTATTATAATTGTTGTGTTAAGTGAATTATTACCATGTCATGCATTCATTGTTGATATGTTGAAGGAGATAAGTCATAGGTCCGAAGGGGGACGAAATGCTTATCTGGAAATCAGAAGGGGGATTTCGGGATTCTGCAGTGGAATTGAGTTTGTATGATGAACCATTTATATGAGAATTGGTACTGCATGCATCGTGTAATGTTGTCAGGTCTTATTTCATTGTAATTATGTTGTGCTTGTGCATTTATTGTGTTGAGAATGTGATTATGAATGAATGTGATTTAGGTGTATAAATACTACTCTCTTAATTATTATGCACCATTTATTATATGAATGAATTTCTCACCCCTTTTGTGTTTGTTGTGTCTGTGCTCCCTGGAAGTACAGACAATCAGGTACCTGAGTAGTTGGAGATATACCTCGTATTTCTACCGGTCGAGTTTACTAGTGGAGTTGCTCTGATACGTAACACCGGGGAACATGCTATTTTCTTTAGGTTATTATTCTACATATCTTTTAATTTAAAATGATTATTGAACCACTTTTGGTGTGGGTGATTTATCGAGGCTATGGATGCCAAACTTTTGTTTAATTACGCCGTTTAGACTATAATTTTTTATTAAATGAAGTAACATTTAGAATTCTCGGATTGTGAAGTGATATCCGACTTGGATAGAATTACATA
This sequence comes from Lathyrus sativus, assembly GCA_963859935.3. Lineage (NCBI taxonomy): Eukaryota > Viridiplantae > Streptophyta > Magnoliopsida > Fabales > Fabaceae > Lathyrus > Lathyrus sativus. Next base: position 28,999,573 of record OZ012738.1, on the reverse strand, counting down.
TTTTTTTATTAAGTATTAAGTCGGGCAGTAGGGTGTTATATAGTGGTATCAATGCAGGTTCGTCTATTCGGCCATGTGTTATAGTGTGTCTGTATGTACGACTGGTGTGTGAACATGGTTGATTCAAGTTTCTTCTAATCCTTATTTGTTGATGTTGTTCAGAATATGGCTGGGAGAAATTATGGTTCTATTGTAGCCACTTTGCAAGCAGTGGCTCAAGCTGTGCAGAAAAAAGAATGGAGGGAATAATTTGTTCCACAACTTGGGAAAGTTCTAGAGGAATAACCCACATACCTTCAAATGAAGGTATGATCTGGATGGAGCACAGGCTTGGCTAAATCACATTGAAAATATTTTTAAGGCTATGGCATATACTGAAGTACATAAGGTGCAATTTGGTATGCATATGCTGGTAGAGGAAGCCGATGATTGGTGGGATAATACGCGTCAAAGACTTGAGGCTGCAAGCGATTAAATCACATGGGTTATATTCAGAGGAGAATTTCTGGAGCGGTACTTTCTAGAGGATGTGTTTGGGAAGAAAGAGATTGTGTTTCTGGAGCTAAAAAAGGGAATTCTACTGTTGTTGAGTATACTTCCAAGCTTGAGGAACTTGTGAAATTTTGTCCATATTGTAATGGTGCAGCTGCATAGGCTTCTAAATGGATTAAGTTTGAGAATGGTTTGTGTCCTGAGATCAAACTAGGCATTGGTTATCAACATATTCTTCGGTTTCTAGAATTGGTGAACAAATGCAAGATTTATGATGAGGACAGCAGAGCTCAACTTGCTTATTATAAAAGTATGAGTGAGAAAAAAGGAAAGTAGTTGATTAATGGAAAACCGTATAGTGCTCCAGCTAACAAAGGGAAACAGAAGGTTTCCGAGGGTAATAAGCAAAATGAGGGAGGGACTCCTGCTCCTATCAAATGCTACAAGTGTAGTGGTGTAGGACATCCCGCCAATGAATGCAAGAGTGGTGAAAATAAGTGCTTTAATTGAGGGAAGCCAGAATACCTTATTTCTGATTGCTAGACTAATGTGCAAAAATTTTACAACTATGAGGAACCTGGCCACATCAGCACCACCAGCCAAAAGCTAAAGAAAGTTCAGTCTAGAGGGAAAGTGTTTGCACTAGAAGGATCTCACACTACCAGATTCGACAGGTTGATTTGAGGGGCATGTTACATTCAAAACATTCCTTTGATTACCATTATTCACACGAGTGCAACACACTCGTTTATTTCATCTGATTATGTGAAAAGATTGGGTCTTGTAGTGTCTATTTTGAGTTGTGGGTTAGTTATCGATACTTTAGCTAGTGGATCGGTGACCACTTCTTTAATCTGCTTAAATTTTCCTCTGTCAATCTATGCTATAGACTTTGGTGTAGACCTAATTCATCTGCCACTAAGTGATCTTGATGGCATTATGGGGATGAACTAGTTGGAATTCAACCATGTTCATATCAATTGCTACAATAAGTCAGTACCATTTCTTTCCCCCTAATGACGAAGAAGAAGCTAGTTTCATATCTGCTAGTCAATTGGAAGATTTGTTGAAAGATGAAACTAAAGTGTTTGCAATGTTCGCTTCCATGTCTGTTGAGAGTCAAAAATTAGTTGAAGGGTTACTAGTGGTATGTGAATTTCCATATGATATTCCAGATGTAAGATATGAAGCTTTTGATTCTCATGAATGAGTAGTGAACTTAAGATGTTGGATATGAAGCACATCTTTTGACCAATCGTCTGCTTGAGCTCTTGAGGGACCATATAACTTGTAAAGAAAACAAGCACGCACACATCTTGTACTTTTCGTGGGTTAGTGATGCATAAAGACACACATATGTGTTATGTAAATGAGGTGAAAGAAAGAATTACCCACTGGAGAAAGAAAGAACTATGGAAGATTTTGTAACCTTATTAGGAGAGAGATAACAATTCCACTGGGGAAAAGAGTATAGATCCACAGGGGATAAGATTATAACTATGACAATTGAGTTTCCAATGTTTAAAAATGATTCAATATCTTCTTTGACTAAGTAGCATTACTTAGAAAGGGTAAAAATAAACTTTCCCACGTTTCTGGACATAAGCCATGAAACTGGTCTCAATTTTCTGGAATAAACTTCCCCTTGTTTCTGGATATAAGCCACAAAATTGGTCTCAGTTTTCTAGAATAAACTCCCCCTCGTTTCTAGACATAAGCCATGAAAGTGATCTCGGTTTCTTCTTTATCAAGTCTTTTCTTGAAAAGGGTAAACAGACAAGCTCCTAAAAAGGTGATCACTTGCTGAGTTACTAACTTCATCGGGGACCTACAAAGTGATACGGGTTGGTTAATTTGTAAAACGGATTTCTCAAATAAAGAGAAAAACTTCTTGTAAGGATCTCCATCAAACTTCTCACAGGGATTCACTAGGGAGATGCCATTTGATGGAAAATAAACTTCATCATACTTCTCTTTGAGATTTCTTCAGAGAGATGTCATGCGACGAAGGAAAATTCAGTAGTAGACTTACTGGGGAAATACCATTAGCTGTAATTTTTCTTTGTATCAAGCAGATAAAATGTAGTAATTCATCTCTCATAAACACTTATGATGATCTTTAATAAGTTTCTCTGACGGAATCTTTCAAAGAGATAACCATTTCTTCATCATACTTCTCTTTGAGACTTCTTCGGAGATATGTCAGGTGATGTAAAAATGAGGATTCAACAATCAAACTTCTCTGTAGGACTAGTCCAGAGAGATTCCATTTGATAGAGAATAAGGATTCACAACAAACTTCCCTAGAGAAATGCTATTTGCTGGAACAATATGTCCATTGTACTTCTCTTCGAGACTTCTTTGGAGAGATGTCATAAGATGAAAGAAAATTTGACATGTTGATAGCTCCAACGGGGATAAACAAACTGCTCGGAAAAAGACTTCCATTTGTCGATTTATTTGGAAATGCATGGATAGAAACAAGCTTCTCAAGAGATTGCCACTTGTTGTCAAATGTAGGTTCCAAGGCAGAATAAATTCATCTTGCTGAGGAACCTTCAACAGATTCTCTTGGGGGATGTAAACTGTCTAAAAGATGCAAAATAAAGTCCCTTTTAATTTAGAGGTTCAAGTTATCAAAATGGTTAAAATACCAACTCAATCTAGAAATAAGCTGGAAAGATACCGTCAAACAGGACACTAACCAGTGATGAATGAGCTTGAACTGGGGATTTATCCTGTCTATGTGTGGAAAGAAGAATTAAATAAAAAATTCCATGAGGATTAAATTCAGTGTGGAATTAGAGAGAATATACACTTTCTGCCTGCGACTGACCACTCTATTAGAGGGAGGAGACATACCATTTAGGGGGAAAAAACAACCAAGGCAAAATAAACATTGTTAATAAATGCAACACGAACACGAATATGAATTCAAATATGCATGATTTGTGTATAATATGGATGCATGTCATGTTTTCATGCTGACAAAACATGTGAAAGGGATATACTGGGGATGAAATAAACATCACAATGTGACCGGATACTCAACCAATCTTTTGAACATATCATTGGAGATAAAACGAAGAGAGTCATCACTGGGTCAAAGTCATGTTGTAAAGCTTAAGTCTTTCTGAGGAGAAGAAGATACTTTTACTTGAGGAAAGAACCCATACGATCTTCTAAGTTCAACCAGAGATAGAGTAACTCTGCACTCTACTAGGGATGAGGCCCTTATCCAACTTAGATGAACCTTTCAAGGAAAATACTAAGAACACTCAATCGTGTCTTTCGAGGTTTAATCGTTCTTGGAGCAACTGTCGATATTCCCTCTTATGTTCATAAATCAAAGGAAAGTAAACAGAAACATTTTGAAAAAAGAGAGAAAGAAAAATTTTTAACTTTTTGTTTCAAGAATTTTTATCAAAGTAAAATGTAATTTTGCAAGACGTAAATAAATCAAGAGTTGTAAACAGATGGGGAAAAGTTCAAATTTTATTTGATAGAATGGTAACCCGCAAATAGCGTGATTCCATAGATTATTACAAAGTGGAAATGATAATTAAAGGAAAAGGGCTACATTAAAATATAATGACCGAATTCTCCCTATCAACTTTGAATTCCTAATGTTCTTTGATCTTCTGACGTGCCTGATTTAATCTGAGAGTTTTTTGATAGACGTTATTGCTTTAGATAATCTGATCTGGTTTGATGCAGTTACTTGCCATATATCCATAACTTTTGCCTAGATTTCCCTTTTGGGGTTTCAATCCATCGGGATGACATTTTTTTATGTCTCAAATTTTTGCCTGGACCACCCTTTCGGATTTTCAATCCATCGAGACACTCTTTCTTTCTTTTTGTTAGGCGAAGTATTTCTTGACTGTGTCAATGTTCGTAGGACGAGTGAATTCTTCACAATCCATAGTTGTAAGCATTAAAGCACCGCCTAAGAAGGCTTTGAATTTATCAAAATGATCAGTATGAAATAAATGACTCGGAAAAATACATCTTTCGGTCAAATTTCAAAATAAATTTCCCCAGTTAAAATGCTTAGACCGATCAAAATGTAATCGAAAAGCAGTTGAAAAATTAAAACGAGCACGACAGGTTAAACTATCCGACAAGTTTATTCTACCTGATAATTTGAGCATTGTGCATAATGAAAAGCATGTTATACTATACAGATGATGCAAAGTGAAAATTAAATCAGATGAATGCAAGTTTTAAAACGTCTGGTCAAAATTTGGGCTATGAAACCGGAGAATAGCATTCCTAAACAAATCACTAGCAAAAATGTGATTGAGAAACAAATGGCACTCCTCGAAAACGCACATAAAAGTCTACTGCACTCTTCCTTTTCTAGCTAACATATCCGCACACATATTAACTTTCCTGTATATGTGCTGAATCTTAACTTCAATATCTTGATGCAATAGAGTTCTAATTTTAGTGATCAAGTGTTTTCGCACATTCTAATTTTAGTGATCAAGTGTTTTCCCATGTTACTATTGTGAATGTCTATAATAATATCATTGACCACTTGTTGAGAATCCACCTCAATAATAATGTTCCGAAACTCTATTGCCACAACTTGTTTTAAACCTTACAAGACACTCCAAAACTCAGGTATTAAAGCACTGCTAATGCCAACATATTTAGAGAAACCTCAAAACCACTCTCCATCACTCTCAACAATGATACCACCACAACTTGTATTGCCCTATTTATCTCTCATTCTATACGTATTAAGTTTAACCTAGTCCACTGAAAATACTTTCTACTTTATGTAACTCAAATTTGTATTGACCTAGTAAAATTTTTCAAGTACTCAAATTTTTAATGCCTGAATAACATTTATCCAAATGAAAGGCAGATTTTCAGTCCTTTACCAAGACGCATCAATTGTGAACAAATACATATACTTAAAATTAATTACTGAAACTTGTTTAGAATTTAGATGGAGACACAAGAGCAGCATGAGCATGACGAGGAATCCGACAGTATTAGTACTGTGCACATTGACAATCACTCTGTTCATAAACTTTGCTATCTATCTTTCTTATTGAAAACTTTATCGTGGGAACCCTCCATCATCATTGATAAGAAGAAATAAGGAAAAAGTGTGTCCAGAAACAAGGGCGAAAAGCGATGCTACGTAACTGATGGAGCTGGCTTTTCTCTTGTACGAACTTTTGAGGGTATGCATAATCACAATATAGTGTCCAATCATAAACCTCAAATGATTTTGTTGGGAACCCATAGGAATCTTGAAAATCATATGACGACAATTAATTTTTTTCAAAGGCAAACAAATATATATATATATATATATATATATATATATATATATATATATATATATATATATATATATATATATATATATATATATATATATATATATATATATATATATATATATATATATATATATATATATATATATATATATATATATATATATATATATATATATATATATATATAAAATACTCCCAAACGATACTAGTTATTTAAGGAAATTTATATATAAAAAGAAAATACTCCCAAACGATACAAGTTGTTAAAGATATTTAGCTAATTAAGGCATATAAACAAATTAGAATATTCTCTTCTTCTTTTCAAATAGTTTTATTCTACTCATTAAATGTTTTACAAATATTTGTAAATTATCATGTAAAAGGAAATATCGCTTTTTGTAAAAGAAAAGGAAATTCTTTTAATTTTATGGCAGAATATATTTCTTTTGATACAATGGAAAATGAAAAAGAAAAAAATAGGGTTAATATACCTTTTGCCTTTGCAATTAAGGCAAATTCAAAAGTGATGTGGCGCTGTTTTGTTGACTTTTTTTTTTTTTAATAATGTACCATGGTCATCAATTGGATTTTTATATATTATTTTTATTTTATTTTAATTACACATGTGACTTTTTTATTATTATTTTTAAGAGGTGTTTTCTTTTGTTTAGTTGTTTGCATCAAATATATATATATATATATATATATATATATATATATATATATATATATATATATATATATATATATATATATATATATATATATATATATATATATATATATATATATATATATATATATATATATATATATATATATATATATATATATATATATATATATATATATATATATATATATATATATATATATATATATATATATATATATATATATATATATATATATATATATATATATATATATATATATATATATATATATATTAGTGTATCATTATAACAATTTAATTTCTAATTTCAATTTAATGATGTTAATATTTAATTATTTAATTTTTACTTTCAGTTTAATATTAATTTTGAAATTTTTATAGTAATTAAAATATTAATATTATAAACTAAAATTAAATAGTATTTATTTATGTAATAATGTTAAATATGTATTATAACATATTAAAAAAATTAAAATTAATAATTTAGTTTATTTTTTAAACAATATATATGTTAAAATATATATTTTATGCAAACAATTAAATATTTTCATTACATAAAGCTTAATTTAAATATTTTTATTTTATATTATTAGTAAATTAATTTATATTGAAAGTTATATATATCTTCAAATTAATAACCTCTTATAATTGATATTTTTTAAATATATTTTAACATTTAAAAATTAATATTTTATTATTAATATATTATAATGTTAATCTTTTATTATTAATATTTTATAATATTAATATTTTATTGTTAAAATTTTATAATATTAAACCGATATATTAAATATTAAATATAAAAAATTAAACAAATATATTTAATATTAAATCTATTTGTTTAATTAAATATTAATATATTTAAATATATTTATTTAATAATATATTTAAATAAATATACTATTTAATAAATATATTTAAATAAATATAATATTTAATATTTTATTATATGTTAATTATTTCATTTTACTTCATCAAAATACATTAATATTAATTTAGTTTAGTTTATTATAACATTAATATTTTTTTAATTTATTAAAATTTTATTAATAATTTATTTTATATTTAATTTCAATTAAATATTAAATATATTTTAACATTTATTATTTAATATAATTTAGTTAATATTAAATTTTTAAATGTTCATGTCACAATAAATAGTTAATCAATATTAAGTGTTGAACCACTTTATTTTTAATTATTATATAATATTAATTTAGTTTATTAAATGTTTATGTTATAATAATTGTTAGAAGAAAAACTGCTTTTAGTTAGGGATTTAATCTCTCACTAATGTAAAAAAAAACTCATCACAAAACATAAATTTGCGAGGGAATATGACCCCTAACTAATCGGGGGATCGCAAATAAATGTCTAAGGGATAAATCCCTCCGAAAATTGACTAGGGGGTAAGCTCATCCTAAATTGTAACTCATAAAATTCAATATGTTATACAGCAGACATATGAACATACTAGTGACACAGACATATAAGGTAATTTGTTAGGGGATAAATCCTTAACTAAAACAATTGTATTTTGCATTTGATGAGGGATAAAGCCCCTAACTAATTGTGTTAGACATTTGCGAGAGATAAATCTCCTAGCCAATTGATTTACGTTTTAGACTTTGTGAGGGTTTTAACCCTTAACTAATGTTTATAATATTATAATAAAAAATTATAATTATATACTTATACAATTTAATTCATATTTTCTATAATTATATATTATAAATTATATATTTTTTATGATTTAGTTCATACTTTCTAAATAAAAAGTATATCTTAATATATAATCTATTATTTTATAAAAATATATAATATGTTTCTTAAATTAATTTTATAAATATTCTTTTATAAAAATATTTAATATATATTACTAAACAATATGTTTTCTAAACAATATTTTTTATAAATATATTACTAAAATACATAAATACTATTATTTTTTACATGTATACACTAAATAATATGTACATATATTTATAAACAAAACATATAAACAACATATACATATATTTATAAGTAACACATATAAACAACATATAAATATTTATATACTAAATAATATAAACAATAAAAACATATTTATACTTATTCTGTAGTGGGCCCAGACCTGCCCATCTGTCGGGAAGACCCAACCCAACATTATGTGGGGAAGTCCTAACAAGGACCAAATCCCCCATGTCGGGCACGAAGCTAGATACGCCATGTAAACGCCTCCCCTGTCGGGCAGAACCACACGTCTTGCACACGATCTCCACGTGCTCACCCCCGCGGGGACACGTTATCAGGCAACATACCCACCTCCAAAAGAGTTGGTCGGCCCATCTTCTGGAGATCACGGAACAGTTGATATAGGGCGAAGAGCATGTGCTGGTCTCCACTACACCACGTAAGCCCTAGCAGTCACTTGGGTTGGGCCTGACAATCTGACCCAATGCAAGTTACCGTTGGCCCTGCGTTGGGGTCTCACTATAAATACCCTCTTTCACTAGAGGGTCAGGTATTTCATCCTCTACACCTATTTCTGTATTTGCTCTCACTCCGATCCTTTACTCATTTAAGCATTTGAATGCCTTGCAGGTACACCCCCTCCTTCTCCCTATTTTCGGTTAACAACTACCAGTCGACGATGCGTGGCCGACCAACAATCTCTTCTGTTACTAAACAATATGTTTCTTAATCTGTTTTCTAAACAATATTTTTTATAAATATATTACTAAAATACATAAATACTATTATTTTTTTTACATGTATACACTAAATAATATAAATAATATGTACATATATTTATAAACAAAACATATATATATATATATATATATATATATATATATATATATATATATATATATATATATATATATATATATATATATATATATATATATATATATATATATATATATATATATATATATATATATATATATATATATATATATATATATATATATATATATATATATATATATATATATATATATATATATATATATATATATATATATATATATATATATATATATATATATATATATATATATATATATATATATATATATATATATATATATATATATATATATATATATATATATATATATATATATATATATATATATATATATATATATATATATATATATATATATATATATATATATATATATATATATATATATATATATATATATATATATATATATATATATATATATATATATATATATATATATATATATATATATATATATATATATATATATATATATATATATATATATATATATATATATATATATATATATATATATATATATATATATATATATATATATATATATATATATATATATATATATATATATATATATATATATATATATATATATATATATATATATATATATATATATATATATATATATATATATATATATATATATATATATATATATATATAAGTAACACATATAAATAAGATATAAATATTTATATACTAAATAATATAAATAACAAAAACATATCTATACTGTTTTTCAATTTTATTTTAACAAATATTTTATAAATATTATAATATAAATTCTAAAAATTTAAGAAATTTAACACTTTCATATGAATATATTTATACATGCAACACAGAAAATTAAAAAATATAATTAATAAATATAAATTATAAATTCATAAAAATTATAGTAAAACAACAATATTTACCTAATTTAGATTGGTAGAATATTTTAAAGAAGAAGAAAGGGGGTGTTTGATGGAAGTTGTTTTTACTGAAAAATGAGAGAAGAAGAAGGGTGGCTGATGAGAAGAAAAATGAGAGAGAGAGAGAGAGAGAGAGAGAGAGAGAGAGAGAGAGAGAGAGAGAGAGAGAGAGAGCAGAAAAATGAGAGAGAGAATAACGTGTCGGGGAAAGAATAAGGAACCTACATTTATGTTATGCAACTGGCGAGGGGTTTTCCCTAGCTAAATGAACGGATATAATTGGTGAGGGGTTACCCCTAGCAAATGTTGACATGTTGCATGCACCTTTCTGTCAAGTAGCATACTTTAATAGCTAGAATAAATGCTTTTTATAACCGGTTTGACTTAACTATAAGTTTTGGTGAGGGGTTGCCCCTAACTACATGAACAAATATAATTGGTGAGGGGTTATTCCCTCGCAAATGACAACTTTTGCCAGCACATTTTGGTGCTATTTCTTTTTTTGCGAGGGGTGACCCCTAACAATTTTAGATTTCAAAATTCAAATTTCAAAAAAAAAATTCTCCCATATTTGTGAGGGTCCACCCCACGTGTTTGATTTATATAATTTTTTAAAATATTTTGTGCACTGCGAGGGATTTAACCCCAAACAATGTTGTTTTTTTAGTGAGGGGGTTTACCCCTAGAAAAATCCCCTACCTATACAAGGTTTTTCTTATAGTGAATAAAAATGTGTAATATTTATATGGAATTACACAAACAATGTTTATGTTACAGTAATAAACAATGTGTAATATTTATACATTTGAAGCAAACAATATACTATAAAAACGTAGTATTTTAGTGGAAGGGGTGCCCTTTACAAGCATTGTGTTATGGGTTCAACACCTTTTGGGAGCAAAGTAATAATTTTTGATATTTTAATATTTCAACGCGCTATGTGGTTTTTTTTACCGGGTCCTTTTTCAAATAAAGGCATAAAATAATCTAAAAAATAAAGTCTCACTAGTATCTGTTAGTAGGAGAGTGATGATCCCAACAAGAGGCTCTACAAAAGATAGGTACCTCGCATCATTACCAACATCATGCTTTGCTAGGTAATCAGCACAAGCATTCCCCTCCTTAAGAGTATGAAATATTTGAACTCATCATTTCCTAGAGAGAATTTCTTTAATATTGTGAATAATCGCGGCATTGTGATGCTAAACATTAACAAACTCTAAAATAAGCTTGATAGCAAACTTGGAGTCAGAATAACACATCAGGTCTTTGATGCTAAGTTCCCAGGCCATACGCAAACCACGATATATCATCATCAGTTCAGCATGAAGGATGTTAGAATAACCAATATTATCTGCAAAACTATGAACCCAAACATTATCAACTTTCGAATCAAAACCCGAAACTCTGAAATTACTGAGGTTATTGCCATCAACATTCAGAATCATGTTACTACTTTTGTGTGCATTCCATGTGATTGTTCTCGTTAGATAAAACATATTATGCTTGAGAAAACATTTAGTTAACATATTAGCATAACTCACTATGATGAGTTTCAAAGTATAGAAATATATCACTTCATTCACAAAACACAGTTTGGTCCTAGCGTGTCACAACCACCAACAAACAATTAAAAAGATAGAGTCACCATTGATGTCATGTCTAAACCAATCATATAAATTATTTTCTTAGAATAATAATGGCTACAAGAAAGCAATAGATTTCCAAAAATGAGTAACAAATTCACAATTTCTCAAGTGGTGTATAGTCGTCTCAACGTCCTGATTGGATCTAGGATAGAGATTCGTCTAGAAAATGCCATAATAACACATCATTGATCTCATAGGGAGGTACTTATGTAAAGCTCTACAAAGGAATAATTTCACCTTTTTAGAAGCATGAATATGCCACACCAACTTCCAATAGCTATTGGTTGTTGTATTATGAACAAATTCAAGTCTGTTGAGCCAATTCTAATCATCCTGAGTAGAATGATACCGTCTAAATTGCATTTCCAAGTAATAATTCAAACAAATAAGAAATTCTTTTTATCAGGTCACAAACAACCGAGTGAATATTAGTATATAATGAATTGAACTTCCAATTTCCATGCAATTAAATATCATTCACTCGCATTTCCAGATATTAGATATCCACGTAGAAAACATGATCAGCTAAAAAATATATGCCTACTTTTTGTGATAGATTTATCTAGCTATTTCTTTACTATTTTCATTTGAAAAAAAATACTTTTTCCATTCTAAAAAAACCAAAGGTTTGAAATAAGAACAAGAGAAAAATTCGACACAAAGATTGTTTTCTTTTTTTACAATGATAAATAAATCTACCAGTAAACTATCAAATGATTATTTTTTCTATAATATTTACCCATCAAATTTATTAAAATTTTTGTATTATGAGCAATATTGGAATTCATTTTAGTATTATATTGTTACTTTATTTGATTCTTCTTCAAATTAGTATGTTTGCCATGAATGTATGTGGGCCTTTCATTAAGGTTGCAGAGTCTTTTCTTCATTGTAAGGTTAGCAATCTACCTTTTAAATATCTCGGCTTCTATTGTGTGTTAGTCTACGGCAAAAGGGTATTCGGGAGCCCTTGATTAAGTTGGTTTCTAAGAGACTATTTTCTTGGAAGAATATGTTTGTGAGCATGAGGGTATAATGATTCTCTTGAATTCAATTTTCAAATAAATTCCAAAGTTATACATGTCCTTTAAGAAGATGCATGTGTCTATCTGAAAGAAGATGGTTTGGTTATAAAGACATTGTCTTTGGGGAGGAGGGTCTAATGGGATATGAAAGGTTTCTTGAATGATTGGAGGTAGCTTAATTAGACTCTCCTTAGCAAGTGGGGAAGGTGCCTCTTAGAGAGTGAGTCTGCCTTATGAAAATATATTATTTCTGAAAGTTATTGGTACTTGGTTGTTAACTCCCTACAAGAAGGTAGCATAGAGAATCTTAAGATGGTGTCTCTCTGGTGGAGGGATGTTCCTCTTCTTGGTTCCAATGTTCGAGAGCAGTCTAATTGGTTTCCCTCGTGTATCTAAAAGCAAGTTAGGAATGATTTGAATACTTAAAAGCAAGTTAGGAATGATTTGAATACTTGGTTCTGGCGTGATGAGTAGGTTAGGGATATCAACTTTTGTGTGTCTTTTGAGCGCTCGTTTCTCCTTTTAAAGTAAAGTTCACTTGAGGTGGGTAAGATTGGTCGTTAGGAGAGGGGTACCTAGATTTGAAAATTCTGGTGGAGGTGTAGTTTGCAGGTTTGAGAGAAGCAACATTTGGTTTCTCTTGTGACTTCTTTATATGGATTGGTTAAGAAAGATTATGAGGACATTTGGCTATAGATTATGAACTCTAAAGGTAGGTTCTCTTTTCACTTGGTGTATGATCTCCTTTCCTCCTTTTTGGAGAGAGTCTAGAGTAGGCTAAGTTATGTTATCCAAGGGTTAGCGAGTTGTTGGAAGAGTTGGGCACCTTCAAAATTAGTTTCCTTCTCTTGGATTATTTTGAAGGATATGGTGGCTAATAGGCTTAATCTGGGCAGACATGGTATTATCTGAGTAGGTAGTGGGGTGAATTGTAGAGTGTGTGTCATGGACAGGTAGAGTAAGTGGTTCATCATTTCGTGCAGCTTAATGGTGCATTATTAGTGTGGTATAGGATTCTTAAGTGGATGCGAAGACCACTCATATCCCACAATCAATTTTCCAAGTATTTGAGGTATTTTAGGGGTTAGGTAGATAGAAGACAGAGTCTTTATGCTTAACTATAATTTGGCATACACTAGTCTAGACTATCTAGAGTATGCGTAATAAAATTATTATTATTATTTTTTTGCAGGTAAAGACTGACAGCTATTCATTGGGTGACCTTTGCAATCTATCACTCTTGAAAGTAGGTTCACTCTCGTGCTTCTGGTATATGAAGGTGAGAAAAACACAAGAAATGGTGGATTGTGTTTTTTTCTTCTTTCTTGTAGAACTCTTAAGTCATATTCTAAACACAAGCTTATAGAATCCGATTTATTAGAGATAGACAACGAATATAAAATGTAAGAAAGAAGAGTAACACACAGAGTGTCTTACTTGACACAAGTGACCGTTTCAACCCTGAATAGAGAAGCAGAAAGCCAACCCATTGAGGCGGCTAGAGTTGAGGTTGCAAGAGCACATGAAGAGGATGTTGAAGCGAAAGCCGAGACATCAGCTTTGAAAAGGAAATTTGAAGAATTTCAGAAACAAATGTTTGCTTGGAAGTCGAGTCAAGCGGGTCCTTCCATTGCTCCTTCTAGTGTCGATCCTAATACTCATGGCTATTACGATGATGACTCAAATGAGAAGTCATTGGATCTAGATGAAATAAGTGATGGATGTTGAGTTATATGCATTGTCTTTTTCTTAGTTTTAGAACTTGTTCAAATTATTGTGGGTTTTCACAAGTTTGATATTTTGTGTTGGTATTTTGATGTAATTTTGACATCTTTATGTAGCAATATTGTGGATGGGCATAAGTTTAATATATTATGTCAATATTTTGATGTAACTTTGACATCTTAATTAATGTAGAAATATCATGGATTTACACAAGTTTGTTATCTTGTGTTGGAATTTTAATATGATAATATATCAATGAATAGTTTGAAATTAAAAATAGGTTTAGGTAAATTTTACGTAGCAGATAAATTTGGTTTTAAACAGATTTAAATATAAATAAATAAATAAAAACTCCAAAAAAAAAAAACTAGCGATGGCTATAACCGACGCTACAACACAAAAGTTTAAGGTGATAGTGTTAAACATAACTTGCGCTAATATATATTTTAAAAAATAAAAAACCACCAGCGTCGGTTTTTTGCGACGCTATCATACAAATTATTGGTATATAGCGTCGGTTATTAGAAACACTATGATTTAATAAAGCTACATCTAGTGTCTCTAAAGAACGACGCTACGTGGCCATAGTCAGATTAGAGTGTCGCTAAGGACCGGCGCTAACGCAATGAAAGGATTTGTTAAGTGTCGCCTTAAACCATCACTATGTGAAAATTAGGTCCATAATAGCTGACGTTGTAGATAAAAATTTGTATTTTAGCGTCATCATAGCATTCCCAAAGCCAACACTATAGGTAGTGACGACTCTGTAATTATGTTTTGCTTCTATCTTTAGGGTGTCCGCCTCGACCCCAATGCTAAGTCGTCTCTAACACGCGTTAGCGTCGGCTTTTACCCTTTTAGCGAGGGCTTTTGGCTGACGCTATTAAGCAGTTTTCTTGTAGTGATAAGTGTTTGTGTGGAGGTTTCTCCTAAATAGGCTTCAAACTAGAGACGAGCTCGTAGAGAGTGAAGTTATACCAAGTATTCATAATCTTATGTGTCTGTTATGTCTTGGTTCCGAAGAGTCCCATCGTCATCTGTTTATTGATTGTAGGGTCGTTGTTGAGGTTTGATCCTTTATTTTAATTGGGCAGGGGTGTATAATTTTAACTCTTCTCTTTATATTTCTAATCACTTGTTGTTCTTTGACTCTATAATGGGAGGGAGGGAGAAACGAAATTGCAAGATCCTCATTTGGTTGGCTGTTGTGAGGGATGCTTGGTTAATTAAAAATGATATCCTTTTTTATGGTGAGATGAAAGAGAGTCATAAAATTGTTCTTACGACAAAAACATTAATTTGAAATTGGCTTAGTGTTAGAACGAAGGGTCACCTAAATTATTCTAAAATAGTTTGGATGTCTAATCCTGTAGATTGAGTAGTGCTAGAACTATCCTCCTTTTCTATTGTATTTAGATTGAGTAGTCATTGTTCAAAAATCATAAACTACCACTGTAGTTTAATATTTTGCGATCAAAATGGCAAAATTAATTTAATCTAAGAATTTTCAACAAATCACATGTGTTATGAAGATTCTAAAGTACCACATTGGTCGGAGATAGAGTATTGAAATAATTTATATAAAGTGACACTTCTCACATTACCAATCAGTTTTGTAGAGTTGTGTTAGGTCAAACTCTAATATGGTATCAGAACGTGACTCACTTTACCAACCAATTGTATTAAGTCAAACTCTAATAACATTTAACCTTACAAAAGCAATGGTGAGACTTGTCTCCTTCTCATACAAGAACCCCATGTTCTCATACCTGGAAGTTTCTGAAAAGAGAATAAACGTCTCAAATCTCAATACCATTAGTTCTACCAGCTATCAGCATTTTTCATGACAGAAAGGTTTGACAAAAATAAATTGTGAAAGGCAATAACCTTTTTCTATTCTTTTTTAAATTATCTCATCATGTTTTCAGATTGCGATTTGATTCTTCAGATTGCGATTTGATTCTTGTGGACCATTTGGTTGGGATTTCAAAAGAGAAAGTTGATGAGACTAAATATTCTTCTAAAGCTAAACTCCTTTCAACCTATCATCTAATCAGAATTATTGAATGTGTGCTTTTATTTTGATTTAGATGTTACAACCTGCCTGTGTATTTTATCTTGTCCCTACACTCACCTACCGTTGTTAGTTTACTCGTTTTTTACACCCAATGTTTTATTAAAGTTAATTAAGTTAGCTAGTGAATTATTATAAGTGGTAATGGAAAATTCTTCACTTGCCACAAGAAAATACATTTGTAGATGTAACTTTGTTGTTGGAGTTTATTAAGTGAAAGGATCATCACCCTTGAACTATCTTTAACTATGAAGTGCAAGCATATTTAACACATACATCATGACTAAAATTATTGTATATATTTTTAACAATTTATATTTTGAAAATTCAGTATTCGGTCTAAGTACAAATAATTTCGAGATCAATTTCACCGTTATTAATAATATGTAGTTGATTCTAATTCAATCCTACATATCCGATTTATAAGGTGAAGATTGTCGCAACTTATAAGTACATGTTCATGTCATATGTTGTCCGATGTAGGACTCTTAAGACTTCCCTCACGCCCTGGATTTGCGTCTGGTGGGTGGCCAATGGATCTTAAACGAAATTCTAATATTATCTTAAGAATGTGTGGTAGAGTTTAACTTCAACCTACAAAATCGGCTAGTAGGGTGAAGATTGTCCATACTTATAAACACATGTTCAAGTCATAAATTGTACGATATGAGACTCTTAACATGCTCTCTGACGTCGAGGATTTGCGACTGAGATGTGAAATTAAATGGTAGATGACCCAATTGATCTTAAACGAGACTCTTATATATACCATATTAAGAATATAATGTCTGGTTGGTCCTAACTTAACCCTATTAAACCGACTTATAAAAAAGAGGATTGTCACCACTTGTAAATATATATTCATGTCATATATTGTCGATGTGAACCTCTTATTATCTAACATAAAATTTAATTAAAATCAAAATAAAATTGTATAAATTAAATAAGGGTTCGAATATTCTTTGTATTCGTTTCGTATAATGCGTTGCATTTTTTTAAAATAAAAGTTATTAAACTAGAGATTCAAACTTAAAGTCAGAAGAGAAATCAGATCTAAAATTTTATTAAGAGATAAAATTTATATTAGTGTATTTGTATTTTTTTTTTTTAATATAGTAGTCATAGTAATATTATTTTTTTGGTGTATTTGATGGTTTTATTGTTCCTTGTCTGTTTTAATTTATTTTTCTTCCAAGTTGATTGTAATTTGTTGGTTCGGCACTCCTTATACCTTTTGATTCAGTGTTCTGTTGAACTTTTTAATATATTTTTTAACTATTAAAAATATACTTAACAATGATATTGTAGAGGTATATAAATCCTTTACTTATAGAGAATATTCATTTTTTTTTTTTATATTATCCAAGACATTTTACTAGTCAAAACAACAGTTATTAATAAAAGTGACCCTACTAATAATTTCTTTCTATTATATCTCATTAAATGAAATATAAACCCTACCTTTTAAATTCATAAAATAAAATTCTTACTGCTGATAAAATAATCAATTTTATTGGAAATTTTTTGAAACTCCCAAGTATAGATGTTTACACAAAATGGGAGAAAAGGCTTCATATGAAAAGGCCCTAGCTAGCTAGCCAACAACCAAAATGTTGATGGTCTGGAACAAAGAGTGTGACACTTAGGGGAGACCTATGGCCTAATCAAGGCAGAAAGACAACTGTTGATCCAAAGTTTGTCGGCAAATCCCCCAACCCACTTAATCTGGGTTTCACCATGCTTAATGTGGGACATGTTCTAATTATAATAGGGACTTGCTTTCTTAAGCTATTACTATCATTCAAATTAAAAATGGTTTCATAAGTTTGGCCTCCCCAAAGGC
The DNA here is from genome assembly GCA_963859935.3 of Lathyrus sativus. Classification (NCBI taxonomy): domain Eukaryota; kingdom Viridiplantae; phylum Streptophyta; class Magnoliopsida; order Fabales; family Fabaceae; genus Lathyrus; species Lathyrus sativus. Next base: position 28,981,069 of record OZ012738.1, on the reverse strand, counting down.
TAGAAGGGGAAATTATTTGTTGATACTCATACATACTCATATATATTCTTTAAAAAAGATTAAAAGAGAATAAAAAGAGAATAGAAAGAATAAAAAGTTGATATATTTGATATTTGCTTCAGTTTTGAAGAAATTGTCTCCAAATATTAATATTTTTAAATGATTAGTTAAAAGTAAGTGTGAACGTTTATACCGATTATATAGATTAGGGGTGTTAAAATTCAAACCGACTAAAAAATGAGAAAATGTAAAAAAAATTGAATATAATTGAATGTCATTTTATCTAAACAACTTGATTTAAATTGAATTTTAGATTGATTTTTTATAACTTATTTAAATTGAACGGAATTGTGTATATTTATAAATTTTTTATTTATATAATATGTTGTGTTAATTTATAATTGGTTTATGTTTATTTTTTAATACAATTTTTTAATTTAATTTAATTTATTTATTTTTATTAATTTATTTGTTTTAGTTATAATCGATTATTCTTATTTCGTAATATTAATTTTAATATATTATATGATATATATTATATTAAATCTATTATTTATTTAAAATTTATAATTTCAATAAAAAATAATTTATATTTTAAATTAAAAAACAAACACAAATTAAATAAATAAAATTGAATCGGATCTAATAGAATTTTTAAAATCAATTATTAAAATAGAATTGCAAATACAATTTACCTTTTAATTAAGTGAAAATTTACTTTAAAATTAATTTAAACTGCACTATTAATAAAAGTAGGAGTGAAAATAAAAGAAATTGATTAATATTTTTATTTGTATTCACCTCTGTTATAAAACTAATTATGAATTAAATACTTTTTAATTAAAGTCTCTAGATTTTTCCTTCTTTTTTTGTTTTTAGATAACTCATTTAAAAATACCTCATATTAAAAAAAAATCACTTTATTTTTAGAATTCTCTAATATAGTTTCACAAAATAATATGACAAGGGTCTTCTTTTGCTAATTTTACTTTATCCCCTCCTGGCCATCACTGCTTTTCATACAAAAAGAAAACTTTTTACGTCATGATGCCATTCAAATCATTTGAAATATTAAACTTTTTAAAAAGTGTCTAAATGTAATATTCTTTGTTCATGGTAAATAAATATCAGATTAATTAATAAAGCATGGTACAATGGTCCTATAAAAAAACTTTCCAAAAACAAAATGGTCCTGGAAATTTTTTCTGAACAAACATAGTAGGATAGTTGATTGTAGGGATCAATTGAACGATTCCCATTTTCTCTAGGTTTATAGACCTTCTGGTTGTACTTTGTCGAGGAAAAGTTGATGGTAAAATTTCATCTTTCATTCCAACTTTTCTAATATTTAAGAAAAAGCATCCAAGGTCAGGAAAGGGATTGTGCCCTAAGTATGTTGGTACCAATAACATGAACCCATGTACACTACTACGCTAAATTATAGTATTAATAGAGATAAATAACATGAAATGTGAGGGAGTGTGATGGGACATGGACATGCAAAATTATATCAATAGAGAGAACTTTTTATTGTTCAGGAAGAGAAAATGATAAAAGGAGTATACCTTCATTTGCATTGATATATGGAGCATTCATGTGTGTGTTGTTATTTTATTTTATTTTAGTGAAGATCTATAATAGTCTCTTACAAAAATTAGAGAGTTTAAATTAATTCTAATAAAAAGTTATATTAAATTTCTTATAAAATTTAACGGATTTAGGTTAGTCGTCTTTCTATTAATATATTTTTTTAAAACCGTTTTTTTTTTTGAATTGTGATTGGACTGTCTCATGTATTATTTTTACTTACATAAAGTTATTATTTTTATTTTCAACTATTTTTAAATTCAAGTAGAATTTATGCACAAACACGAGGCAATGTTATATGTTTTTCGACCAGAGACTTTGAAGGAAAACATCAGTGTTCGATATATGAAGAATTTGGTCTGGTAATTAGTGAAATTTTCAAAGACTTGGCTATTCAACAATTTGACATGTCGAAGGAGGTTCGACTAAAGCAGATTCAGAATTCAAATCAAATCATTGGATTTTCGGTCTTATCCTAACACAAAAGGCACGTGGAAATTTATTGAAGGCAGACAAAGCATGCATAGGTGACGTGTCAGATGGAAGACAATTAAACGTTGAAGACGGTTAGTTTCGTAGTACTATAAATAGTTATTATAATGTCAGGATTGAATATGGAAAAATCATTTTAAACTTCAATACAAACTCAAAGTACCCATACGCAAGCGAGAATGAGTCTCTGAAGAAAATGTATTGGCCTACCAATTTTTACTTATGCAAATAAAGTTCCTTTTCATTTCATCTACATTTATTCGTTTTTATTTTCTTTCAAATTTCTATTTCGACTTAGTCAAAATCATTGATAGATACACTTTCCAACTAAATCAAATTTCCCAACTTAATCAACATTCAATGAAAATATCCGACAATATTAATGGACACTTTCTTTTCTCAGAAATTTAGCACGACTTGCCCCAAGAATTACTAGTTTGGTCCTTCAAGCAATAAATTTAAAACTAAGTGATTGTTTACCAAAATCATCGGTGAACACTAGGTAGATGGCTATAGAACGCCCAACGAGATGTGACATAACATGTCTCCCAAGGGGAGATATTGCCTGCCCCCAAGGTCTTCCTCTCACCCAGTTATGAGAAACACGGGAAAAGACGATTCTAGGGTGATAAGTAGTTTTCACATTGATATTTCCCTTTGTTATTTTCTCATATTTGTTTGATTTACTTTCATTTTAATCATGATTTATGCTTGGTATTTTGTTTCTGGTATTTTCAGGGCTAAGTAAGTGTTAGACGATAGGCTTCGATTTAGAGGGGGTGAACAGATCACAAATTAAAAATCAAACTTTTGGCAAAAACGGTATTCAAAAGTTTTATGGCACAACAGAAACAACCTGAATCGAATCGTCTAACCGAACCTCTATCGAAAATCTCAAATATGCATAAAGGTACACAAACGTATGATAACGAACACAAATTGTCCAACAATTATCAATCACAAACAATTGAATGAAAAGCTACACATAGAGCTCATCCCCAATGATAAAAAAAACACAGTAAAGCAATTTATCAAACACTTTGTGTGCAATCGATATCGTTTGGAAATTTACTTTATTTTGTTGATCTTAAAAAGTAATCACAATCAAACAGATTATGATTATATCAACAAAACCTAATTCAAAATGTAATAAAAAATAATTCCAAAATGAATTGATCAAACAAACAATGAATTCAATAATTTGCAAACACAAAATCAAAAGAGAGAGAGACAGAGAGTACACAAGGATTTGTTAAAGCAATTTCCCAATCGGCCTCCCTATGGGTACGTCACTCCTCAATTCAAATTCTAATTGAGATAATATAATAAATTTTACTTTGCAAAATCTACATACAAGAGATAAAAAACTTTAATCCTATAAACCCTAGGTTTGTCATTGTTTCTACCACTTCCAAAACCCTTGATCAATCTTGATCAAGTAATTAACCATGCCACTTCAATTAACCTAGTATTGCTACTTCCTTGCAAGACACCCCTTGTCCCAATGCTTTCACCCGGATGAATTAATCCCAAGCCCATGATCAAGTAACCAATAATGCCGCCTCAATATACCATTTCTTGCTACTACTTTGTAAGACCTCCTTGTCTCAAGGTTTTCACTCATTCGAGTTTGCTAGTTCCATGATTCTATGATATAGAATTGTCCATGGTTCTATAATTGGCTAAATTTTGGTAAAACAAGATTATGCACTGATGTTAAACAAGATGTCACAACAGTCTGCTATGACAACCATCTGCTGTCATGACAGAACTGCTGCCATGAGTTTTAATCAGGATGTCAGGACCCAAGTCATGACATTTGTTGTCTGGTACAGCAGAAGCTGCCATCACTTGACAGAAGTGGTTCGGTTTGATGAGATCCTGCTGGATATACCTCATCAGTATGGGCAGGCCAAAGAGAGTTATTAGAAACAAAGTGCAGATTTAATTGGTGTTCATAAAACGGATCTTTGAAACTTTTTAGGAAACTATAATATGCTTGCTTCTACTGTTATGAAGTTAAGATTCTACAGAAGTGCTTTAAAGGGTAAGTTTAGTAAGCTAGCACAAAGAGAATTGGATGTCATGACTGAATGTTATGACATTGATCGTATGACATCAGACGTGCAGGATTTGTTTTTCTGTTATGATACCTGATATATCTCAGGCTAGATTTCAGGAAACCTGTTAGGGTTCCTTAATTATCTCATAAGAGATTTTAGGCAGTGTTGAGCTTATCATGACCTAATTTGACAACACCTTGAACTGTGAAAATTAGTTTTACTTTGTTAAAACTAATGTTTGTTACATTGGAGCAGCCCAAGCCCAGTCTGCATTACTATTTAAGGAGGAGCAGAAGTAGAGGAAATTAAGCACTCACATCAAGAACAACTTGAGTGTAAAATAAAGGTCTAGGGTTTGAGAGTCCCTTGTGTGTAAGTCACCCTCTGTATCTTTTGATGCATTGTGGTAGACATATTTGTGAGTGAAGAGTGTTGCTCTTCACGTGTGTTGTGTGTGTGAAGAAGTTTAGTTCTTCACATGTGTCTTCGGATACTTATGTACCAAGCAATTGTATGTTGTATAATTGCTTTGGTTACTGTGTATAAACTGTTGTGTTCATTGTCCTTGATTGAAGCTGTTAAGCAAAATCAAGTATTGTGACTTTGAAGAGTGCCTTCTAAATTCTGTCTTTTGTATTGAATTGTATATCACTGTTGTGATTGAGGGGGAGTGAGTGGGTATACTCTTGTCTAGTGGTCTCTAGGCAGAAATTGCATTGGGTAGAGATTAAGTGAGGGGTTGTAAATGGGGGAGTTTAGCTCTGAATTAATTCTGCTAATAATGGATTTCCTTCCTGGCTTGGTAGCCCCCAGATGTAGGTGATGTTGCACCGAATTGGGTTAACAATTCATTGTGTTATTTATCTTTCAGCATTTACAATTCTGCACAACTTAAATGGTAAGATAAATAGTTATGTCAAACTGTAGATGTTACAACAGGCGTCATGACATTGGTCATGACATTGAGACAATTTAAAGGAATTTAAATTGGTCATGATCTATCCTTGTCCTTATTTGAGCAGAGATATATGTTCTTGGGACATCTGAGATCTGCATACCAGAATTTTAATTGGTATCAGAGCAGACATCCTGTCTTTTCTGGATGAGATCTTGGGGTATACTTTCTGGTGGTTTGAACAAGGAGAAGGGGCAGCTGATTTGATGCTTTTCCTAAATGTTTGAGCTGCTGGGTTTCTGCTGTTGTGCCATCTGAGCTTCTGTGACCTGTTGAATGGTTTGCCAAAGGATGAGTGGCTACAATGTCCTATAAGATGTTCTGACATTTTTTTAGGGCATGTTGAAGATGTTCTTTTGGTGGTTCCGCTGCATTATTTTCTAATGAAAGAACTCTCGTAGCCCTAGGAGAAGACTGGCTTATATACATGCTGATATATGGTTGCAAGATGGTGATCTCTACTACTCTGATTGGTCTGACAAAATGTGGATCCTGCTGGATGTTGTTGTGCTTGAGTTGTTGCTTATGTGCTTGGGCTGTTCTGTTGTGTGGGAGGTGATTTATTTTCACCACTCATGACCTGCAAGGATTCTATCAGCAAAGGAAGTCATAGAGAGGTTGAGTCAAGGGTGACAACCTTGATGTTTCAACACTAGATATACTTATACTGAAGAATACTTTTGGTATTACAGAAGTATAAATATCTATCAGATGGTCTTCTCAACATGTTGTGTGGATTTAAGATCAGTTGCTATGTATGGACTACACACGTATTTAATTGGTTATCCATGAAGTTCAGAGAAGGATTGATTATAAGGATTTAAGATTCATTGCTATTTGAGATCTTCACAAATATTTAATGAATTATCCTTAGTCAATGATTAAGATGTCTCATCAGTTGCAGCACAAGCATAAGGCCCCTGATTTGTTTGATCTACTTCTGAGGTCCTTCAGCCATCTTTAATTCTTTAACAGGAGTATAAGCTAGAAGATCAGGAATATTGTGTTTTCGTTGATATTCAAGGATGCGCCTTCTTAGGTGTAAGAAGCGCTCTAATTCGGTGATTGTAGGTTGTAAGATGTCGCCTTGTGAGCGAGTACTTGGCATACAACCGACGAACGAGTAGAGGGAGAGAAAATAGTTAACCTAGTCTATACTGTGTAACAAAGGATTACACTATTGACTAAACGGGTCCCCGGCAACGGCGCCAAAAACTTGATCGCGACTTTCCGAGTCTAATCGAAGTAACTGCAAGTGTACAGTCTATCGCGTAGTAATAAAGATATCGAACCCACAAGGACTCGTAGTCAATCTAGTATATTTGGATGTTACTGTGTTTAGCTAGGTTGATAATGGTTTAAGGGGAAATATGCAAAACTAAAGGCTAAACTAAAGAAAGGCTAAAGGTTTTCTAAGAATAATAATGCGAGAGATCGGTATATAATTACATAGTGCTCCGAGGTTTCGACAAGTTACCGGCGTGGTTTAATAAATTCCAAAATGGTTTTCAGAAGAAAATAACAGTTTGAAGACTTTTGTCTCAAGATGGTTGTTGACGCTAGTCACAACTCTAAGGCGGAACGTATGCTTTCGCTATCCCGTTCGGGGTTAAAATTGATTTTTGAAAACCATTAAGTTCTAATCTCTTTTAAAATGCTTTCGCTATGTTTAAAATAGATGCTCAGTTTTTACTATCTGGTCCTACCCTCAGCTTTCGCATGTCGGTTCATACCTTAGTTAATCTCCCACTGTCGTGGCTAGATTGTTTTAAATAAGTTCTCGCTGTCGCGACGAAGTTTAGTTTAACAATTTTGGTTTAAAAACTAGAGCCAGAAACAAGTTTGAAAAAGAAAGATTACACCGGTTGTTATCGAACCTCGTTCTACTAGTTCATTATATACCGATCGATGCGGTTTTAGCTAGACATAAAGCTTAAGGCATGCATAATTAAATTTAAAAGACAGAACACGTAGACATACATATTAAAGCAAATAAAATCAATTAATACTGATAACGGAACCTGTAAATAATTCTGATTCGGCACTTGGATAATCCTCCAAAATGTCGGCAGGATTACTCTTGTGACGAATAATTGTACGGAAAATTAAGAACAGAAATAACAATGGAATTCTGGAAAGGAAACAAAAGGAGGGAAACGAAACAGAAAAGAAACAAGCAGGAAAATATCTTCTGGTATTAAAATCGGCAGCACTTCGTGGTCTTATATGCGGCTCCCCTATTTCAGTCCCAAAACCCTCTATTTATAGTGTATGAATGCTACGTGAACTGCTGTTGGAAGTGTCTTCGAGGGTCAGAAAATCCAGGGAGTCGTGCACTTAATTTGGGCTTCTGTTTGCACGTCTCTGAAAGTGGACAATGTGCAGAAAATGTGCCTATGACGGTCGTGGGGAGTCATGACACTCGTCATGCCTGTGACGGTCGTGGTGAGGCCATGACGCTCGTCACGCCTGTGACGGTCGTGGTGAGGCCATGACGGTCGTCATATCAGCAGGATTGGATTTTGCTGCTTTTCTCGTTCTTTTTCTTCTGTTATAAGACTTTTTGAGATTGTTTTGCTTATCTTGCCTTGTTTGAATATTGACTTCATAAACCTGCAAAACATTAAACAATAATGCGAGTATGGTGCGAAATCAAGGTGAAATCGACCATTAATAACATGAAATTATGGCATTTTAATATATATGTTTTCGCGTTATCAGAGATCCTGGGAGATACTTTCTGGTGGTTTGAACAAGGAGAAGTGGCAGCTGATTAGATGATCTTGCTAAATATTTGAGCTGCTGGGTTTCTGCTGCTATGCCATATGAGCATATATGACCTGTTGAATGGTTTGCCAAAGGATGAGTGGCTACAATGTCCTATAAGATGTTCTAACATCTTTTTTAGGACATGTTGAAGATGTTCTTTTGGTGGTTCCGCTGCATTACTTTCTAATGAAAGAACTCTGGTAGCCCTGGGAGAAGACTGACTTATATACATGTTGATATATGGTTGCAAGATGGTGGTCTCTACTGCTCTGGTTGGTCTGACAAAATGTTGATCCTGCTAGATGCTGTTGTGCTTGAGTTGTTGCTTATGTGCTTGGGTTGTTCTGTTGTGTGGGAGGTGATTTATTTTCACCACTCATGACCTGCAAGGATTCTATCAGCAGAGGAAGTCATAGAGAGGTTGAGTCAAGGGTGGTAGCCTTGATGTTTCAACAATAGATATACTTATACTGAAGAATAATTTTGGTATTACTGAAGTATAAATATCTATCAGATGGTCTTCTCAACATGTTGTGTGGATTTAAGATCGGTTGTTATGTGTGGACTACACACGTATATAATTGGTTATCCATAAAGTTCAAAGAAGGATTGATTATAAGGATTTAAGATTCATTGCTATTTGAGATCTTCACAAATATTTAATGAATTATCCTTAGTCAATGATTAATATGTCTCATCAGTTGCAGCACAAGCATAAGGCCCCTGATTTGTTTGATCTACTTCAAGAATCTGATGTTCAACCAAATGTTGAGACATTCCATCAGCAGAGATTGTGCAAAATTCTATTGATTCAAGGAGTGCATCACTATATCAAAGGAGATATAGCTGATAATCTTGGTACCATACACATGTGAGGTATGATCTGCCTTTATTCCAGTAAGGTTCTTGGCAAGAAACTAAGGCTAGAATGTAGTGCTGATGGAAGTAAAGATGAAGACATTCTTCTTGGCTCAGTTTATTTGAGTACAACAGGTGTGTTCTAGTCTCTACTAGAAGCATATGATCTTTATCTAGAAAGTTTCCTGGCAAGAAACTAGTCTAGAAGATGGTGCTGGTGATAGGACTGCTTGGGTCAGTTTATTTCTGATCTAGGTGCATAGGAGCATGTGACCTTGCTCATCTTGGAGGTCAAGGATAGGTGGCAGTTATCTCTGACTTTCGGAAAAGTTCTCTACTTAAGGAAAGCGGGATTCCTTTTGTAAAGATTTTTTTGTGTGATCCTTCCTCTTTGAAGAATCTAGCCTTGGCATGGTTGGGGTCTCTAAAGAGTAGTTCATGAAGGTGTGTATAGAAATACATAATGAAGGTTGTCTGCTCAAGTCTATAAGAACATGTAGCTCTTATGGAGAAGGTTATTCTAAGTGGCTGCATGAAAGCCTAAACTCTCTAGTGAGATATCTTATCAGATGTGGTGACATCAAGCAGTAACTTCAGGGCCTCAATGGATGGTGTGGTACATCATTTGAAGATAAGTTGATCTTCTCAGGTATGAATGGAATTGATATTATTTCATGCAGTTTGTTGGAGCTGTGTGGAGGAGGAGGTGTTACAGGTCCAAGTCTTGGTGTATCTAAGTTGCCTTGGAGCATGTAGGATGTAAAGATCAAGCTTGCTTAGATTTTCTAGAGCTCTGAAAGATATTGAGTAACCAAACAGTGGCATTTGGTTATTTAAGCAGTGTGCCTTAGAAAACTACTCTTGTGCAGAAGGATAGTTATTTGAAGACCAAATAAGGTTCTGGGTTTGTTTATGCTTGGAACTAATTACTCTTGTGTAGAAGGGTAGTTGGTTGAATACCAAAGGAGGATTTGGTTCTGTTCATATATTAGAGCTTGTGTAGAAGCCCTAAGTTGTGTATGGAAGATTACCCTCTGTTGGAGTTGTATTTGATCAAGCTGGTGTAGATGTGTTCTCTGAAGATCTTTAGTTGGATTACTAGGCATTAGTAAGTCCGGTTGTGGGCATATAAAGAACCAGTGGATAATGTGTCTGTGATATATATCATCTGGTTTGGTTCTACTTGGAGAAGGACTTGAAGATCTGGTGTGGAACTGGTGATTCACATCTTGACTAAGAAGTACTCTATCTTGTCATATGGGAGAATGATGAGGTAAAGAATGTCTTGGTTTATGGGATGTCTATCTGAGGTTGAGGTCAAAATACTTGTGGAGAAGTGGTTTCTTCTGCTACAAGTAACTCTAGGAAGAGGTGGATCAGTTTGGTGCCTTCTCACTGCTTGAGCATGGAGTTGGACTTGAGATATAATGTGGTGATCTTGGAGCAGCTCGTATCAAAGATAGGGGGAGAGCTTCTGGTTGATGGGTGTACTATTTGCTTATGGTGCAAGCAGTTAGTGAATGCGTTCAGCAGGAGTGTTGAACAGAGAGTGAGCTCTTGAAGACATGAAGATGAGTCTTATGTTTTCCATTCACGTGCTTCTAAACGAGCACTGGTTATCCTTGATATGGGGAGTTATACTTTTATCAAGAATGTGTTGCTGCAAGAGTGCAATTATGTATCAAGATTGTTTGTGGTTTCAAACAGTTTGGGATTTTGTGAAGATAGAATGTTAGACCAGATGTTACGACATTGTGTTACTGCTCTAGCTCATGGTGAACCTGACAGTATATTTTATTCTGTCATTGGGTATCAATGGATCAAACCAGGGTTTTGAGCCTCTCTCCAATTGGTGTGACAGGTGAAGATGGAGATCAAGACACCATCAGCCTTGATCTTGTGCATAAGGAAGGACTTTCACTCTGACATCTTGAAGTCTTTGTCAAAGTTGAAATATGAGAAATCTTCCAGATAGTAATCCTACAACTACTTCTGATATTGGTTCCAGCATGGCTTGTGAAAAAGGGGTGCAAACCTGCATGTTTTTCTAGAATGTGAAGATGAATATGTTGAAGTGTTTCTTCATATGTTTGGATTCCCTCTTTTAGGAGGAGTGCTGATTATGCATGACAGTGGGAGCAGTGTACCTGTATGATGTGTAGCTACACTACTTGTGTGGACATTGTGCAGATATGGAGCTGCACAAACCTTGTTGTGCCTCAGGCAAGCTTGTGTTCTTGGACCACTGATGAGATCATAATAGACAGGGTGATGGCTGGTGTATCTTCTCTAGGACTATGCTTAACTCTTGTGAAGACCTAAGAAACATTGGTCATTGTCTGAATATTTGTGTGGCACAAATAGGGGATTTAAAATCAATTGTTACTTGTGGCGAGTGTTTAATTGATTATCCTTTAATTAGAGATGTCAAAAATGTCACTCCTGAAGGTGCAACTTTAGACAAGGCAAGAACTCAATGACAATGATCATGAGGTAAAGTCATGTGGAGTTGATGCTGTGGAGGATATTCTGACCAATGTTCTTCACTGCTTGTGCCACAGCTTGTAACACAGCAGCCATCATAGCATCATTCCTACCAGCCATACTGCTCAACACCCACGAAAACACAGGTTAGAAGAAACACACGACTATAGACATCCTATAGTCAGACTCTACTACAACACTGGCCAAACAGACTGACCTGCTCTGATACCAATTGTAACACCCCACTTTACCCCGTACGCGTATTATAGGAATATTATAAAAAATACATCAGAGTTCCAAAATCAGTAGGATCTCACACTAAGTCATTTCATTCATTTCAAATAAACCAGTAGCTATCTAGCTTTCAAATTAACAGCGAAATAAAATCAATGTTTAAATATAATCTCCACAAAAGGTGGTTATACATTATTAATCCAACAATTAAAAGATATGTAACAATAAATCAAGAAAACAAGTCAATTAAACGTAATCCCGTCATCCCATGTTACATATCAGAGCGACTCCTAAGACTCGATCGAATAGCAACACACTCCAAGCACTACTTAGGTACCTGGTCATCTGCATTCCCCAAGGAGCACATACACAACAAACAGAAAAGGAGTGAGAACTACATTCAATAAATAAGCAATGAAATATGCATGCTAAGGAGTAGTTACACACCACACATATAATCATACACATATAATGCACATACACGTGCCACATCAATTAATCGACATCAATAGCCCATATTCAATTACAACTATGCAATGTGACTCACTAACTCGACACAATGCATGTGGTACCAACACAATCACATAAGGTTCACCCTAGAACCCGATTCCCATCGGAGTCCAGATAAGTCGTATACGTTCCTCTGAACTACAACTTATCTCCACAACGACTTCCACTTGAAGTTTGGATGAAACTAGGCACCCATCATGGATTCCCACCTAGCCGTCTCCACAAGACACATGACATGAAATGCATGACAACAAAATTATGCAATATAATAATTCAAGCATAATCCACGATCATTAAAGATCCACACGAGCCATCAACTTACCGTAATCCTCTCGGGAATTACCACAACCGCACAAGATTATCCACATTCGATAATCATGGCTCACACTTATCATAACACACCCATAAGGGCACGCACATATCATTCCACATTTTACCGATTTAATTCATTACTAATATTTTTTAAGTTCATTTTAGTCCTATTAATCCTACCGAGTCAACGGAAATGCGTTCCAAGCGAACACTGGACCGAAAATCACAAAACTGGGGAAAAGTCATCCCAGAATGTCCATACGCGTAGCAACAGGGTCCATACGTGTATTGCCTGTTGTCATACGTGCATGAGACCTCCATACGCGTAAGACCAGAGGCCTAAACCTCCCAAAAATCCCTCAGAGTCCAACCTTAAGCGTACGACTACTCTCATACGCGTATTGCCCAGGTCCATACGAGTACCATACACGTATCACCAGATGGTCGTGCTGGCACTGGGGACAGGGCACGTCTGCTACGCGTACAACCCCTTGGGAAGTCCCCCATATGCGTATTGACACCCCTAATACGTGTATGACCAGTAGATCTGTCAAAAAACTCAGATCTCATCATTCTCACGAGTTCCCCCTCTAGATCCATCATTCTACCTCCTCCTTCATCCTAAAACTCAAAATTTTAATCGATTCCAATGAATCATATCTTCTATTATGTCAAGATTCTAATTATAGAACTAGTTTCGATTACAGTTAAACCTTTTGTTTCAAATCTGTTAAACCACAACATTCCATCACAGATTCAGGAGATTTCCACACGAATTTTCATAATCATCCTAGAATCATACATACAACAGCATACAATAGTCATTCAACAATAACAGCAATCACAGGGAAATCGTAATATCACGAAAATCAAACGAAAAGGTGAGAGCAGACAAAATTCCTACGAGAGAAATGACTTCTTACTATCCTCTTATGTTACGTCACCCATATTGAAATCCATTCTCCCACCTTACCTTGGATTTGAGCTCTTTCTTGGCAACAACGGAGAAAACTGATTCTTCTGCCCTAGCTCTCCTGCCTCAGTCTTTTTCCTCTTTCGCGTGCTAACTATCTAAATCCACTAATACTCTCTAAACCCTCTTAATCATATTTTAATTCATTTAATTTAATTAATTAATATAATAATAATCATAATAATAACCACTCTCTAATTAATGTTATAATTAATTATAATCAAATAATGCCTATAACTATAGTATCCTCATTAAATGGTTAATTTTATCATTATTATAGGTCCACCTCACCCCCAACTAAGGTCAGATCTCACTCTCACTCTTAACCTTATACCCTTAATGAAGAACATCACAACAATATACACACAACAAAGTATAAAATGACTGAATAATTTAAATGGGGTGTTACAAATTTAGTGATGTTTGACATGGTAGACTTGTTTGCATATTGAAGAGGTCTTTGTATGTCTTGAAGCAGTCTCTAAGGTAATGGTACAAGCGATTTGATTCATACATGCTCTGGGTTGGCTATAGATGGTGTGATTATGATTGCTATGTTTATATGAGGAGCCTTAATGATGGTTCTTTTATTTTCTTGGTACTTTATGTTGTTGATATGTTGATTGGTGCCAACCATTCGCATGATGTAAATGAGTTGAAGACCTAGTTGGGTAAGGAGTTTGATATGAAGGATCTGAGTGGTGCAAATAAGACTCTTGAGATGGTGAAATTCACAAGGATCGGGGAGTTAATAAATTATAATTGTCTTAGAAAAGATATGTTAAAGGTATTTTGAGTAGATTTTAAATGAGCAAAGCAAAACGTGTGAGTACTCTATTGGAGAATCATTTTAAGCTCTCCTTAGAACAATGTCCGATGATATACTCTAAATTAATGATATGCCTAAAATTCCTTATTCTAGTGCAATGGGTTGTTTGATGTATACTAATGTGTGCACTATACCAGATTTAGCATAAGCAGTTAGTCAAGTGTGCAAGTTCATGTCCAAGCCTGGGAAGCAGTCAAGTGGATCCTAAGGTACTTGAAGGGTACAACAAATCATGATATCATGTTCCGAAAAGAGAAAGGCGTTCCATTAATTGAGGGATATGTGGATTCTGACTATAAAGTGATTTGGATGATATGAGGTTTATGATAGGGCATGTCTTTACTCTTGCGAGGGGACCTATATGTTAGAAATCACCAGTTCAATTCATAATAGATATGTCAACAACTAAGGCACAATACATGGCAGTAGATGAAGCTTCCAATGAAACATTATTACTTACAAGGTTAGTTAAAGAGTTGGATGTTTAGTAAGGTGGAATTCTTGTGCATAATGATAGTCAGAGTGTTATCTATTTGGTAAATAATTAGGTGTATCATGCTAGGACCAAACATATTGATGTTAGGTTCCACAAGATTAGGGACAGATATTACTTTAGAAGGTTCACACTTTAGAGAATGCAGCCGATACATTGACCAAGGAAGTCACCAGTGACAAGTTCAAACACTACTTGGACTTACTACATATTTCTCAATGTTAAGGAAAAGGTGTGCCTCCTCAATTTCCAAGACGAATCATTATGCAAGAAGTCTTCATAAGGGTTTGATATTCGCCAATGTGGGGATTGTTGAATATGACTCATATTGTTGAGGTAGTTACGTATTGGTTAGATAACTATAGATTGTCGAGAGGGTAACTCATATTGTTGATATAAGTAAAGGGTTGTTTACATAACATTAGGTTGTTGAGAGAATAACTCATATTATTGAGATAATTATCGGTAGAGATAATTGTTTGTTGAAGCGAACTAGGGATTAGGGTTTTTGATGAACTAAAACCACATTATATATATGGCTTCAAACACTGTAATTTATATGCAATTCACAAGACATAAATAAAAGGAACTATAGCTACTCTATAGCCGTAGATGTTTGCAATTTGGTCGAACTGTGTGAATAAAATTTTTGTGTATTTCTTTTACTCTGATTTATATCGCATTTCTGTTTTAACAGAAAGTCATAGACTTTATTACTTTTTTTAACTTAAACTATTTAATCTTTGTTGGATCTCACACCAATATATATATATATATATATATATATATATATATATATATATATATATATATATATATATATATATATATATATATATATATATATATATATATATATATATATATATATATATGTATATATATATGTATATATATATATATATATGTATATATATATATATATATGTATATATATATATATATATATATATATATATATATATATATATATATATATATATATATATATATATATATATATATATATATATATATATATATATATATATATATATATATATATATATATATATATATATATATATATATATATATATATATATATATATATATATATATATATATATATATATATATATATATATATATATATATATATATATATATATATATATATATATATATATAGCGGGGATCAACTTACTCTAAGAGTAAGTTTTTTTAATTTACTCAACATCATAAGCTGAACCTAATATAGTGGTTAAATTAACATTTTTACTTATAACCATTCGATTAAATCTAATTTAAAGGTTATGATTGTGAAGTTATAAAATCATACCACACCCCATTTCAGCATAAATTCCAATGCTATATTTAAAAAATAATAATTTTTATTACAAAGCAACTCCCGATTCAATGGTTGGAGGCTTGTTAAAAAAAAGGGAATCGCCCTTGCAATGGGTAGCAGTGTTAGAGGTGTTGTCCTTTTAATGAGCGACAAACAGTTTTTTTTCTTATGAATTTTAATTAAATGAATTATTTTTATTTATTTATTTATGTCATAAATTATAAATGATTTAATTAGAACGGAAATGGACATTGTTGATAAGCTTGAGAGAAAATGTTTCATGTATCGTCTTCTTGGTCACAACCGAACTTGGTGTCCCAATGTTAGAACTAGTAATAGTTAGTTTTTTATTTTGTTTTCATATATCATTTTCAAATTGCCATCAAGTTTCTTAGTTATTTTAACCATTAATCATCAATATTTCCACAATATTTCCCCTTAGACGGAAACTCTTTTCATCCACATACACTTCTATCACCGCTGACTCTATTCAAAGGGACACTTCCTAACTACCACCTGTGGAGAATATTTTCGATACAAGTGAGTCGGTTCTTCAGTCGAACCAAAGGCTTATGATATCACTGTTGGGAAAGATTTTCAACTATGGAGTATTGAACATTATGAGACTTTTCTTTCTAGAGTAATATCTTTGTGAGAGACACATTACATACTCATCCAATATCATAAAGTGATAAGTGTATGAATTCTCTCACTTATATTTCTAACCAATATAAAATTATTAAACATATTATTCACACTTATTATATTTAACAGTTCAAAATAATAAAATTAATCTAAAAATATCACCACTCCATTTTTTTTTCAATTAAATCTTCATCAAGACCTTCATTATTATTCATTAGATGTGATTCACATATAAAAATAAAAACAAAAATGTAATTGTCCAAATTTGATTAGTAGACATCGAATTGCGACCAAATGATGCTACACCTCACTACGAAAACGATAACATATACTAATATTTTATTTTATAATATGAAAATATGCCACGTTTTACATGGCATTTGATTCACGTAGATTATGATATAAGTTAATTTATACACGTCCATCAATGAGTAGGTGAAACAAGGCAAACAAATCATTATACGCTCACAAACATTGATGATAGACTTAAATTCAAGATCATCATTAAGCTAATGTTGAATCCATACATTAATGATTCAAAATGAAAAGAAAAGTAACCTTATTTTCTTGCACATTTTGATTATCTATTTTAGCCTGTAACTCGCACTAGCTAGCTATAGTAATAGCATGCCGTTAAGTTTTCACTTTCATTCATTGTAGCATTCCATTTTCTAAGCACCTAGTCGTATTTCTATTTGCGCTCCTTGTCCATTCTTTCTAACCTAATCATGTGTAGCATATTTTCTTATCTCTTTGTGTATACTTTCTTATAATTGCTGATGATTAGTCACATCACAAAGACTTCGTGTTTGGTAAATAATAGCCTAATAGGTGATATGCAAAATAAGAAAAATGTATATCTTCTTAGTATCTAATAGTAATACTACCATCTCACATTATATGCAAAATCACTTATATGCCATACTTAAAAAAAATTCAAGTTGCTCCACTTTTTCAACATCCTCGACCAATCATTTATCAAGGATATTCTAAAGGTTAATTTAAAGAAGATCCTCGATTATTAATTTATTTTTTTATTTTTTTATTTTCTCATTATTTATTTATTTATTTAAATTAATTTTTAATTAATATATGAATAAATATAATAATTCAATGATAAAATTATTATTTCTTATAATATTTTTAACTTCATCAATTTTTGGATTAAAAGATGAACTAAAAAACAAATATAATCATCTAGAGACTTGCAGATTCGAATATTTTTTATACATATGGCCAATTTATACATATTTATTTCAATTTTAATTCGGGTACTATTTGAACGTCATTTCTTTTTCCTTCGCATAGACTCATCGTAGCAAAGAGTAAATCTTTCATATTGTGACAAGTTATCTTCTGAGAAAAGTCCAATGAAGTTTTCCTTGTAGGCTTTAAATACATTAAGAACTTTGAACACATCTGATATGTGTATGGAGTAGTCAATGATGTATACTAGAACATGTTGTGATGACATGTGCGTAAGATAAATGAAAGACCTGAAATTTTCCATAGTCATACCATTGTTTCTTGAGGTCAATGCTGAAAGTACCTTTTGATTGACCATCGTTCTAGTTAATTATTTCATGGAGCATGAAATAGAAACTCTCATGATTAAATTGCATGACATTATGAGTGTTGGATTTCCACACTTCTCTAGCCATTTGGTTATTGCAGCTATCTATGAAAACTTGTAAAAAATAATACATTTTTGCCCATTCATGGCTTTGTTTACCAAACTGAGATTTCAACCAATAGTATTTTGATTGGATAAGAGAAGTGATTGGAAGGTCGTGGGTTGCCTTAAGTACTCAGTTCATTGCTTCGACCAGTTTGATTATCACGTGTTCCCAGCATTGTCCTCCGTCATACACTCTTGCCCACTTTTTCCGTCAAATATTTTCTACCCATTTTAAAGCCTCTATGTTTTTATCAGAAACAAATTATACAAATTATACCCATACAAAAAAACCAGCTGGGCAAAGGAAGCGTAAACAAAAATGTACTAAATATGGAACAGACAATCATTTTAATGATTCATTTGTATTTCATCTATAAAATTAAATTTCACCATTATTAATATAAGTGTTTTTATATATATTTTTTAGTTTGATAATTAAAAATATTAATTTAGATCATTATCATAATAATTTTTAAAAAAATATAGTAAAAAATTGATTATTTTTTAAAAAAATTAATTTATTACTAAAATATTATATTTATTATATTTTTTAATTAAAAAATAATGTAAATCATTAAATTAAAAAAAAAAACAAAAACAAATGTTTGGGCAAATGAATGACCGATGGTCCTCATTAAAATATTGAAAAAGTGATTCAGTTGATTTTTTATTTATTTAAAACTGGACATATTAGACATTTTATTTCAAAATACACACTGCAAGAATTTAGTCACATTATAAAGGTAACTTCATCTTTATCCACAGTAATTGAGTCTATGTTATTTTAGTGATGAAATGATTTTTAAAAATATTTTTGTCACATAATATACTATGAGATTCACTCGCGTGTTCGATAATTTTTTAAAACGTTTTGAAACACTTTCATAACAATAAAATTTGGGGATAAAGTATTAATATGTTTTTAATATATTTTTATAAACTAGACATGAATGTCATTACAAAATATCATATTAAAATCGCTTAAAAAGTATTTTGAAAGATAATTTTTTTCAAAACTGAAAAAGAAGGTAAAAAAACACAAAGAGTAGAGAAGGATATCAAGCTTGGCAAACTGAACGAGGAGAAAAAAAAAATCAAAATATTTCAAGTTTAGTAAAAAATTTATGACAAAAAATTATAATATTGAACGACTCAAATTATTTTACTGTTATAAAATTGTGAAGAAGATATTCATCATTTATTTTAATTTAGTTTTAATAAAAGTAAAAGTTTATCAAAGAAAAAAAAAAGTTGAAGGCTAAGCTCATCCAAAAATCAAGATTGGATAAACTGTTGGAAGTTGTATTAAAAGAAATTAAACACCAATTAAAGGTATTCGATTACAATTCACATTATATATATTATTAGATGCTTAAAAAATCATTTATCTTTCATCTCTAATATTCCTAAGCATCCATGTATCAATGTCACCAAATCCGAACGAGTTTCAAATTGATTTTTCAGTTTTCATAATAGTGTAGTCGATTACACTATTTGTGTAATCGATTACATCACCATTCTTCAAGAATTTTTTGACCATTTTTAAAGGTGGTAATCGATTAAACCATTCATGTAACCGCTTACACATTGCAAAATTTTGAAAATTCTCAACCATTGTGTATCTAATTCAATACAAATCTTCATGGAACTTCTCCAATCAATTGCATCTAAGCTAAGAAGTGTTCTAAAATGTATTTAAGGTAAAATAAACCAGTTTTTTAAATTACCTCTTTCACACTAATTTTCAAACAATTCAAATTAATTTCAAGTGTTCATTCTCAAATATCATTGAAACTTTTTCTGCATAAATTGTCATATTTTTGCAAAATGTTTCTGAGCAATTAAGGTTATTATATTTGAATTGTACATTGAAAGAGAAGATTAATTCTTTATATTGGAATTGATTTAAAAACATTACATATATTAAAAATATGTTTCAAGTTTTGTTTTGATCACCAAGTGTGTGGTGACAATTGTTTGTAATAGAAAGTGACGTGCTTTCAAGTTTATGTGAGAATTATAACAGTCTTTGATGATTTTGGAAAATGTCATTTGAATTAGGTTGATTCAAACTCCACCATAGTGTTTGGTGTTTATGTTCGATGATTGTAAGAGAGGTCCTAGTGCGAGGCTTGTACAAAAATCTAACATAGTGAAAACTATTTCAAGGCGTAAATGAACTAGATGTACCATTGGCTGATAAGGGGAACTAGGATAATTCCTTGTGTCCGTTTATTTTCCAACACTTTATTTTTCTACACCTTATATTGCTAAGAACATGTCATTTTCATATCCAAATAAATTTAAACAAAATTGAGAAAAATCAGGCAACCTTAATTCACCTCCTTTTAGGTTGCATCTCTATAATTACAATTGATATCAGAGAAGTTAAGGTAACTTTCTCATAAGATCCAGGTAGATATGTCTTTCACAAAATTATTCTTAGTATATGGTGGAAGCATCAACAAACCACCATGTTTTGTTTGTAAATGTTATGATTTTTAAAAATCTATATGAAAATGTACTTAGAAGCACACGGGGATGAAGTATGGAGTGCTATCAAGGACGAATCATTCACTAATACAAATAATAATTTTTATGACGAAACTTTCACCTAAAACCACCAATAACTGAGGTATATGTTCTTGCAGCGCCATTATTATTATTTTTATATATAAAAGGGAGTTCGCTTTGAATCTCGGTTACTGTATTTTATGTTTTATTTTTATTTTTAATTGGTTTACGGTCACATGGCGTCTTTCCCTTTTCTTTTCTTTTTTATTTATTTTATTTTTTATTTGTATTACCCTCTATTATAATGGCCAACCGATGAGTTATATCTTTTGCATCAACATTTTCAAATACATTTTTTATGCCTTATTTATATTATTTTTAATTATTAATTAATCTTTTACCTCTTTTGTTACTAAAAATCGATGTGACAGTTAGTTTAAATAAACTCCCAAAATATGACACTATATGCGACTTTTATAACTTTTTTAACTGATATATTCCCTCTGTTTTTCCTAAAAACTAAAGTGTTTGATCTTTTTCATGAATACTTCAAAAAGTTAAACTCTAACTTTTCATTTACCTATCAACACTTCACATTTCATCGGCATTCTCTTAAAAAAACGTAGGAGATTTTCATCAAAAGTCTCCAACATCAACTCAAACATAATCTCTTTTCAATGCCAACTCTTTCAATATCATCTCTTTCAAAACTCTTTGAAGATTCGTCATCACATTTGAGGTACGTAATGTTCATTTCTCATAGAAATGTTCATCTCTCACCACTAAAATGTTGTTAGAAATGTAGTTACCACTGAAATGTTATTTGAAATGTAATATCACTCTGGAATGTTTATAGGACTCAAATGGTTACCATATATGTTTTATCATAACTTGTATTCCGATTGTGATTACCATAAATGTTTTAGTTGTTGTCCAATTGTGGTTTAGTTGTTGTAGTCATATGAAAACTAATGTAAATCTTAGTAAAAACAAGTGTTTTATATATAAAGTTTATAAAGTTCAACTTTCTATCCCATCTTTTAGATAACACATTTGTCACAAACTTAAGTGTATCTTTTTATTGTTGTTAATTTTATGTTTTAGTTAAACGTAAAATACAAATGTGAAATATTTATTTTGGTTGTTGTTTCAAAATGTGAATTTCTTTTCACATTACAAAAGACAAAATGTTTCAAAATGAATTATTTTCAAGATATTTTGAATACCTTAATGTGAAATGCAATTGATATATATGTTTCTTTTTTTTCCCTAATTTACAAAGACATGGGTGATTCGAAAAGTACCCCTTATACAAATTATCTTGCAACATATGTTAATATAAAAAGTAAAAGAAAAGCTAGAGATTCCATGATGTGTATCTGTTGGCTTCTAATTTCGACACCTGAACAAAGTTAAAAACAACAAATAGAATTTTCTGGGAAATTTAGTTACTTCGACTAAGACTTTGTTTTATGGAATAAGAGTCGAAGATGTTTTGTTTGTCAGAAGGTTCTATATTTTAGACTTAGAGATATTCCTCAATAGCTGGAAGACCCAATTCGACAGAAGCGTTATTCGGCGGAGTCTTCGACGAGAGTTCATTTAAATTCAAATAAAAGAGGGAAAGTTCGTTTTGAGAAAGACACGTGGAGCATCCAGGTGGTTCGAAGATATGCGTTGTGACACTTGTCTTGATCTTACTTGTTAGTCGTTAATAGCAGTTCTGTTCGATGGTTATAAATAGCAGGTCTTAGTATTAAGATAGGTGTGTCCAATTGTGTACAAAATCTCTATTTACTCTAAGTATCTGTGTGATTGAGAGAAACGAGTCATGAGAATGTACGTTGGCTAAACACCAGTTTTTATTTCAAGGAAATTTAACACTTCTTTTACTTAAAAGTTTGTTTTTCTTTATGCAAGTTATTATCCTTGTCATTTATCAACACTTTACTTCATCTTACCGTTATTTAAATTCATTCATAATTGAAATAAGTTGTCTTACCATGGAACTCATCGAAGTGTTTATAATTCTTATCCACTTCACTTAAAATACCAATTAGCACATGCCCTAGGATTTGTATGGTTGATCCTACAAGTGACGCGGATCTCTTTTGATTTGTTAGACCAGCGGTTGTTCGCTAATTTTCACGGCGAACAAATTGGCACGCCCAGTGGGATAATGCTAAGTGGTTACGAAAATCATTTTTAAGAAAAAATCTCTTTGGAAAAACATTATTAGTTTGTGGTAAAAAAAATTTCTTTCGAGGAAAAAAATTCGTTGCATGTTATTGAGAAGTGGTAAGGTAGCCACTGTTAACGAAGATAGACCAAAAAGGAGATATAGGAGGAAAATGGCGACAAATCTAAACCAGCCAAATATTCCTCAGGATGTCCCAAATGACAATGTAGAACAACCCATAGGAGCTTCGACAGGGGGACCAACGGTCTCAACATCTGTTTCAAAGGCAATACCGTCTATGGGAAGTTCGATACCCACACATTCGATTTTCCATACATAGCCTATTTTGACTTGCATTGGGCCAAGGGGTCCTCCTCAGACCCCACCACCAATAGGGACTTCGACATATAGAGGCATATCTCCCCCAGGATTTTCAATGCCTTTGCCGCGAGACCCGCCCTATGGCATGCCAACTTCATTGATGGCAAATTTACAAAATGTCCCACCGTTATATACAGAACCCGTAATGATTTCCCCATTATAGGAATCCAGTACTGGGGTAAATATGGGTCAAAATAGATAGAATTTAGGTATAGGGTATTCAACCCAGGTGCCAGACTTGACGACTAATTCTGCATCTTATTTGAGACAACAAATGGACGAAAGTAACCATCAAATGGTCCAGATGATGTCTCAAACTATGGGGGAAATCTTTCAGCCCCTCATCCGGAACACTACGCAAAATTGGCAGCACAAATGACACGCATGGCGGAATTCTTGGGTGTACCAAATCCCCCTTGATACCCACCGAGGGAGTATTTTTGAGAAAACCAAGGAGTAGTCTTCGATGAAGATAATACCATAAATCAAATTCTATAAAACCAGGCCCAGGAAAATCAAAATAACCAGGGAATAGTCGAACAACCTAGAATCGAACCTCTTAGGAATCAATCACAAGTTCCTAGAGAGGAAGAGCCAAGGGTAGTGTTGGTAAATAGGAATTAGGATGCTGAGAACATCGTACAACAGGTTTGACGTAACAATCTAGCAGCAAACAATAACTTGGCTACCATGGTCGAAAGAATCATGGCACGTAACAGAGTAAATATTGGCCTTCGACGGCCAAATTACACGTCACCATTGTCTAAATATATCCTCCAGGTAGACTTGCCCCCCAGAACAAAAGTACCCAAGTTCACTAAATTTTATGGGGATACTATTGAGTCTACTATCGAACATGTGGTTAGGTATCTGATAGAAGCGGGAGACATTTCGAACGATGAGAATCTTAGAGTAAAGTACTTCCCAAGTTCTCTTACAAAAATGCTTTTACATGGTTCACAACTTTACCCCTAAATTCAATTCACACTTGGGCCCAGTTAGAACGTCTATTTCATGAATAATTTTATATGGGACAGACAAAGATTAGTCTGAAGGAATTGGATTGCATAAAACGAAAGTTTACTGAGCCAATTGATGATTATCTAAATAGATTTCGACTCCTCAAGGAAATGTGTTTCATGCAAATACCAGAACATGTGTTAGTCGAAATAGCTGTTGGTGGCCTAGATTATTCCATCAGAAAGAAATTAGACACTCAGTACCTAAGGGGTATCGCCTAGTTGGCCGATAGAGTCCAACAGTTGGAACGTTTAAGAGAAGAGAAAGTGAGGGAAAATAAGAGTAAAAGGATAGCGTATGTCGATTTCGACGAAGACGACGAAGGGCCATGCCATGAGTCTATGAGTTTTGACAAAAATAAAATAGATCTCGCTGAATTAAAAAAGGGTTCACCCTATTCTTGCAAGGTGTTAACACCTTCAAATGGGAAAAACCCTACTGATTCAGATAAGAATGATAGGTTCCCTAAGAGAACTTAAACATTCGATGTCACCAAGCATGACGAAATCTTTGATTTACTAGTTAAAGATAGGCAAATGATAGTACCTCCTAGTGCTAAGATACCCCCTTTAGATCAAAGAAAGAAAATAGGATTGTGCAAATACCATAATTTTTTGGGTCATAAAACCTCTCAATGTTTTCTTTTCAGGGATCTTATGCAAAATGCTATCTTGGAGGGGAGATTGAAATTTGGAGAGAAGCTCAAAAGCCAGACAAAGACAAATGTCGAGCCTCAACAAATTGCTGACGCGCACTATATTGAGCCTAAAAAGGTTTACATGGTTGGGGTTACTCAGGATCTCGATGGTGTTGTAAACATGAAGGAAGTCGTTGAGGATTTCCTTAATAAAGTTGTTCTGTTTCGAGTCACTAAAGAACTTGGTCAAAAAAATTTGACGGATTTTGTTCAGGAAGCAACTAAAGGTTTCACTCAGGAGACTACTGATGGTTCCAATAGCAAAGTCACTGATGATTTTGCTAAGGGGTTAGCTGAAGACTCTAACCGAATGATAGTAACAAAGGAAACTACTGACAGTTTCATTCGAATGAATAAGGATACTGATGGCCTTCGGATGCAGTTCTACAAGTTAGAAATCACTGATGGTGTCGATATGAATAGTAACATGGTAGAGGTTTTGCAGGAAACTCCAACAGAGGTCGACCAAGAGTGTCAACAAGAGGAATACAATAAAGTGGCCTACCCGAAGAAGGAAGAAAGCCTTATCGACTTCCTTCATAGGTGCCAAAATAAAAAGTCTGAGGTAATGTTGTGCCCCAGGTGTAGTGTCGTGTTTGACAAAAAAGCGACATGCAACATAGAGGGTGTCAGAAAAGCAAAAGAGAGGCGTGAGCAAAGGACTCTTATGACCAACGAGGTTTTGACCCATGAAGATCTGCTTATAGGCAGGACGAAACTAGGCCAAGGGTGCCTGGGGTTAGGCCATCCACATTCAAACTCACAGCAGAAACTTCAAAAGGGAGTTGGATAAGGCCAACTGAGGGCAAACAGTCGGGACAGAAAAAATGGCAGAAATTCGACATCGATAGAGGCTCATCGATAGCCTACCATAAGGAGTTCGAAGCTTCGAAAAAGATGGCCTATGTCTCAGAAAATTACAAGGGAGAGAATCCAATGTCTCGATATTAATGGAAAAGAGAACAACGTAGGAGGAAAGTCCAAAGAGAGGTTGAAGCTAAGCCTGAGACCAGTATTAACCTGTCTTCTATGAAAGAAAAAGATGAAGAAATAAAGCCTTTTGAAAAATTGCCCGTGGGAAGCAAACTATTTGCTACCCATGGGAAGGAGGCTAAAGAGAGGTACGATCAAGAAGAAGATGAAATGCTTACAGATAATTTAGACTCTGGATCAGAGGATTCTTTAGATATCATAGTAAACGTGGTATCAGTTCTACCCAGGGAATTCAACCAAATTATTGAGGTCGAAGATCTAGATATGTACACGAAAGCAGAAATGGAGGCACACAAACCAATGTGCTACTATGTCATGAACAATGGGTGTGTGGAAGAGTAGAACGCGTTCTTCGAATGACCCGACGAGGCAATGAAAAGTCATCTTAAGCCTCTATTCATCACAGAAAAGGTGGAGAATGTCGCAGTCAACAAGATTTTAGTGGACTGTGGCGCCACAATAAATTTAATGTCGCACTTCATGTTAAGAAGAATCGGTAATACGAAACGGACACCAAGCCTCATAATATGGTACTCTCCAATTATGAAGGAAAGGTGGGAACCACTTTGGGTGTGATAAAAGTTGATTTGACAATGGGGACTATTACAAGGCCTAATGTGTTTATGGTCGTCAAGACGAAGGCCAGCTACAACATGCTACTGGGTCGAGAATGTATACATGGAGTTGGGATTGTGCCATCTTCTATGCACCAAAGAATCACTATATGGAGACCAGATGGTATCGTCGAAAATATCGAAGCCGATCAAGGCTATTTTAAAGCTCCAATCAACCATGTCGACATGCATAGCTTCGACAAACACTTGGCCAATATTGCTCCCTGCAATCTAACCAATTTTGCTTTCACCCCAGACAACGAGGTTTACTGTTCATTGTATCTGCATCCTGTGCAGGCTTTTCGATGGGACAGGGAAGTGGTAGGAGATGCATCCTGCCATATCTTGATGTATCTGGGATAACCCCAACAGGTTAGGGAAGCGAATTCGGTGATCATGACTGAACTCGAAGTACTAAAAAGGATTTCGGCTTACATAGCCGAAAGTAAGTTACAAACGACCTTAGAGGCTGAAATGGAAAGCGTGGTTATGGAAGCCAATCAAAATTTACACCAAGAAGGTCCTGGTAAGTACTTCGATCCAGAGCCTCCTAATAAGGTTCAAGAAGAATAATAAAGGCTCGGTGAAATTTATGATGATGAGCCTTTTGGTTTCGAAAAGAATCTGTTGGCATCCAACATTAAGATGCTGGCGCAAGATCCACTTCAAGAGATCGACCTGGGAGAAGGGGCAACAAAGAGGCCAACGTATATAAGTGCCAACATCAGCGTACAACTCAAGGTTGAAGTAATCCAACTACTGAAGGAGTTTAAAGACTGTTTCGTATGGGATTACGATGAGATGCCTGGTTTGGGAAAGGATTTGGTCGAATTAAAGTTGCCAATAAAGCCTGGAAAGAAGCATATCAAGCAAAACCCAAGACAGTTTGCACCGGCAGTCCTATCGAAGATCAAAGAAGAGGTCGAAAGGCTTCTCCGATGTAACTTCATTCGCACAACCAAGTATGTCGAATGGTTAGCAAATATTGTACCTGTTATTGAAAATAATGGGTCTTTGAGAGTGTGCATAGATTTTAAAGATTTAAATGTTGCAACTCCAAAAGACGAATATTCAATGCCTGTGGCGGAAGTGCTAGTTGATTATGCCGCAGGCCATGAATACCTTAGCATGCTTAATGGTTATTCTGGATATAATCAAATATTTATTACTGAAGAGGATGTCTCGAAGAAATCCTTTTGATGCCCTAGAGCCTTAGGCACCTACGAATGGGTAGTGATTCCTTTTGGTTTAAAAAATGCTGGGGAAATGTATCATAGGGCTATGAATACGATCTTCCATGATTATATAGAGACTTTTATGCAAATATACATCAATGATATTGTCGTTAAGTCTGTTTTAGGGAAGAGCCATATCGATCATCTTCGACAATCCTTCGAAAGAATGAAAGGACATGGCTTGAAAATGAATCCCCTTAAATGTGCTTTATGTGTGCAGGAGGGAGATTTCTTAGGCTTTGTAGTCCCCAAGAAAGGAGTCGAAATAAACCAGAAGAAGATGAAGGCCATAATGAAAGCGAAAGAGCCATCAACAAAGAAGGAATTGCAGTCGCTATTGGGAAAGATTAACTTCTTGAGGAGGTTTATATTGAATCTCAGCAGTAAGACGCAAGCTTTCTCACCTCTACTTCGACTCAACAAAGAAGGGTTCGAATGGGGGAAGACACACCAAGAAGCTTTCTACAAAACCAAAGACTACTTGATTCATCCTCCGATTCTATCGCCACCTTGTAGGAATAAAAGCATGAAGTTGTATATATCTGCATCAGATAAAACTTTAGGGAGCATGTTGGCTCAAGAGGATGAAAATGGTGTCGAAAGAGCCACTTACTACCTTAGTAGAGTTTTAAATGATGCAAAAACTAGGTATAGCATAGTTGAAAAATTGTGTTTATGCTTGTATTTCTCTTGTACAAAGTTGAAGCATTATATAAAACCAGTTGATGTTTATGTTTCGTCTCATTTTGATATCATTAAACATATGTTGTCCAAACCAATTTTACATAGTCGAATTGGTAAATGGGCGTTAGTTTTGACTGAGTATTCCTTAGCATATATGCCTTTAAAGGCTATGAAGGACAAGTGGTAGCAGACTTTATAGTCGACCACTCAATAAATGAAAGTAATATAACCCATCTTGAACTCGAGCCTTGGAGATTATTTTTCGACGGCTCTAGTCATAGAGATAGGACCAGTGTAGAAGTTTTGATCATTTCTCCTGATAAAATTCCAACAAAATTCAAGTATAGAGTCAAAGGTCTCTGTTCGAATAATGAGGCTGAATATGAGGCTTTGATAGCCAGACTTGAAATAATGTTCGAATAATGGAAGGGAAATTTCATTTTTTTCATACTTCGAATTCTGAAGGAGCAGGCGGCATTCACAGAGAGTCTTGTTTATGAAGAGAGCTTCGATATCTTTCCCAAGTTGCTGAGTTGTCTCGAGGTGTTGAAGGCCATACTGGATCTCTTTCGCCACCTCATCTTCGACAGAGCTGAGAAAATTAGTTTTGTGTTGCTTAGCTTGAGAAATTTTGTTTTGTAGAATGGCAATCTGTCTTTCCCATTCTGCAATGCTCTTGTCACACCTCTCAATCTCTTTCTTATTTTTATCAGAGAGTTTCTCAAGCGTTGATACTTTTTTAGTGGATGCAGAGACAACCTCCCATGCATCTTTTTGGTTGTTATTTTTCTTGGAAAGGTTGCTCGAGAAGTCTCTAAGGCGGTTGAGATCAGCGGTAACTAGGCCAATCGTTGTGCTTAGCTCCATAATGGTATCAGCTACTTCAGGAGAAACCTCTAAGACATTAATTTGTTTCAGGAATAAGTCTAGGATTTGGAATAAGTCTGTTGCAAAGACTTTTTCTTTTATTTGCGCCAGCAAGTCACTATCAATTTTTCCAGTCAAGGTATTTCTTAAGGCAGTTGAAGTAGTAGTACTTTTGTTGCCAAAGCTATATTGAGAACTAAGCATAGCCTTCAAATACTCCAGTGGCCGCTAAACTTTCATAGATTCCAGTTCTTCATAGGAAGGACTGGTCAATTGAGTTCCAGTCGAAGTGCTGGGTAGAGGATCCTTACACTGATTGTCTTGGTTCACTTGGCCTTCTAAATCCTCTACCCTAATCTCTGCATCAGATGAAGTTTGCTCTCATTCCTCTTCTTCCTTTTCTACTTCATTTCTTTCTTCATTCTCTTCTTCTTTTTCTTCTTTGTCTTCTTCTTCTTCCTCATCACCATCCTCTTCATTTTCTTCTTCCTGTCCGACGGGGTTGTCATCCTCGCTTATCTTTCCTTCGAAATCACCCTTAGTAGGTTGCTCTATATCAGGTATCACGGTATCCCCAAAAAGGTCAACAACCTCTTTCTCGACAAGGTCTTCCTTTTAAGCATATGCTTCGACATGGGGAGACTCTACCACAGGAACAACTGGTGTCTTTTTGAGAGTGTCGGTAGAATGGATTCCCTCCTCAGAGCCTCTCGCAGAGGCCCCAGTTGGACTTTTTGGATGGTAGCTTCGGTCACTGCTGGTTGTGCACTGGTGTCGGTAGTAATCTGTAAAGAAAAAAGAAAACTAGAAGAGTCAATGATAAAGAAGCACTACAAAGTTATAGAAGAAGTTTTTCCTTGGGCTCATCAGCCCCAGGACTAGAATTGTCGCTTTCATCTTACGTTGTGTGACTAGCGGGAGTTTCCATTATCGAGAGTTTGCCAACATTTGGTTTTGGTTGGTTGAAGGCTTCATTTATCTTGGTTTGCTTCCTCCTCCTCTTCAAAGTTTGTTCTTCAGGAGGAGATTGGTCCTCCTCGTCTGACTCGATGATGATTTGGTGGGTAGTCCCCCTGGTCTTTTGTTTCTTGGGAGTAAGGGAGGCCTTCGTGAACTCTGGGAAAACTTAAGGCATTAGACAACAGAGGACTTTGTAGTCAAGGAAAATTAAGTAAGAAATTTACCTTATCAATTAAAGTGTTTTCCTTTGTTTGTTCTTCGATTTGCTTCTTCTTTTTTAGAGCAACTTTAACAGCTGAAAGTCAAGAAAAACAATACAAGTAAGATGATAAAAAATCAAATAGGGGAAATTAGTTCGAAAACCTCCTATTCCATACCTTTATATATTTTGATTCGATGCAAACATCTTCGATACCGATATGAAGAGGACCTTTGAAATTGTCTAAAGTATTCTTAGTTGCAACCACCCGCTGAGCCTTTGGTTTCGACCGTTGGCGAAGAATCTTTATAGAATCCCCACAAATAAACCAGTTTGGGAATGGAGGGGCAAGAGCCACTCCAAAATCAGAATTTGGTAGTCGAGGAAATTTCATAGGAAATTGTTTGAAAGCCAGTACGTACCGTTCTTTGGGAGGAGCGTATGAAGGGAGTTCCAAATTTTCCATTTTCTTTAAAACCTTTTCCTTTAATGTAACAGCTGCTTTGCGGACGGTTCTACTAAGGTCATCTGGTCGATAAATAGTTTCAGAGTACTTTTGGAATGCTTGGATTTCTTTAATGTGTGTCATATTACCTTTCTTGATCTTCTCATGCACAAAGAGAAAAGCTTGATTAATAAGTCGAGTGAAAAAAGGTGCATCAAAGAATTCCTCGGCATAGTACGATGATCACTAGTGGTTGAATTATGGGGTATAGTAGAAACAAGGATCGAAGCCGATAGGGACGAGTTGAACTTTGCTGGAGTAGCGAAGAAGATGTTTCGTAGCCATTTCCTCAATATACTTCACACCATGAAGTAAAAGGGCACCTTTCTTTTCGAAGAGGCATTTGGGGAGTGTTTGGACTAGATCTAAATGTCGAGCCACCAAGTTTGGTTAATAGGCAACCAAAGCAACTTGAGACTTCAACAGATTTAGTCGAAGTGTTATCAACCTTGGGATCAGAAAGGCTTCCCAGATTTGTGAAGATTCTGCCTCCAGAGTTTTGTTTGGAGTCAAAAAAAGTCTGGTAAACCACTCAAGACCATGTTTTCATGCAGTGAATGAGGCCATGTTTGAAGTAAATTCATGACATTTTGCAAACATCATGACATAACTTAGGAACATTGGCCTAAGGGTCTGTCCTTCTTCATGGGGAGTAAGTTGGACCAAGCGTGTTCCTTCGATTCTCCTATTTTTGATCTCATCAGCAGCTTCGTCAACTGAGCTCTTGTTGGGAAGGCTAGCTTTGAACGAGGCATTCAACCAATGTTACAAAAGCCAGAAAGGACCGGACAATAGCAAGTTTCCTTTTGCTCCCAAGTCTTTGAGCTGGGTTACTCCTTCGCTTAGAGACTCGTAGAGGTTACCCATAATCCTTTCACTTAGGCAGATGTTGTGGCCTCTATGGAGTTGAGTGGCCAGAGTCAGGTGCCTCCTAGCCACTTGTAGGGACTTCGAGCAGAAAATGCAGTGGGATAACCATACAGTTAAAAAGGCTATATGTTCCTGATCCGAAACATCAGCAGTGTTTTTGTCAAAAAAAGTGCAATATAAAATGAGAGTAGGGTTTAAGCCCTGTAATAGAGGCTACGTCGAATAGAGTATGGGTCATCATCCCACAAGGGAGATGGAAGGTGTAATGGGTACTGTCCTATAAATATAAGGAAGAGACTAGCATGGTTTGACAATAGTCAATACTTATTTTCGACAACATGATTAAATCATAATTCCTAGTTTTTTTCCAGGTTTGAGCTTTTGCTTTCTCTATCTTTGCCAGCCAATTCATATAATCATTTGATTCTTTGAAGGAGAGTGTGGCTCTAAAAACCCTAAAGTTGTTATTCATATATCTTAAATCTATGTTATTCAACACTATTGCATCAGCGGAGGTTTTCTCGAACTTAACTTTGTTGGCTTGTCCTATGGGTTTAGATTTGTGATAGGAAAGGAAGAAGTCCCTATCTTTACTATGGTCAAAAATAGATGAAGGCAAAGGTCCACATAAGGCATACGTTTTAACAGACACAATGAGAGGAATAAGTACCTGGGATTCGTATATTCTTCTTTTCTCTTCTGCAAGCGGCTCAGGGAGGAATTGTTGGTTCCCCATCATCATTGGTGCTGACAGCGTGTCAAAAGCTGGGAGTTGAGAAATTTTCTTCAGATCTTTAGACTTTGTATTTTTCTTAGAATCCTTGACGTTGGTAGTAGAAGATGCCATTGTTGAGATTTCTTGGAGAATCTGGGTTTGGAAGTTTGGAAATGGAGAAACTGAAAGTTGTTTGGAAATTTCTGAGAGCGTAAAAATTACAACAAGTAAGGTTAGGGAATTTATAGGCCTATGGAAGATTAAAAGGCCTCAAATCAGCATTAAAGAGTTGAGAGTTAGTGGGGCACGTGCCCCACAATGACTGTTTGACAAAACATGGTTAGTCTGACGTCATATGATGGCTAGAGGTAATGGGTAGTCTGACAAAACATGGTTAGCCTAGTGCACGATTTCCTAGTATCTAGGGATTATGATGATGGCTAGAGGTAATGGTGTGCTTTGAGGAGATGTGTTGCAGAAAGTGCCATGATGAGTCTGACGTCATAGACCTTTGGAATAGTAAGAGACATGCATGAATTGTTTGAGGCGTCGAATGATACTATCAAAAAATATCTTATTCTTCATTGATGTCGAAAATGGCATTTTTGGGGGGAAATCTGTTGGCTCCTAATTTCGACACCTGAACAGAGTTAAAAATAGAAAATTGAATTTTTTGGGAAATTTAGTTACTTCGACTAAGACTTTGTTTTATGGAATAAGAGTCGAAGATGTTTTGTTTGTCAGAAGGTTCTATGTTTTGGAGTTAGAGATATTCCTCAATAGCTGGAAGACCCAATTCGACAGAACTGTTAGTCGGGGGAGTCTTTGATGAGAGTTCATTTGAATTCAAATTAAAGAGGGAAAGTCTGTTTTGAGAAAGACAGGTGGAGCATCTCGGTGGTTCGAAGGCATGCATAGTGATACTTGTCTTGATCTTACTTGTTAGCCATTAATAGCGGTTATGTTCGACGGTTATAAATAGCAGGTCTTAGTATTAAGATAGGTGTGTCCAATTATATACAAAATCTCTATTTACTCTAAGTATTCGTGTGATTGAGAGAGGATCGAATCGTGAGAATGTACGTTGGCTAAACACCAATTTTTATTTCAATGCAATTTAACACTTCTTTTACTTAAAAGTTTGTTTTTCTTTATGGAAGTTATTATCCTTGTCATTTATCAACACTTTACTTCCTCTTACCATTATTTAAATTCATTCATACTTGAAATAAGTTGTCTTACCATGGAACTTGTCGAAGTGTTTATAATTCTTATCCACTTCACTTAAAAGACCAATTAGCACATGTCCTAGGATTTATGTGGTCGATCCTGCAAGTAACACATGTCTCTTTCGATTTGTTAGGCCAGCGGTTGTTCGTTAATTTTCACAGTGAACAATACCAAGGTTAAAAACGCCCATGAAAACGTGTTCTCTTCTCGGTTGATTATGATCTGAGAACCGGAAAGGCTAGTGGTGAAAATAATGATGATTTTAAGGGTTACATAGCATTACAAGGTAGAAGCAAAGTGAGTATTTTGATAAATAGTTGGCATGAAATTGATAGTGAATTGAAAGATAAGATATGTACCAATATTATAGTACTTATTATGATTTTTTTATTTGTTTTACAAGTATATATGACCATTTATTTTTTTGGTTTAAAACTAATATCAACTATATTATGTAAACATATGCAGTGTTTATTGTTCCAGAGGATAAAATGCTGAAAAAGAAATGGATTGCATATCCTGCTGAATGTTAGAGGGGCTTTAAGACATAACTCACATATGAATATATTAAAAAAACCAAAAGATAACGTAAAGCCTCCATACTTGAAGAATTCGTTTATTGATAAGAAAGTTTGGGAGGATTCTGCAAAGTCTCACACCACTCATGGATTCTTGGTTAAGAGCCAGAAAGGAATAGAGAATAGAGCTAGAAATATCTATCCACATAGACAGTCTCATGGAGTATATGATAAACTTGAACAGAGGATGATTAATGAAAATAGAAAACAAAGGAAACTAGAGTTTGAAGATACTTCTAGAAGCCTTGATCACAATCTATCTTCACTATCACGACATGAGAAATGGAAGAGGGTACGTCAATGACCTGATGGCATGTTCACATCAGAGGCTAAACGCGAAGTGGCTGAAAAGATTGTAAGGATATACTTTTCAACATTACTTATTCTAGTTAATTCGATTTTAGTTACTAATTCAATGTGTTATAGGATGAACTGGTTGAACAAGCCAAAGTTGGTAGATTCGTTCCACAAGCCCATCATGACTTCCTGGTATAAGAAATTCGAACCAAGGAGCACGGTGGACGTGTCCATGGTCTTGGAAGAGGCATTGGCTTGAAGCTACAATTTGAACCATTGCAACGAATTAACCAAGTAAACCGTAGTAGAGAAATTGAAGATATAGTTGTTGAAAAGAAAGGGGAAGTATTAGAACATGAGTGGGAGAAGTGGAATCAGGAGAAGCAAGAGAGGATGTGGTAGGAGGAGCGAGAGAGGATATTACAGGAGGATCAGGAGAAGATGTTGCAGGAGGTGTAGAAGGAGAGGAAGGAGCGAAAGAGGAAGTTGTAGGAGGATCGGAAGAAGATGTTGTAGGAGGTGCGGAATAAGCGAGAGAGGTTGGCTGAGGTTGACCGAGAAAAGTGTGCCAACAATGTGATTGAGGTGTAACTATAATTTAAAATTTATATGTCGTATGTTGTTATTATCATTTGCGGATCTTATTTTTATATATTATTCGGTTGTTTTAATATTCATTTTTCTCATATTTAAACATGCAGTTTTGACATTTGTATCAAATTTTAATTAGGGTCTTGCATGAGATGCGTGTTGAAAAGAAATTGAAAAAATATTGTTTCATAGATCGACTAAAAATTTAGTTTCGAGGTAATTCAGCAAACGCTATCAAGATGCACATACAAGATTATTTGGTTAAGAAGAATAAAGTTTGTTACATGGCACTAGTTATCCATAAGTAAGTATATGATTTCATTTTTAAATAAATTTTATACATATTATTAATTATTTTGAGTGTTTATGTAGTGATTATTTTATGTTTGAAGTAAAGTACTATAGTTTTATTGTTCTCGTTACACTATCATCTTGATGAAGATATGCAAAAGGTTTTGAGCGGGTAAGTGGTATTATTTGTAGTACTAAAATTTTACCTTTAATTTTGAATAGTTTTTATTTATGTATAATTTTTACCTACACGTAGAGCTATGGAGGGATACAATTTTATGAAGCGTAATTTAGCTGGTAAAAAGCTAACGTTCATACAATCCCATGTAAGTATTACATGTGCTTTTTAAAATTCTTTTATTTTCGCTATGTATTACTTGTGCTTAGTGTGTCTTAATTAGTAACTATATGAAAATCATTTGTATTCGCATAAACAACCCAATGGCTATGAATGTGGATACTATGTGATGAGACATATCTTTAATATTGTCTCTAGAGGCATTATAATTTCATTGACTTAGGTATTAACTATCCATAAACATGTAATATATGTATATTTATTAAGTTGATGTTGTTAAGTTATCATAATTTAAATTTTGTTTAAATTATAGGGGTTTTGCGACGAAACATCATTCTCACGAGAAGATATAGCTGACATCTGACCATGTTGAGCCGATGCCTTCATATCTTATCATGAATCTAGTAAACACTAATTTTTCTTAATATACATCTATGCATTAGCATTATATAGAGGTTTTGATATTATTGGTGTAAATATGTATAAATTTTCTTGGTACAGGTTTTGTGTATCTCAATTGTCATTATAATTATTGTAAGCATTGTACATTTGGTTTTGTAAATAATGCAAATTTGGTATTCTGTGTTATGTTTTGTATAAAATACAAATGACTTGATTATGTCACATAATTTGTAACATTTGTGTAAAAAATGATCCAGGTCCATAAAAATTGGATTTAAAACAAAAAAAAGGTTAAACCCCTTGATTATTAACACAATCCGACATAAATATGGGTGTATTTCCCTTAGTTATTTAATAAAATCGAGAGGTGCGTGGGTCGCGCAACATAGTTTTGAAATTAATAAAAATGTTGTTGTTATGGACCAAACCCATTTGAAGAACACTTTACCCCTAGGTTATACAATAACCAAGGGGTAAAGTGGCAAGTTTCCATGACACCATTCGTTACTTTGCCTCTGAAACTAGGTTAAAGCCCTTTTGCGTTCGAGGTCAAATCCCCTTTTTTCTAGTAGTGATTCATTCCTACAAGTTTTATAAATTGTTTTGGTCAACCAAAGATAAAATGTTCTTGGACAAATGATGATCACAAAGGAAGTGTTGTATGATAAGAAGGAAAAAAATTTGATCAACCTTAGGAATGGACGAATTTTTCGAGTTTCAAATTACAAAACAGCCAAGGAAATCTGGGATACTTTGGAAGTAACACATGAATGTAAGAAGGAAGTGAAAAGATCCAAACTAAACACTTTATCTCAATAATATGAATATTTTAGAATGCTACCCGATGAAAGTATTCTTGATATGCAAAAAAGTTCATCGTCCTAACTAGTCACTTGGTCAATCTTGGAAAAGTTCTCACCAATGATGAACTAAACTTAAAAGTCCTTAGATAAGTGTCTAGTGCATGAAAACCAAAACTGACGACAATATCTGAAAATAAGAATCTTTCTAAAATGTCATTGGTTGCATTATTTGGTAAAATTCAAGAACATGAAGTGGAATTTGATCGATTGAAATGACATGAATTGACTCGTGACAAATTGGAGAAGCATGAAGGGCATGAAGTTAAAGTGAGGTCCCTTGACTTGAATTCTAAATATGTTAGTGATTAATAAGAAGAATATCAATCCGAAGATGATAAAGATGATGCACTAATAAAAAAATTTGAAATTTTCATAAGAAAGGAAAAGACAAAGGAAATTAGTCAAAGGGAAGCATAAACTTGAAGCAAGAAAGTTAGTTGTTTTGAATGTGGAAAGATAGATCATGACAAAAGTGTGTGCCTTACTCTTTAAAAGAATATCAAAGTCAACAACGATAAGGATATGAAATCAAAAAGAGCATATGAGGAATATCAAGACAGTGAAGTAAGTTCATCTTCAGATGAAGAACAAGCAAACATGACATTAATGACTTCACACCATTCTGATGATGAATAAAATGAGGTTAGTGATCTTGAGTCATCTTATGATGAATTACATAATGTTTTACTTGAATTAATTGCAGAATGTTTCACTCTTTCTAGACATGTTCAAAACAAAAGAAAATAGTTTTATCCCTAGAAAGTAAGGCTAATGACATGAAAGTGGAATTAGACAAACTAAAAAAATTCAGCATGTAATAAATGTGAAATGCTTGAATAAAAAAATGTTGAATTGAACCAAGTCTTCAAGAAATATGAGAAATGTCTACTTGGTCTAGAAAATGTGCTAAGAAAACAAAGGTACTTTAACGTTAAATGTGGGCTTGGATACTCAAAATTTGATAAACCTAGTACAAGCAAAACTATCTTTCTTAAAGCTATCAATAAATTCAACAATGAGGAACCAAAGAAAGTGCAAGTTGTAATTCATCCTAAGAAATTCTATGTTAAAAATTATTTTTATGTCTATAAAGATAAGAATTTCTTTAAGCATACATGTTTTTATTGCAATACAAAGGGAGATACTCCAAATGCTTGCTATTTTAGAAACATTGGTGTTCTTATTGGAAAGTATATTTGGGTAAGGAAAGAAACTAACCCTAAAGGACCTAAAGAATCTTGTAGATACTTGGAAATCATGTGCTAAAAGTGTTAAATTAATATTAGTTGTTCAAGACACAATAAGACCATATGATATCACTATGCCAAAAAAGACCTTTAGCAGCGCTGCCTAAAGTGGCGCTGCTGTAGGTAAAGGAAGTGCTTTTTTTAAGGAAAAAGCGCTGCTATAGGCCCTCTTTTAGCAGCGCTTTTCTAGAAAAGCGCTCTCATTCCCCCCCCCCCCCTTTTAGCAGGGCTTTTAAAAGTGCTCTCTAAAGTATATTTTCTTAAGACCTTTAGCAGCGCTTTTTCATTAAAACCGCTCTCTTTTTCCCCCCTTTTAGCAGTGCTTTTAGAAGCGCTCTCTAAAGTATATTTTCTGAAGACATTTAGCAGAGAAAAGCGCTCTCTTTTCCCCTCATTTTAGCAGCGCTTTTAAAAGCGCTCTCTTCCCCCCCCCCCCCCCCCCTTTAACAACGCTTTTTCAAGGAAAGCGCTGCCTTTTCTACACGTCATTGAATTTTTTTCTTTTAAAAATCACTTTTTTCTAAGTGTTTTTTTGGTAAAAGCGTTGTCTATTGTGCATATTTTTATGAAGTGTTTTTTGTTGAATGTTGTTGCACAATTTTTTATAATTTATCATATAAACCTGCTTATAACAATTATATTCAACACAAGTCTTTATTTCAACACTTAGGCCTTATATATACCATAACAATTCAATACATAAACCTGTTTATAATCATTGTAATTCAACACATAAACCTGCTTATAATCATTGTAATTCAACACAAGTCTTTCTTTCAACACACATGCCTAATATATATATATATATATATATATATATATATATATATATATATATATATATATATATATATATATATATATATATATATATATATATATATATATATATATATATATATATATATATATATATATATATATATATATATATATATATATATATATATATATATATATATATATATATATATATATATATATATATATATATATATATATATATATATATATATATATATATATATATATATATATATATATATATATATATATATATATATATATATATATATATATATATATATATATATATATATATATATATATATATATATATATATATATATATATATATATATATATATATATATATATATATATATTATAATTCAACGAAAATGATCCATAATTCTAAAATATATCCAAAACCGATAACTTCGCAAATATACACACTATACATATAATTGCAAATTCCATATTTTTGGATCCTCACAACAACTTCTAGAAGTATATCAACAAATTCCAAAACTATAATTATCCAGTAGTATGTACATAACATCACGACAACACAAATCTCTAAAGACCATAAACTCCGATCAAAAGACAGAAAGACAATATACCTTATACAATTTTCATCTCAAGAATGTATTAACATCATTCCTCCTTAATTTCTTCCAATTTATCTTTCAAGTAAGTACCATACTTGAATTCATCAAAGTACTACATAATATAACATAATATGCATGATTTAGTTAAAATTAATTACTCAGATGAAATATCGGTTAAATATTAAAATAAATCATATAATTTATAAACCCATACCATGTTTGGAATCTCTATTTGACCCGAATGAATAATTTCCTTCATAAACCTCAATACAAAATAACCTCAATCAATACCATTGCGCTGACGAGGACATTGCACATGAAGAAAAATGAATATATATCAAGATATATAGTTTAACTAGTTTTATCAAGTAGCATCACTATAACAATCAAAATTCTGAAAATATACCTGCACTCTGATCTATCTAATGTTGTTAGCCTTATTCTTTGGTACTCTTGCTTGTCTCTGTGATTAGAATATTTGTATAGCTCTAACATAATATAAACAGATATTTAGAACAATCTCACATAATAAATAAAGATAATTATTTAGAACAATCTCATCACTTACGTATCAACCATCTTGTTCATATCTGGATATTTTGTTTGATCACCATCCAATGAAAATAGATAATACACTATTTCTTTTATTGGATTAATCGCAATTAACAACTAGTTTCCACTGTAAAATAAGACAAAAGTTTAGATGAAAATGTTATATAGAATGTCAAAAAACGAATAATTATAATAAATGAAATTAGAATGATATCGAACCCATGGTCAGTATTATATGGCAAAAAAATACAAATTTTCTATATCTGTGGCCATAAATGTTTGGACTAAGTAATCTCTGACTACATCTGGAGTGTGATCGATTAACCGTGCGTTGATACAGCTAGAAGATAAGAATGAGAATCTTTATGTCAATTGATGCGGGACCAACAACTTGTCATACAAGAAACTTAAATAAAAACACAATCAACATTAGAATATTCATTTAAATGAGCAAATAAATTGTTTAATTATTTAATTAAAATTGATTGGAGTA
Source organism: Lathyrus sativus (assembly GCA_963859935.3). NCBI lineage: Eukaryota > Viridiplantae > Streptophyta > Magnoliopsida > Fabales > Fabaceae > Lathyrus > Lathyrus sativus. Next base: position 28,940,191 of record OZ012738.1, on the reverse strand, counting down.
CCTGATGTATGAATGCATGACACCGATGCCTAATTCAGAATGTTGGAAAATATGATCCAAATCCTCTTTAGCAATTGTTTCGGCATAAGCAAAACTGAAAATACCTTCATCCATAGGTATTTGACGAATGCCACCCTCCACCACATCTGTTGTTCTTACATATGTTTCAAGGCAAAACTAAATCAGGGAACAAATGTTTTTTTAGGCTCTACCTTTTTTTTGTTAGACACCTTGCTAGATTCAGGCATCTTACCCTTGATGATTTGTTGCAACTCTTGAGCATGAATCTAAAAGTCATGGTCTTCAGCTGCATTTATAGACTGGGGTAAACTCTCCTGAAATATAGAAAAATATTAGTGGGGATTAAAAATCATAAATATATTATATGTTACTAAAATTTTGATTTTATGACAGAACTAATGTTACACTTACACATTGCTTAATAACTTGTTGAACATCTTCCTGAACGACTCCATCTCTACCCACACGAGCAGCCTTCCATAAAACATGGTCCGGAAGAGATGTTGCATCATTTTTCTCCTCTTCTAACTACACATTAAGACAGATAATAAGCTTCACTTTTCTCGTATTCTAACTATATCATATTAAAGCATTTATATATACTTACTATTTTTTGTTGTGAGCGTGCATATCCCAAACGCCTTTTTTTGTATGGATACACGGGTTTTGATGCTCGTTGCCGATTTATATCACTCACAGCCTGAAAAAATAAGTTTAAGTCATATCAGAACTCATGTGGAAGAAGTATATATATTATACATTGTTCATGATAAGTTAGAATTACATGGAATTCTTGGGTTCTTCGCTTGGCAACAAATGTTTCCCATTCTTCAAGTGAAATTAAATCAACATACTTCTTTGGGCACTATGATTCAACAAACTTTCCATTAGAATCCTTAAGAAACTTGTTCGTTAAAAACGCTCGAAATCCTCTGAGTCTTTTTCCGACCAATTGAAGACAATATTTTTTTCCGATCGTCACCAATATTAAAAGACCTCTGCAAACAAATTAATATACATATAGTATGTTATTATAAGTAATTTAAAGACATAACGTCAACATAATTAAATAATATCAGATATGATACCTGTATCTCACTCCATATTTTTTCTTTAGCAGGTTTCAACGATGGAATTCTCCAATTATCACAAGTGATTGAAATTTGCGAACAAACAAGTGCCCCAATGTAACTTGTCAACATCGCATCGTTAGGCTCAATTAATTGGTTCATTTCATTCCAATGCACATCATATTTTATACATTAATTGTTATTCCTCTTGTAACATCTCCTTCCACATCATGTGCTGGTTCGTTTCCATCATTTTTAGAAGTATCATGTGATATTTCCTCGTTGCTAGCCATAATACCTGTAATTCAGAAAAACAAACTTATGAAATGAACGACAAATATATATGAAAAGAAAAACATAAATAAGAAAAACATATATAATTTTATTGAATGACAAATATAAAATTTTATTGAATGACATAATATATAATTTTACAAGTACCTTTGTGACTAACATCTCTTTCTTTTTTTTGTTAGAACGTGGGTTACTTGTCTCTTAACAACACGGACGGATGGATTGATCTAAATTCTCTCGTTATGATCATTTCTAATATATGATTCATCCGCTCTAATATTCTCATCTTGATCATCTATAATATAAGATTCCTTGTTAACATCAACATCACCTTGATCTCCAATGTTATCATCGATTACTTTGTTGGAAAAAAGAACTATAGACCATTTCGTACTTTTCGAATCAGTGACATAGAACACTTGTTTAGCTTGCGTGGCTAGAATAAAAGGTTCATCTTTATACCCCACCTTATTAAGATCCACTTGCAAAAATCATGACTTATCCATTCGTATGCCACTATTATTTTCAACCCACTTGCATTCAAAGATAAGAATCTAAAACTTCTCATAATCAAACTTCAAAATGTGCTCGATAACCCCAAAATATGACAGATTTGCATATTTGGGGTTTAAGTCCTTCACACTTGAAATGTGCATTGCTTCAGCTAGCACGGTGACACCACTATTTTGCATTGTACTTTTATTATCTTGTTCTTTGGTATAAAATGTGTATCCATTAATTGCGTATACGCTATAAGAAAACACATGCAAACTTGGATCATATGTTAAACATCTCAACCTTCCTGTTATTGAAGCGGGATCAGAATAAAACTTTGAATAAATAGGATCCTTGGACCATGGTATAAAACTCCGATTGTGCTCTCGTACTATCCAATTTTCATTTCTATTAGGATTTAAACCTCAGGGAATGCCCTTGTGCTTTTCAACATACGGCTCAACCTCAATGTCATTGTGTAGAACATACAAATGCACTTGCTCCCGTTCAGCCCTTAAAACTGTCACAACTTTATTTCCAATTAACTGTTTTTCTACTTTTTTTTCAACAACATGATATTTTGGGAGGCCAATGGATTGAACATTAGATAAATATTCAGTATAAAACTCAATCGCTTCTTCAACAATGTATCATTCAACAGTACATCCCTCTGGTCGACTTTTGCTTTTCACATACCCTTTCAATATTTTCATATAACGTTCAATAGGGTACATCCATCTCATATAAGCTAGTCCACACAATTCTGTCTCTTTCACAAGATTAACAACTAGATGTACCATTATGTCAAAACATGATGGAGGAAAATACATTTCAAGCTCACACAAAGTAATAACTATTTCTTTTTGCAATAATGGTAAGATCACACGATCAATCGCCTTACTACAAATTGACCTGAAGAAAAAACACAATTTAGTTATTGCGCTTCTTAATTTTTCAGGCAAAATAGAACGTATACCTATTGGTAGAAAGTGTTCCATTATAACATGGCAATCATGTGTGTTTAAACTCTTTAACTTGAGGTCTTTCATAGAAACAAGTCTTCTAATATCTGAAGAGTATCCTTTTGGAACTTTAACTTCACTTAGAAACTTACACAATATCTTTTTCTCCTTTCTAGATAAAGTATAAGCAACAAGTGGTAGATATGTTCGATTTCCTTTCTTCAAGGGTCCTAATTCATTTCTTATTCCCATTGCTACCAAGTCCTTTCTTGCTTTAAGGTCATCCTTAGACTTTCCTTGTATATTGAGTAACGTACCAATAACACTTTCAAATACATTTTTTTTTCAATATGCATAACATCAAGAAAATTTCTTACATACAACGACTTCCAATGCGGAAATTCAAAAAACAATTGACCTCTTCTTCCACCCACGTGTGACAAGCGTATGAGCAAAAGGCTTGCCAAACTTAGTACTCACATCTTTCACCTTTTCAAAAATTTGTTCACCTGTCAATGTAGGTGGAGCTCTACCATGTTTTGAATTTCCATTGAATGCTTTTCTCCACCCACGGTAGTGATTATTAGAATTTAAGAATCTACGATGACCAAGAAAGACATTCTTCTGACAAAAATTCCAATCGTGTCCAATCTATGTTTTCTTCACAAATAGGACACGCACATTGACCTTTAATATTATACCCCGATATATTTTCGTATGCTGGAAAATCATTAATTGTGCCAAACAACATCGCCCTCAAATTAAAACTTTCTTTCCTATATCCATCATAAACCTCCACACCGTTCTCTCATAAACTCTTTAAGTCTTTGATAAAAGGTGTCAAGTATACATCTATGTCATTCCCTGGTTGTTTAGGACCATAAATTAACATAGATAACATCATGTACTTACGCTTCATACATTTCCATGGAGGTAGGTTATAAATCATAAGAATTACAGGCCATGTGGAATGTGAGATACTTTGCAGACCATGCGGGTTCATTCCATCAGTAGATAATGTCAAGCGACGGTTTCTCGTTTCTTCTCCAAAATCAAGATACTCATTATCAATTTTCATCCACTGTGGTGAATCTACCGGATGTCGATACTTTCCATCTATAATTCTATCATCTACATGCCAAGTCAAGTGTTATGCATCTGTTATTCACTACAAAATATGTGTCTAAATCTCAGAATTATAGGAAAATACCATAACACTTTTGCTGGGGACAACTTTTTCTTATACCGAGATACACCACATTTAGGGCACTCGTTTAATGATGCATATTCATTTCGAAACAAAATGAAATCATTTGGACAAGCATGTATCTTATCATAGCTCATGCCAATAGAGCACAAATTTTTGTTTAGCTTCATAGGTTCGATTGGGAAGAACATTATCCTCCGGAAGCATCTCTTTCATGAGGGCTAATAACTGTGTGAAACTTTTATCCGACCATCCATTTCCCTCCTTTAAGTTGTACAACATTAATACCACAGACAATCTTGTGAAAGTAGTGCAACCTTTATACAACTGTTTCTCTGCATCGCTTACTAACCTCTCAAACATTTTGGGAAAATCCTGAAGATCTTCTTCAAGTGCTTCTGCAATCTCTTTGACTCGATCATAGTCGTATGTATTTGTGCCATTGTCGTTTGAAGCATAGGTCGTATTATCCCCTGGTTCAATATTCTCATTACTTATCTCACCATGTAATGTCCAACATGTATAACTTCGATCAATTCCATGCCTCTTTAAATGCGATTTCAACTGAATTGCGTCAATCCGACGCCCATAACAGCAACCTAAGCAAGGACATGTAATCCTACTGGGGTCTTTGGCGTGTTCAACAACAAACTTAACGAATATTGATACCCCATTCTCGTACTCTTTTGAAAATCGATTGGAAGACATCCATTTTTTATCCATACTAATTAAGTAGGTTAAACTAAACTAAGTAAGTTAAACAACAACAGTGATTACCTGTAGCAACTATAGAGAAGTCAGAAACTTCTATAACTACACAGTAAGATTCTTGGAAACGATCACAATCTTACTCTTCACAAGTAACCCCTATAAAAAATTAACATACAAAATTAATTCATGTTTTCATCAACAACATCAATATCAACATTAACAACATCAACAACAACATTCTCGTTACTTAATTCAAGTTTCCATCAACAACAACATTAACCTATATACAAAATTCACATACAAAATTAATACATGTTTTCATTAACATCAACAACATCACAATATTCAACAATTAATTCGCTTGGTGCTCACTTAGTGTGGCGTATGAAATGGGGAGGTAGACTTTCATTTTTAATTTTTATTAAATTCACAATTTGGTTTTTAATCATGGATCATTATTATACTAATTATTTCATTTAGTGATTAATGTATATTTGATGCAGACATGTCATGCACCATTTTAAAGGTATCAAGAGTCAGGACTTTGATGAGATGAACAACTAGATCGTACGACGGTACCAAATATATGGTTTAACCCCTCAATCACCATGATGAGACACATCCATCATAGAAATTATCGAGTTAGACTACAATACCTATACATAGTTTAGTTAGACACTACAATAGTTATGTCTGTTTAAACTATTAAGGTTAGTTTGGTTCGTCCCAAACCAGTTGAAATAATAGTATGATTAAACCTTACGAAAAAATTACATCATCTAACAAAGTATGATAATGTAACTAATATATAATCTTATATCTATTTAATTTGTATTTTTAATTTATCTTTGATTTTAGTTTTTCAAATTTCACTTTAACCCCTATTGATACTAGTTATGCTATTCTGATACTTGAACTAATAAACGTTAAGATCTCAAGCAGGATAAAATAAACAACACTAACAGTAACAATTGCTCATGTAGTCCAAGATCAAATTCCACTCTCATACAAAAAACAACAGTAACAAATTGCATCGTAAACTACAACTCAGGTTTCATCTACTTTTTTAAACACAAAAGAAAACACATTAACATATTACCTTGAAAATGGTGGAAGTGATCGGACAGACAGAGGGATACGGCGGTCGGACAGACGGAGGGAGTACGATAGAGGGAGACGCGGTCGGACAGATGGACGGAGAGAGTACGACAAACGCAGTATGGAGGTTGGAGAGATGGACGGAGGGAGTAAGGTTTTGTCTCGAGAGAGGGATAAAATACACGAGAGAGAGAGAAATTAAGAATAATGTGTAGTCTGAAATGAAAATATTATTTTATTTTTAAAAAACTAAAGACCTATAGCAGCGCTTTTGAAAGCGCTTTTGTAAACCCCCCTATAGCAGCGCTTTCTCCTTAAAAGCGCTTCCGTAACCCCCACCTTTAGCAGCGCTTCAAGAAAGTGATCTCTCAAGTCTACCTAAGGTAGGACCTATAACAACGCTTTAAGAAAGCGCTTTCATATCCCCGATATAGCAGCACTTTTAGAAAGCACTTTCGTATCCCCCCATTTAGCAGCGCTTTCTTAAAAGCGCTTTCTATTGTATTGCAAAATAACAACCTTTAGCAGCGCTTTTAAGGAAGCGCTTTCTAAAGCCAGCGCTTTTTTCCTTTTTCTTTAAAATCTTTAGCAGCGCTTTTATAAAAAGCGGTGTCTTTACTGTGCTGCCAAAAATCATTTTTGGCGTAGTGTATAATAAGATTAAAGTTTAATTTGGTTGAAGATGAATTGAAAATATTATTACATTCAAAGAGCATCTCGTTGGAATTAACATAATTACTTTAGAAGAGCATCAACATTGATATCAATATTGGCATCAAATCATTGTGAAGAAGATAAGTATTTTAATATATGATGTATCTTTTACCTGTATTACTTTACTTTAGATTTTTCTTTTTTTTCCTTTTTGATTATGTCAAAAAGGGGGAGAAGAGATGGTTGTTTTTTTTTAATCTTCAGGATACCAAAGACAAAACACGAAATGCAAAAACTTCTCATCCATATATTTTGTCATCATAAAAAATAGAAAGATTGTGAAGAAGATGTTCATCATCTATCTTAGTTTTGTTTTGATAAAGACAAAAGCTTATCAAAAAAGAAGTTGAAGTCTAAGCTCATTAAAATATCAAGATTGCATAATCAATTAAATGTTGTATTAAAAGAAATTGATCATGAAGCAAAGGTATTCAATTAGAATTCATGTTACCTATGTCCTTAGATGCTCAGAAAATCATTCATTTTTTTCGTCTCTAATGTTCCTAAGCATCCATGTATCAATGTCACCAAAGTCAAACAAGTTTCAAACTGATTTTTCAATTTTCACAATAGTGTAATGGATTACACTATACGTGTAATCGATTACATAAGCATTCTACTAGAATTTTTTTTACCGTTTTTCGAAGGTGGTAATCGATTACATAAGCATTCTACTAGAATTTTTTTACTGTTTTCAAAGGTGGTAATCGATTAAACCATTCATGTAACCGATTACACCCTGCGAATTTTTGAAAATTCTGAACCATTGTGTATCCAATCTAATGCAATTCTTCACGAAACTTCTCCAATCATTTGCATATAATCCAGAATGTATTCTAGAATGTATTTAAAGCCAAATACATCTGTTTTTCAAATTACCTTTTCACACAAATTTTCAAACAATTCAAATTCATTTCAAGTGTTCATTATCAAATATCTTTGAAACTTTTTCTATATAAATTTTCATATTTTAGGAAAAAGTTTATTATCTATTAAGTTTATTATATCTGAATTGTACTTTGAAAGAGAAAATCGATTTTCTGGATAGAAATTGATTCAAGAACATTACATATATTCAAAATCAATTTCAAGTTTTGTTTTGATCACCAAGTGTGTGATGACAATTATTTGTAATAGAAAATGGTGTGCTTTCTAAGTGTTGTAAGAAAAAAGTGGTGTGATTTCTGGTTTATGTGAAAATCATCATAGCGTTTGATGATTTTGGAAAAGGTCATTTGAATTGAGTTGATTCAAAGTCCACTATAGTGTTTGGTGTTTATGTTAGAAGATTGTAAGAGATGTCTTGGTGTGAGGCTTGTACAAATATCTAACATAGTGGAAAATTATTCAAGTTGTTAAGGGACTAAATGTACCCTTGGTTGATAATGGAAACTAGAATAATTCATTGTGTTCATTTATTTTTCTGCACTTATTTTTTTGCACTTTATATTACTAAGAACATATCATTTTCATATCCAAAAAATTAAGCACATAACACAAAATTGAAAAAAATGGGACAACTTTAATTTACCCCTCTTAAGTTGCCTTTTTATAGTTACAGAAATGAAAAACCAAATGAACATACAAGTGTCGGAGATGCTTGAACGTGTATGATATTGGTAGGTGTGTGTCAAACACTAAAAAGTGAATTTTATTTATTTATTTCTTACCAACATAATATTTTGAATTAAAAAATTATATATTTAACGTTAAACCACAAGTTCAAGATTAATCGAGTTTGCCAAAGAGACGACGTCAATAGAACATGTATGTTATTAAAAAATTTCAAGCGCTCATTTCATTCTCAAAACTGTATCTTTTGGAACACACCTAAAAGACCCATATTAATAAACACTTCCACGCTAAGTAAAATCTCTTATGTGAGAAATGATTTTATTTTAATTTATAACTATACACATACTTAACATACTTAATTTTCTGATTGAATAATTCCCCATTTAAATTTTAAAAGTGGTGTTAAATACATCTAAAAATAAGTGCATAAACAAATGTGTCTTCTAACTTGAACATTTACATAATGAAAAAGAGTAAAATTCAACTTAAGTGATTATAGTCTTAAACTCTATCTATAATGTTAAATCCACACACAACATTTTTATATGGTGTTCCACTAGGGAACCATAATTGACCGAATGTCAAGGATTGCAAATTGGAATAGTGGACTAAAGCTTCTAGTGCAGTGAGAATGGGACTAACCTAAAGGTTAGTACTCCAATGCTCAAGTAAGTATGATATTGAGATTAAGATGAATGAATGGAGTTTGAATTTAAATTCTATTTGGAAAATGATACACTTTCTCTTTATATAGTAGAGCAGTTATAACAAATTACTGATCTTTAGGCGTTAGCTGCGAGGAGGCGTTAGATGGATCCCAGATTTGAATATCACGCATCCAACCCATGATAACGCTCCTGCTCTGCAAGTGATCTTGGTTATTGTTCCCTTCTTCGAGACGGGGTTATAGGTCTTCCGAAATGACTATAACAGTTTACTCTCAAGCCTTTGTCTCTGCTTTGTAGTGTGATGGTTTTGTTGAATTTTTCCTTTCTCGTTGGTCATAATCCAATTTGAGTGAAAAACAAATAAGTGAGGTTGATGTCAATAGGAACATGTTCCTTAAATGCTTTACATGCTTCAGTTGTCTTTTGGTAGGTTCTATCATAATGACCTTTGGAAACTTAAGTATTTAAGTGTTTTCATGAGGTGATTTGAGCCATTGATAGTGCTTATGATCCTTCTTTTGAAAAGTCATTGTGCGATCTCTATGGATTTATTCATACAGTTTCATGAGGCATTACTTTTAATCTTTTCGTCTTTTGGATTTCTACAACATACTGTTTTCTTTAGTCGAAGAAAGTGGTGCCTATCACGAGTCAAAAATCAAGGGAAAATGCTTATGTATATTGGGTTGGTCTCACCGTTTCAACAACTACCTCTATATTTCCTCGTGAAGGTAGTCTCGAGAGGGTCTTCCTTGACGTGGGTACTTTTGCAAATTGGGTTGTACTAATCATTGAGGAAGATAAAAGGATTTATAATGAGTATGGATGGTGCACTATTCCTTTTTATGAGTGCACTTTCTCGATCCTGGGTCTCCGCTTGCCCTTCAACTATTTCAAAATGGAGATTTTGAGTCACCTGATGGTTACTCTGTCGCCGTTGAGCCCTATGAGCTATGCTTACATCAAAGTCATCTAGCATTGGTTTGACTATCTGGGGGTAAGGTATTTTTTACCTATTGTCTTCCATTTTTTGAGAGTACAATGTAGCTCAGCGAACCACACGCGAGGCCAATGCTTAATTACATTTGCACAAGTTACCCATTATTTTGAAGTGTTTTCTGATGGCTTAAAGCATTTAGAAGATCATATCTTTTTTGGTCACATGTCCCATGAAGAGGCTTATGCGACAGTATGCGTCATAAGAATTAGGACAGAGAACATATGTATTGGTTTATTTCACAAGTTTTTGAACCAAGGAAACTTTTTGACGAGGAATGAATCATATGTCTATAAGGAAAGTAATCCTCCCCTTGAGGAGCTTTACTTAAATAAATGATTGCTCACCTTCGTCAAAGAGTTAGGTTACACTTAGGGAGTTGTTCTCAAGGATGGAAACTCAAAGAAACGCTTGAAGCGGCTCATTGAGACCCCTTTATTGATGGACGGTGGCACTAAGAAAGAGTGAAAAGTTATCTTCATAAAGCTTCCAATGCCTTTGCATTCCATTGTGAATTACTTTTACCTGCAATTCTTAACATTTTGGTAATTATTATTACTACAAAAAAGTATATATCACTACAATAGAGATGAATTCTACCATATATGGTGGTCTGTGATAACGAAAGATTTAACTTTAAATATAAACCCTAAGTAATCAATATATAGTGGAGAGAATATGTATTAACCCTAAATATAAATAACTTACATATTTAATTTGCATCGCTTCTAATGCATTAAATCCTCCTAAGGAGGATATTGGCAATACTTAAGACTAATGTCTAAAATATTCTTGGATAAAGATAGTTAATGTTGGTACTTTAAATGAACTTGCTCTTTCAATATTGATTTCCCACTTTTCAAATGAATCTTCTTTTAAGTCCATCTTCTTTTTCTCTCTTTTAAAGCTAATCTTTTAAGCTTTCTTCAACACATCATTTGATCACACTCGAAATATCTTTTAAATTTTTGAACTTCGAGGATAATAGCATGTTGCATTATTCATTGCAATCACAGCCAGAGTTTGATATCCGTTTCATGCAAAAAGGAACTTCGCTACGAAGGGACCCATTTTTCTGCATGAATTGCTCCTTTATAAATCCAAAAGTTCTAAACAAAGGGATCATGTACAAAGGTCACTGAATACAACTTTTGTCGAGTATCTTTACATGCATGCATTTGATGTCTTTTAGCTATTAAAATGGATTAGGTAACTCTTTCATCTACATCTTCTTTTCACTATATTTTATATATAGTTCTTTATATGTGGTTGTATTTATTTATAATATTATACTATAAGAATATTTTACTTTTGAGAAACTTCCTTTTGCTTTATTTTGAAAAAACTGCGGAGGATGTCTTAGAATCCAACATCAAACATTGCTTTTCTAATTTATCATTAATTGACGAACGACAAAATATTTAGTATGTTTCTAAAAGATTCCAGATATAAAGTTATAAAAAAATCTCTATAAAAATGAAATTATTTTGAAAATTTTGAGTCTATGCTATTTTTATTTTTTTAAGTAAGGTATGATTAAAACGAGTATTAACGGTACTCAAATTCAATTACATAGAAACTCGAAAAATCAAAAGAAAAAAAATTCAACAACAACATCAGTCAAGGCAAGCAAGAAAAAAGATTCTTGCAAAAATCATATTCATTTTTTAAATGTACTAAAAATATATATAACTTTAAATGATTTTTACAAACACATTTATAAATTATGAAAAGTTCATTTAAAATTTATAGTGTTATTCCCGTTAATTGACATATTTTTGTAGACAATTTATTTAATCAGATATCTTACCTTATTATGTGACATTATGTCTCTAGTCAATACTTGCTTATAATGTTATGTGATTGGGCAGGTATTATTAGAAGATTTGTTTTAGATTTAGATAATCAGAAGTTTGCAAAGATTATATTTGAAAAAATATTTTCAAAAAGATCATTCCCGAAGACAATTTTGTATCTGGAAATCCTCAAAAAGATTTGACACTTGTTGAAGATGAAACTGCTCTTAGGAATTCTCATTCTCTTAAGGTTATTTACAATGGAGTGGACACAAATATTTTCATAATAATCAACACCTAAACTAGTGTTAAATATGCTTTGGAAACTCTTGAAGTTTCTCATGAGGATACCTCTAAAGTTTGTATATCATGACTTCAAATCCTCAACAAAAAATTTGAAGACTTGAAGATGCATGAGGATGAAACTATTTTTGAATTCAATGTTTATCTTCTTGAAATTGCTAATAATTCCTTTGTTGTTTGTGAAAAGATGCTAGAAGAAATTCTTAAACATGAAGGTTATAACCATTGAGGAAGCGCATAATGTTTCCACGGTGAAATTAATGAATCAATGGGTTATGTGCTCACTTTTGAGGTGGCCATTGGTGACAAAATCAAGAAAACATTAAGAGTGTTGCGTTCAAAGAGGATATTATCGAATGTGAAGACTGAGCAGATCATGAAACTGAGGAAAAGTTGATTGAATATATAATTGATAGAAGATCATGAGAAGACTTGATAGACGATTTGGAAATAATGTATCTACTAATGTCAAAGATAATTAACAACAAAGTTCAACAAAAGGAAACTTTTAGCATTGAAGAAAAGATGGGGGAAAATTAAACAAGGCCAAGGGAAAAAAGTAAGAGTGTCGTGTTTAAAATGGATACTATTGACTGTGAACATTAAATCGATCATGAAATTGATGAAAAGTTAATTGAATCTATTATTGATAAAGATCATGAAAAGACTTAGCAGAAGATTTGGGAATAATGTCTCTAATAATGTCAAAGATAATCAACAACAAAATTCAAAAGGTGGAAACTTTGAGCATTGAGGAAAATATGGAGAAAAATAAAACAAGGCCAATGGACTTCAGTGTCGTGAATGCAAGCGATTTTGACACATTCAAGTTGAATGTCCAAATTTTCTAAGGAAGCAAAGAAAATTTACAATGTCACCTTCTCAAATGATGATTCAAACAAAAAAATTGAGTATGATCAAGTAAACAATGTTGTGACATTTACTACTCGTTCCAAAGAAAGTTCCAATTATGAGTTACTCAGTGGTACTGCTTTTCCAAAAGATAATGGAAATGTTAGTGATGATGATTTATCTGACAATGCTTTTGTTGAAACTCATAAGACTCTATACCTTAAGTGGATTAAAGAATCTCATGTTATTGATAAGCAGAAACAAAATATTGAAGCCCTACTTTAAGACAAAAATAATATCATACTCACTATCTCTGAGTTGAAGAAGAAAGTTGAACATCTCAATTTTGAACTTGATAGAATGACCAAACTTGTCCACATGATAAATTCAAGAAATGATAATCTTGATTCCATTTTAGGTATTGAAAAACCACCAAAGAAAATGAATGGAATTAGATATACTGGTGAATCATCCAACCCAAAGATTGTGTTTGTCTATCCTATCCGTAAGCATAAATCAAGATGTCAGATAAGAAGACATAACAACCTACCAAACTTTATTACTAGCACACTAATGCTTTTATCATGCCCACTCGGGGATGTCATTACTATGGTCAACATGGTCACATTCAACCTTATTGTCATTAATTGTATGCAAAATAACTCTATCACTAACAGTTATAGCTTTAATCGAATGTAAATCATAATTTACACTCTCAACAACTCTGGCATGTAAAGCATAGACTTATGGATCATATTGCTTGCATCTCCTTTGGAGTATCATCCTATAAAGATTGGTAATTTGATAGTGGTTTCTCTAGACACATGGCATGTGAATGAAACTATCTAAAAATACATCAACAACTATGTTACTTTTGGTGATGGTACTAAAGGAAAAATAATTTGAAAATGGAAGTTAGACTATAATGTTATTTCTTTATTTAATGATGTTTTATTATTCTATGGTCTTAATACTAATATTCTTAGCATCAATTAACTCTACGATCAATATTATGTGTCAAATTCAATAATGTTGAATGTATTGTCACAAATAAACAACATACTCAACTGATGAAAAGATTTAGATCTGTACACAACTGCTACATGTGGTCATCTTTTGAAAAAACCCACCTAAATATTGCTTAATTTCCAAAATAAAGAATCTTACCTTACAATAATCATGCATTACAAAAAATTATGGTTTCATTATGGAGTCAATGGCGAGGTGATGACAAATCACCATGATGTGAAACTAATGCGTTTTGGCAGAAGTTGTGGAAAATAAGTCGATGTTCCTCCTTAAGAGGGTGACACACTCCTCCTCATCCTCCTTGGATTTGGACTTAGAGGTTCCTAACTTAGTGAATTAGAAATCTAAAGGCTCAATTTGGACCTCTTTAAGGTACTATATGGGAGTGAGTCTTTCAATTTTTTCATCTATTCTAGGATCCTGATTTGTAGGATCTATTTTCTTTGCGCTCGACTAAGGAATCTCAACTACAACCATCTGCTCTCTTCCTATTTCAAGAGTGATTTAGTAATATTCCTGGTAGATCTCTTGGACCATACAAACTTGGCCATTGGGCAGGTGATACTTCATGCTCAAATGTAGAGTCAATAGGATAGCCACTAGTAGATTAAGAGTAGGCATCCCCACAAAGACGTTGTACGATGAAAAGGAGTCTATTACGAGGTACTTAAACTTAGTTTCATTTGCTCTCACGTCCAGCCTAAATGATGTCTAGAGCGTTTTATGGTCCTTCACCATAACCTAGTCACCTGAAAGGCCAACCGAGGAAACTTGAAACACCCAAATTGTAAAACTATGTGCTTGCAAGTTTAATAAAGAAGTGATCAAAGTTAATTAAGACATGCCTAGACCTATCATGGTTATTATTATTACAACTTGTAAGGATGCAACCTAACCTTGACGATACTTTGACGTTAACTCATATAACTTGATTTTAATCATAAATACAAACGAGTATTTTAAGAGGTAAAAGATGCACAAAATAGTTTGTTCAAAATCATTCGCCGAATAAACCTAAAGAGTTAGGGTTTAATAACCACCATGATATCCTCTGATGATGGCGTCCAACTTGAAGATATCTCTAACAAGATTTAAAAAATTTCTTGTGTGATTGGTGTATTCAGAAAATACTTGAAGCTTCAAAGTGTGAAAGCTTGTCTGGTCATATCTGAGTGATCAATGTTTTGTAAAAACACAAGGTTTTTTTTATTGTAATGTAATATGGCTAAATCATAAACTCATTAAAACCATTTTAAATCCTCTATTTCCTAAAGGAAATAACCTAAAGATATGTTGGAGCCTAGCCAAATGAATTGGAAATTTTTTGAATGATGAGAACATGTATTTTGAAATGTCCAATCGATTGGAGCATATTCTCAATCGATTGGATAAGATAAAAATGAGTCCATAATAAATTTTGATAGTGAATTAATAAGGGTAATGATTGTCTATCACATCTTTCTAATACGGGAAAAAAATAATTGATTATTTAGGTAATCCAATCGATTAGAACGAGGATCCAATCGATTGGAAAATTAATTTTACCCATAAATAGTTTCTGTTTTTGAACCAACCTTTAGCCTATAAATTGAGGCATCTCCTTTCATTTTTTCACATTCAAAAATTTGAGATTCCTCACCTTCCTCGCTCTCTTTGTCTAAAATATTTTCTATTTCTCTAACATAAATTGGCTATAGTGTTTTGAGAAAGATTCTTATGTTTAAGTAAGGACTTATTTTTTTTTAAAAGGTAGTATTATAATTTCATCAAGAGTTATTTTTTCTCTTGAGTGAATATCCCTTCCTTAGAAGGTGTTTGCTTGGGGTTAAGGCTAAACCCATTAAAAGCTTTGCCTAAGAGGTTTAGTGTTAAGTCTCTATTTGGTTCATGGGTTGAGCCAATTAAGGAAAAGCTTTTTTTGTAGATTCTTTAAGATAACTAGAGAAAAGTCTTCTCATAGGTTCTTGAGCTCAACCAAGTTAAAAGACCAGTTGGTTTGAGATTATCCTAGTGTAAAACATCATTTCAGTTCATGGTTAATCAGTATAAAACTATGGTTCAATTCAAAAGATATCAAATTCAAAACTACACATTGACTCACGATAAGTCCGTATAAACTCTCAATTTAGCTTGGGGAATAACTTCTCAAAGCTTCGTTCGTGTTTGGAAGGAGGACTGTCCGCTTCATTCCATTATTTGTTTTTGATTAGGAGTTAACTTGAAACTTCATTTATCCTTGTATAAGGGGGTTCACGAGTTTAACCTTCTAAAAACTCATAATAATTATTGGATACTCTCAAGATCAATTTGTGGAGAGAGGATTAGGTCACTTCATTTAGACCGGACCTCCATAAATCTCTTTTATTTTATCTTTTGTTTTCAAAATATTTTCTTTACTATAATTTTTCGCTGTAATATTTAAATGTTTTATTGAAAATAATTATTGAACTTTGATTTAGAAAAAAAAATATTTTAATTCAATGTTTTTTAAACCCTCACAATTCACCCCCTCTTGTGTGTGAAGTCACTTGTTCAACACAAATATTATCTAGATCAAGTCGAAGCCCCTAAAAGGCATCCTAGAACAAGATGTCCATTGAGCTTTCGTGGTCAATTAGTACTTGACTTAATACTGCACCGTATTGGCCATGTGGTTGTTGTTATAAGGGAGAATGACAACGACATCCTTGCTTGAGAAGGGGATTTTAGACTCTGGTTCCTTCTCCAAGCCATCTTAGAGCTGGCGATTATGGTGTTCTTTGTCAAGACTATATGCCATATTTCTGGTTGAAAGAATTGGATTCTTCTTCAGCGGCGAATCCTTTCGCGATAGTGTTGAAGGAAGCGTCTGGACTTTGTCTCGCCATCCTACTGGAGAAGTTAGGCACCAATTGTACTTTTTTTGAAACGTACAATAACAGTAGTCCTGTATGTGGAAGACTATATGTGATGTTTTGGGTTATTGATGATGTTTAATGCTATATAAAGCAGAGTGGTGAGAAGATTTATATGGTGATTTCTACTTGATTAATGGTCACCCCTCCTCAACTCTAAATTTCAGGTATTTATAGGAACCCATTGGGTCTGGATTCTCTGACCCAGGAGTGGATATTCTCCCACTTCTTTAAAGAACGTGGGATAAGTGAGAATTATTTTTCTTCTATAATCATGGAGACATAGTTCTTCTTTTAATTGACTCATATATTATGTTGGTATAGATAATCACAACCTCACCCATGTTCTTTAAACAAGTACACCATGAAAATGACACTAGCTAGCCCAAACCCAGTCTGAGTGTCTTCCAATAAATCATGGACGACCTAAGGGCGACATTAGTATTTGTTTGACATTCCTTCGGATGGTGCCACCATGGTACTCTACCATCCCTAATGAGCTTATCATTTCTTCCTCTTGGTCTTTTAAACTTATCCTAGTACAAAATTCATAAATGAATAAAAGACTAGATTATTATTCATGATAAAAAAATGCATATGTACAAAAGACCTAGAAATTAAAATCCAAAGGAGTTTTGTAAGGTTCTAGATGATACTTCGATAAAACTTCCATAATGATTTTTTTTTTTATATAAAAATTAGGTTGTTATTAAATGATTAGGGATACATATATACATTATTTGTACTTTAGGACAATTATGCTATAGGGTCTTGGGTGAGAGGATTTATGAAACTGATTTGCAATAAATGTTACGTTCAGACTATGTAGTTAAGTTGTCAATATGATATCACCCAAACATATCAATTTCTTTCTAAAAAATGTCATTTCAAATAGACAACTCAATGTTAATTGATTAGGGTGCGTCCAAAATTGTACTACATAGACGACGTGAAATAAATTCATAGGATTTGAGAGAAACATATAAGCTGTAATGAGTAATCCTCTTTTTTAATAATTCTATTTTAGTCAATCTGTGATATTTTAATTTGGAGTGCTAAATAAATTTGTCATCAAAATTGTGAACATTTATCAAAACAAATTTTGGATTTTTTTAATCCACAGTACATAAAAATTACAATAGATAGATCAAATTAATCTTTTAAATAAATGATATATTTAATTACAATTTTGGTCTCTATATTTTAAATCACTTGCAAAAATTTCTCTATCTATTTCAAACTCAAACAATTTTAATCCTTTTTACATTTTTGTCTCTAGTCCATTTTTTTAATAAAGTATATATATTTTTTATCTTTAAAGTTTCACAAATGATCATATATGATAATTTATCATGTTTTGTTGGAACTTTAATTAATTAATGGTGGAACTTTAATTAATTATAGTGGGAATTGGAAACATTTTTTGACAATTAATGAGCAATAAATGAACACAAGTGAGAACTAATATAGAAGTGAATTTGGAAATATTAGTAGTGTTTAGATGAATTATTTTTTGGACCTGAATTTATATAATTTAATTATCATTAATTAATTAATATAATTCGGTGGAGAATTAATTAATAATAAATATTAATTAATTAAGAAAATAATTGGTCAGTCAGTCCTCCACGAATTTCTCAGTCTCCCACCATTTTCTCCACTCCCCACGAATTTCTCAGTCTCCCACCATTTTCTCCACTCCCCACGAATTTCTCCCCACTCAGGTGCAGTTTGCTGCCTATAAATACAGGGTAGAAATTCAGAAGTGGGTACATCGGATTTCACAAATTCACACGAATTTTGATTTCCCTCTTCTCTTTCTTATTTCTCTTCATCTCAAAAACTCTCTTTTCTTGACTGGTTATTTTCACCAGATACTTAGACAGGTGTATTTCTAGAGCGATTCATCAGTGTGCAACTGATAATCGTAAGTTGTTTGAACGGGCTGTTTTATCCTGGAGGCGTCGTCGTAAATTCGACTGCTTTGCATAATTTGGCAGTACGGCGAAACGTCTTAAAGAAAGCGGCCTAGTACGCGACTCGTCCCGATAATTTCCTTGTGCTAAACTTTAATTTTCAGATCCGAAGAACAACAATTTAAGACGCTTTCATAACTGCCATGGCAACTGAGGAAATTATCGGTACTACTGCGGCCGCTTCGGTCTCTGACAAACCTTTCAGGTTTGAGGGTTCCAATTTCAAACGTTGGCAAGCTAAGATGAAATTTTTCTTAACTCTGAAAAAGGTTGCCCACGTTCTGACTGAGGATATCCCGGTTGTCCCTTCTGCATCATCTGAACTACCTAACGGTAACTCACTTGCAGATTCAGACGGGACTTCCAAAATATCTGACTCAGATGCTGCAAAAGTTAAGGCTGCAGCAGATGATCTACAGCTCCGAAAAGAAATCGCCTTATGGCACGAGAATGATTATCTGTGCAAAAATCACATTCTGAACAGCCTTGCTGATGATCTGTACGACTACTACAGTAGCTACAGGACTGCTAAACAGGTTTGGAAGGCTCTGCAAAGAAAATATGATACTGAAGAAGCAGGTGCGAAGAAATCTGCTGTCAGCCGCTACTTGAACTACAAGATGGTGGATGAGAAGTCGGTGGAAAGTCAAAGCCACGAAATTCAGAAGATTGCTCATGAGATTATTACAGAAGGTATGCCCCTTAATGAACAATTTCAAATTGCTGTAATTATTGACAAACTGCCCCCTGGTTGGAAAGATTTCAAAAATATAATTCGTCACAAAACAAAAGAATTTTCAATCGAGAGTCTGATTACTCGCCTCCGAATTGAAGAGGAGGCTCGGAAACAAGATCAGAAAGAAGAAGTCTTAGTTGTTTACGACAACAAAAAGAAGTTTGGTGCGGTTCTGAAGCCTACGGGCAAACCTTTAAAGAATCAGAACCGCTGTGCTATGAACCGAACTAAGAATGGGAATCCCTCTAGGGCCCCATCGGCTCCGTTTGCTAGGCAACAGCCACCACCTCAAAGAAATGGCTCCGGTTTTCTCTTGCTACAATTGTGGGAAACCGGGCCATATGGCAAAGAAATGTAGGAGCAGGCCTAAACCTGTAGCTGGCTCAAATACACAGGTTAACCTGACTGATGAGCAACTAATTGCCATGATCACTGAAATCAACATGGTTGGTGGAAGTGACGGTTGGTGGATAGACACTGGCGCCACTCGTCATGTCTGCTATGATCGTGCTATGTTCAAGACATACATGAATATTGAAGATAAGAAAGTGTTGTTGGGAGATGCTCACACCACTAATGTTGCTGGAATTGGAGTTGTTGAACTGAAGTTCACTTCAGGAAAGACTTTGATCTTGAAGGACGTCATGCATGTTCCTGAAATTAGGAAGAATCTTGTTTCTGGTTTTCTTCTGAATAAGGCTGGATTCAGTCAAACTTTAGGGGCAGATTTGTACACCATCACTAAGAATGGTATTTTTGTGGAAAAAGGGTACGCCACTGATGGCAAGTTTAAGTTGAATGTTGATTTGAATAAAACTTCTCCTTTTGTTTACTTTTTGTGTGATTTTAATATTTGGCATGGTAGACTTTGTCACGTTAATAAACAAATCATTTCTAATGCAAGCAACATAGGCCTAATCCCTAAACTAAATATTAATGATTCCAATAAATGTGAATTTTACAGTCAAGCTAAAATAACAAAGACTTCACATAAATCAATAATAAAAGAATCTGATCCCCTAGATCTTATACACTCTGATATATGTGAATTAGATGGAAGTTTAACTAGAAATAATAAACGTTATTTTATCACTTTTATTGACGATTGCTCTGATTATACTTATGTATATCTAATGAAGAATAAAAGTGAAGCGCTTGACATGTTTAAGGTGTATGTAACTGAAATTGAGAATCAATTTAACAAGAAGATTAAGAGACTTCGCAGTGATAGGGGAACCGAATATGACTCTAGCTTGTTTAATGATTTTTATGCTGAACATGGTATTATACATGAAACGACTGCTCCATACTCTCCTGAAATGAATGGTAAAGCAGAAAGAAAGAATAGGACTCTTACTGAACTTGTAGTTGCAATCATGTTAAATTCTGGTGCTGCACTTCACTGGTGGGGGGAAATTTTATTAACTGTTTGCTATGTCCTGAATAAAGTTCCCAAGTCGAAAAGTAAGATCTCACCTTATGAGATATTAAAGAAAAGACAACCAAATTTGTCTTATTTGAGAACTTGGGGCTGCTTGGCTTATGTCAGAATTCCGGATCCGAAACGAGTTAAACTCGCTAGTAGAGCCTATGAATGCGTATTCATTGGGTATGCAGCAAATAGTAAGGCATACGGGTTTTATGACCTAAATGCCAGAGTAATCATAGAATCAAACGATGTTGAATTCTTTGAAGACAAATTTCCCTTCAAATCGAGAAATAGTGGGGGCACACAATCGAGTCACATTCCTGTGATAAAAAGCACTGAAAGCAGCGACAATGTAGAAACAGAGCTTCGAAGAAGTAAAAGAGCAAGAGTTGCTAAAGACTATGGGCCCGATTATGCGGCCTATAATGTAGAAGAAGATCTAATAAATCTTCAAGAAGCACTGTCATCTATGGATGCAGACTTATGGCAAGAAGCCATTAATGATGAGATAGATTCTCTAGAATTTAACAAGACCTGGCA
The DNA here is from genome assembly GCA_963859935.3 of Lathyrus sativus. Lineage (NCBI taxonomy): Eukaryota > Viridiplantae > Streptophyta > Magnoliopsida > Fabales > Fabaceae > Lathyrus > Lathyrus sativus. The sequence continues at coordinate 28,918,824 of OZ012738.1, read as the reverse complement.
CTTAGTAAACTTACCTCCGGGTTGCAAACCAATTGGTTGTAAATGGGTTTTGAAAAAGAAACTAAAACCTGATGGAACGATTGAGAAATACAAGGCACGCCTTGTAGCCAAGGGTTTTAGACAAAGAGAAAATATAGATTTCTTCGACACCTTTTCTCCAGTCACTAGAATTACATCCATTAAGGTACTCATTTCAATAGCAGCCATTTATAACTTAATAGTACACCAAATGGATGTTAAAACAGCTTTTTTAAACGGTGACTTAGAAGAAGAAATCTATATGGAACAACCAGAAGGATTTGTAATCCAAGGACAAGAAAGCAAGGTCTGTAAGTTAGATAAGTCTCTGTATGGACTAAAACAAGCCCCTAAACAATGGCATGAAAAGTTTGATAACTTAATGATAATTAATAGGTACAAAGTGAATGAAAGTGACAAGTGCGTCTATTACAAATCTGAGAATCGCATTTGTACTATCATATGTCTATATGTAGACGATCTACTTATATTTGGATCAAACATTCAGGCCATTAATGATATGAAATCATTGTTATGCAATAACTTTGATATGAAAGACCTCGGAGAAGCAAGCGTGATCCTGGGTATCAAGATCACGAGATCCGAACAAGGAATTTCTTTGGATCAATCTCACTATGTGGAGAAGATCTTAAAGAAATATAAATACTTTGATTGTAAACCTGCATGCACTCCGTATGATCCAAGTGTGAAACTATTTAAGAACACTGGAGAAAGTGTCAAACAAGCAGAATATGCGAGCATCATTGGCAGTCTTAGGTATGCCACTGATTGTACTAGACCCGACATTGCATATGTCGTAGGACTGTTGTGCAGATTTACAAGTAGGCCGAGTAATGAACATTGGCAAGCTATTGAGCGAGTAATGAGGTACCTTAAAAGGACTATGGACCTCGGCCTACACTATCAGAAATTTCCTGCTGTACTAGAAGGGTATAGTGATGCAGATTGGAACACCTTATCGGATGATTCCAAAGCTACTAGTGGCTATATATTTAGTATAGCCGGAGGAGCTGTATCTTGGAAATCAAAGAAACAGACCATTCTGGCACAGTCCACAATGGAGTCTGAGACGATAGCATTAGCTACAGCTAGTGAAGAAGCAAGTTGGTTAAGATGCTTGCTAGCTGAGATTCCTTTATGGGAAAAACCTATACCAGCTGTGTTGATCCACTGCGATAGTACCGCGGCTATTGCAAAAGTTGAGAACCGTTATTATAATGGTAAAAGACGTCAAATTAGAAGAAAACATAGCACTGTTAGAGATTGTATCTCTAAAGGAGCTGTGAGAGTGGATCATGTACGCACTGATGAGAACTTAGCAGATCCTTTGACGAAAGGATTAGCTAGAGAGAAAGTCCATAATACATCCAAAAAGATGGGACTAATGCCTATGAAGCAATTAGTTACTCATGATGGTAACCCGACCTAAATGACTGGAGATCCCAAGACTTAGGTTCAATGGGTAATAACAAGTTATGAGTAATATGAAAATGATCATGCAAGTAAAGCATGAATCCTGAAGTAATGAGAGGATGAGATAATAGAAACTCTTAATGAGATCTATACTCTGTATGAGGGAGTACCTAGGCTACAGGAGTACTCTTGATAGATTCACCTATGTGACTGTGGAACTAGGCCGGTTCCTATGGAATTTCGAGGCAGAATTCCTAGAGCATTCACTAAACCGGGATACACGTGCAGGGCCACTAAAGCACGGGCTACAAGAATACACCTTACGGAAAGGTTGTGTGCGGGTCTGATGTCCGAGATAGAGTTCAAGACAATGGTGTCACTCTTGTTGAATCAGAATCCTACTCGCTACGCTAAGGTTCAAGTCGTAGACACCTTTGCTTATGCTCAACCTGAGAAACGTCTGACGTACTTCTAAAATCTCTTTTAAATTCAAGTGGGGGAATGTTGGAACTTTAATTAATTAATGGTGGAACTTTAATTAATTATAGTGGGAATTGGAAACATTTTTTGACAATTAATGAGCAATAAATGAACACAAGTGAGAACTAATATAGAAGTGAATTTGAAAAGATTCATTTTAGTCCCACGTTGAAGGGAATGGAAATATTAGTAGTGTTTAGATGAATTATTTTTTGGACCTGAATTTATATAATTTAATTATCATTAATTAATTAATATAATTCGGTGGAGAATTAATTAATAATAAATATTAATTAATTAAGAAAATAATTGGTCAGTCAGTCCTCCACGAATTTCTCAGTCTCCCACCATTTTCTCCACTCCCCACGAATTTCTCAGTCTCCCACCATTTTCTCCACTCCCCACGAATTTCTCCCCACTCAGGTGCAGTTTGCTGCCTATAAATACAGGGTAGAAATTCAGAAGTGGGTACATCGGATTTCACAAATTCACACGAATTTTGATTTCCCTCTTCTCTTTCTTATTTCTCTTCATCTCAAAAACTCTCTTTTCTTGACTGGTTATTTTCACCAGATACTTAGACAGGTGTATTTCTAGAGCGATTCATCAGTGTGCAACTGATAATCGTAAGTTGTTTGAACGGGCTGTTTTATCCTGGAGGCGTCGTCGTAAATTCGACTGCTTTGCATAATTTGGCAGTACGGCGAAACGTCTTAAAGAAAGCGGCCTAGTACGCGACTCGTCCCGATAATTTCCTTGTGCTAAACTTTAATTTTCAGATCCGAAGAACAACATGTTTTACAAGTTATCCATCCTTTAAAAATAAATATATTATTAATTATAAGTGCAAAAAATGAGAGAATGATAAAAATTATTTGAGTTTAAAATAGTGAGATTAATTCCATAATTCGATTAATATAGAAGATCAAAACAATAACCAAATATAAATTATATTATTGGAAATTTTGATGCGGCATGTTCATAGTCATGTAATTTACTGGTTCCCTTATATGTCACATCACCAAAAACTTAAGTGTGATGGTTAATAGGAAAATATTTCTTATAAATCCTTTCTTGTATTGAATATAACACATGGTTAATCACATGCAAAAAATATAGTTAATTCAAATAAATAAATTGTTGATTTAATATATTAAATTTGAATTAATCCAATATGAATGCAAGAATTAACAATTTTTTTAAAAGAGAAGATAAAAAGGAGCAATTTATGAGTTAGGGTTAGGGATTTATGTTTTTCTCTAATCAGTTTAAAAAAATAGTGATTCTAAAATGGTTAGATGTTGGATCAGACTAATATTTAGATAGAGGGTTAATGAGATATAGTGATGCACATTCACCTTTTAGATTATTGAAACAAGGTATGAGGAAGGAAATATTGTGTTCGCATTGCATCCGGTTTTTTAAGGATTTTTCTCAAATTTCACTTCCTATGCATTAAGTGATCAACAAGTTGTAGAAATCATAAGTTTAAGAAAATTATTGTTCGGCTAAGGTTTAAAATAAAATCTAATCTACATAAGCTCATTCAATGTCGGCCTCCGACATGAAGACCTTCCATGGTTAGCTCATTTTCTCGGAATAAATCCTTTGTCTCAATCCCAAACCTAAGAAAAAATAAATCCTTTGCACAAATTCTTTAAAAAGTGTGTGATATCCCAGTTACTAATTTTTCTAAGCCTTGCATCAAAGGTAATCGCCTCTCAATCAAGATATCTGAAGCAGCTTGAAGAGCAGGACTTTGAACGTTGCATAAATAATTTATATGGGAGATTGATAATTAGGAAATGTAACATGTCATTGAAGGCATCCAAATTATGTGACAAACTCATAAAATTATGGAGTTCAATCACTAACTAGGTTTAACTCCTTTACGACATGAGTATTTTGATTTTTTATTCAAATCAAGGGAGGATCTCAAAAAACTAGAGATTAAGGGCACAAAATATTAAGCTCTGTTTTGCATTTGTATGGATAGACTTTAACTTTTAGACCCTAAATTTAAACGTTACAGATGTCCAAGTATGGCTAAGGATGCACGGTCCTCCCTTAGAGTAATTTGGTACAAACTACTTTATTTATAATCACTTTTTGTATCGACACTCCTTACTCAATTGACGAGCCATATGGAGAATAATAGCTTGTGAGGATGATGAAAGTAATGCTCTTGAGCCATATCAGAAAGAAGTTACTTTGGTAATGAAAAAGAGTAGGGGAATGCATAAACTTACTCATCCTAGAATTTAAGTTAACACCCAACTAATGTCGAGTAAATACAACACCAATGCATGAAAGTGGTTCGCTAGAATGCTAAAGGAGTGGGAAACCTTGACACTTGGCTGCCTATAAAAAAAATTTGTGATCAACAAAATATTATTTTCTTTTTGTTAGACGATAGACTTCGATCTAGAGGGGGTGAATAGATCACAAATTAAAAATTAAATGGCAAAAATGATTTTCAAAAGTTTTATAGAACAACAGAAACAACCCAAATCAAATCGTCTAACCAAACCTCTATTGGAAAGCTCAGATACGCGTAAATGTACACAAACGTATGAAAATAAATGCAAATTACCTAACAACAATAAATCACAAAGAATTGAATGCAAAACTACACATAGAGCCTATTCCTAACGATCAAAACACACAAAAACACAATTTTATATATATATATATATATATATATATATATATATATATATATATATATATATATATATATATATATATATATATATATATATATATATATATATATATATATATATATATATATATATATATATATATATATATATATATATATATATATATATATATATATATATATATATATATATATACACATTTCTGCATCATATCCTTAATGTATTTTATTTTTGATACAGGTGATAGGGAGATATTTTTCTTATGCGATCACTTTGTTAAAATTTTTTTAGACTGTTAGAGAGGAAAATCTAGATAAATTAAGTTAACATGCTCAAATAATGTCGTTGACTGCTTTGTAAAATTATCATTAGAATTTGGTTTGACCATATATTCTTTTAAGTGTACAACAACACTTGAAGTTATTGGCATTTGTTTTCTCTGCTCAAACTTCTTGAAAAATAAAGTTTAATCTCGCGTGAAATATATTAACAGTTAACTATGAATATAAATTTTTGTTCTTAAATTTATATTCTAATATTGAGATGCTTTAACTAAATGATATATCTATCTCATTGACCAAGGGTTGATAAAATATTTGTGTGGGTGTGTATATTTGCTTGTCTTCACTCATAATTTGTTTGTTTCTTATGACTCCCTTAATTTTAGATCTTATATTTTTTTTAATGAGATATCGAGATAGTAAAGCATATGAAGAAGAGAATATTTTTTCAAATGAATTCATTAGTGAACAAAAAAGCAACATTGTTATTCAATAATAAGGAATACAAATTAGTATTGTTTGATTATGGTGCGTCTAGGTTGAACTATGTGGATGGCATAAAAGAGGTTATTTTAAAAATTCAGAAGATTTAGGAGAAACATATAAAGTGTAATACACAATGCCTTCTTTAAAACCTCTATTTTAGTCTATTTAGATATTTTAATTTACAATGCCACACAAAATCGCAATGTATCCATGAAATTGGTCTATTAAATAAATGATTGATTTAATTATAGTTTTTGGACTCATTCGCCAAATTAGTCTTCATGTTTAAAATTCAAACAATTTTATCCCTTGTCACCGATTTGCATTGAAATTTAATGATATGTCAAATTCTTAATGAAGTGTAATTTATAAATCTTTTAAATATATATATATATATATATATATATATATATATATATATATATATATATATATATATATATATATATATATATATATATATATATATATATATATATATATATATATATATATATATATATATATATATATATATATATATATATATATATATATATATATATATATATATATATATATATATATATATATATATATATATATATATATATATATATATATATATATATATTCAAGGTCCTTTAAGTTATTTTAAAATATCAAGTTAGTCCTTTAATTTTATTCTTTGTCACAGATTTGCATTGAAATTTAATGATATGTCAAATTCTTAATAAAGTGTAATTTATAAATCTTTTATATATATATATATATATATATATATATATATATATATGATATGTCAAATTCTTAATGAAGTGTAATTTATAAATCTTATATATATATATATATATATATATATATATATATATATATATATATATATATATATATATATATATATATATATATATATATATATATATATATATATATATATATATATATATATATATATATATATATATATATATATATATATATATATATATATATATATATATATATATATATATATATATATATATATATATATATATATATATATATATATATATATATATAGTCAAGGTTCTTTAAGTTATTTTAAAATATCAAGTTAGTCCTTTAATTTTTTTTTTGTAACGTTTTGTTCCTTTATGTTAAGTAACGTTTGCGTCGTTGACTTTTTTTAAAAATCTCAGTTACAATAAATTGCAAACTCATATACTATTTGAACTGATTTTTCGCGCTAATCCCGAATATGCAATCAAATTTATCAAACAAGTTACGGTTCATGAGAATCAAAGGAAAATGTGGACAAATACATAATAGAACATTGTTCGATTCGTCCAAAATACACAATCAAACGCAAAACTAATTGTATATTCGTGATCAGCGTGAAAAACCAGTTCAAATGGTATATGAGTTTGCAATTTATTGTACCGAAGATTTTTAAAAATGTCAACGACGCAAACGTTACTTAACATAAAGGACCAAAGCGTTACAAAAAAATACTTAAAAGACTAACTTGATATTTTAAAATAACTTAAAGGACTAAAACAATATTTTTGCTTACGTTTTACAAATAATATATTATTTAAAAATAAATATATTACTACCTACGTTCCTTTATATAAGAGTGTTCCGGACTGTCCCAATGGTTAGGCATGGCCCAAACCACTTCTACTCCTAGAACGACCCAAATTTCCTAAGTCCAACCTCGTAAGGGGAGAGTTTACTTTTCTTCCCTCCCAACAGGGGAAGCTGACCTATTTACCCTTGGTCACAACACTTCTCCTCGTCCATCTCAGTCCGTCACGCACGGTTCCACCATCCAGAAACAGGCAAGACGCTTGCCCATAACTCTACCTCTGCCTGTCACAACGACTAGTTATAGGCATGTATGCCTGTCTCAACGGATATTTCTGCCAGTTACCTATTCTTTGGGAAACGGTTCTCTTGCCCCGAAAATAGGGACCAATGGCCAAGCGCTGGGGGCACTATAAAAACCCTCTCACTTGAGAGAGTCAGGTATCCAATTTCTTACCTAAAAACACATATTCTATACTTGCTCGCTCTCTTGCTCGTTTTTTTTTACTTTAGCGTCGGAGTGCCTTACAGGTACACCCTCTCTTTCTCTTTTACATCCAACATCATAAACATTCTCCTTTGACCCATATCAGATTTTGATCCTTCGGTAAGATCAGTGGCGCCATTTGTGGGAATCTTTCATCCCCATCTTTTCTCCTCTCGTAAACACAAAGACCAAAACACTTTTTTAACTTTCTGATCATGGATGCCCGTGACAACCATCTTGATGCTCCTAATCCTGCTTTCCTCCATATCAGCAAGACTGACGCTGAAGGGGCCTCCACCTCTCATGCCGCTGACGCTCTCCGACGAAGTGATGGAGTCACAGCTTCTCCATCCCCTATTCGTGCTGATCACGGTGAAGTCTCGCTTGACCAGCAGCACCTGCCGGTCCCTCTTCCGGCCAACGCCGACCCGGCCATGGCGGCCCTCCTCGAGGTTCTCAATAAAACCAACCTCCTCATCCTCAACTAGAGTGCAAAAATTGAAGCCTTGGAAGAGTCCCTTCATCCAAGATCCCCTCCACTAAGGAAAGAAAGACTGCAGCAGCAGAGTCCCCCTCCCCGGCGCAAGAGGAGTCGTCGAACACCGCTAGAATCGGAGACCGTGGCCGTTCGCAAATGTGACCAACATTCTCCCAAGAACCATCAGTCCCCGCAGCCCAAGAAGAGCTGAAGAGAACACCTAGTGGAGTCTCCACACTCACCGCCCATATCTAGAGGGCGAGCACAAACCATGTCTCCGCGACTCGGCCACCGTCCTACCTACGAACGTAACGCATGTTCCCCCTCTTGGACGAACAGCAGTAGTGACGATGAGCCTTGCGACCCATTGTCCCAAGAAATCATAGTCATGCGCCTCCCAAAAGGACTAGAGAAGCCTCATTCTCTAGGCATGTACGATGGGACAACTGACCCTGACGAGCACATCGAAAACATCGATGAGCTGCTCGACTATCGCCGCGTTCGGGGCACCATCAAATGCAGGTTATTCCCGACCACACTCATGAAAAAGCAATGACCTGGTACAAAGGGCTCCCGGACGACTCCATCACCTCGTGGAGGCAACTGGGAAGACTCTTTTCCAGACATTTTACGGCATCTCATCGACATCCGAAGACCGAAGCCTCCCTCGAGGCCATTATTCAGGGCAGGGACGAACCTCTACGAGCCTACATTGAGAGGTTCAATAAAGAGGCCGTCCAAGTCTCCACCACTGATGACATGAAGAGGTTCCTACTAGACCGCGGGCTTCGTCCCCACACAGACTTTGCCAAAGCGATAGGTCTCTGACCCCCTGCCACACTAGACGCTTTCCTCCTCAGAGCTCAGTCAACGTTCTGTACAAGGAGAATGAATTTTTCAGCTTTTCCCGAGACTCCAGGCACCGGGAGAATGCTTGGTCAAATAGGACCGACGAGCCTTCGACTTCCCATCGAGGAGATAAAAGGCGGGAGGACTGTCCCCGAGAGACCCAGGACAACAAAGGGCCCTCCCGCAAATTCCACGATTACACACCCCTAACGGTCTCAAGGGAAAAAAATACTCACTGAGTGCGCCAACTCAAAATTTCGCCAAGTCGGGGTTCGATTCCCAAAATAGATACCGGTTAAGCCCAACACGGAAAAATCCAAGTACTGCCGATTCCATAAGAGTCACGACCATATCACAGAAGTTTGCATCCACCTGAAGGATGCCATCAGAATACTCATCAGGGACAGGCACCTGAAACAGTTTACCAATCGAAAAGAAACCCCTCGACCAGACGCCCAAGAAGCCCAGAAGGTCGAGGAAGAGATACATGCCCCCGGGGAAACCAGCCTCCAGGTCGCCATGAGTATCTCTCGACCTGAAGACTTCTGCATCCCCGAGGGGCTCGCCGCCCCTCCATATTTTGCAGCATACAGCTCGTGGGAGACGTTCCCCTCCTCCATGGTCATTTCAGGGGGGGTTCAACAGAGTAACAGTAGGATCCATCAAGAGGAAATTCGAGCACCTCATAAGCAGCAGTTCGAATCGAAACTCCACCCTTGACAAAATTAGAGGAGAATCCGTCCCCATTTGCTTCTATCGAGAAGAGCTCCTCGACGGAGCACCCAACGCCAGCATCCTTCTGCTCGTCGGGGCTCAAATGGAGAACTTTGGTGTCCGACGAATCCTCGTCGATCAGTGAAGCTTCGTCGACATCATGTACTCCTAACTGTTCTCCACACTCCAGCTTGACGAGTAACATTTGACGCCCTACATGGGCTCTGACCTCCAAAGGTTCAATGGATCAGTAACAAAGCCTTGGGGGTATGTTGAGCTGATCGTTACCTTTGGGTCCACGGAGATGGCCAGATCTATCAAGGTTTTGTTCCTTATGATAAATTGCTCGTCCCTTTACCAATGCATCTTCGGTCGACCAACTCTAGCCGAGCTGGTGGTCGTGCCTTCAACGGTACACATGAAGATGAAATACTACACTTCCAAAGGCCTTGTCGCAACTCTTCACAGGGATATAGAAGTCGTGAGGAGATGTTTCAAAGCAGCATCGAAAGAATTAAACGCTATTGCCGCCAGACCGAAGACTCTCTACCCAGATGGAGAACTAGCAGTGAAGTCGCACATCCTATGTGCCCCATCCCAGATGGAGAATTCGAGCTCGTCCTACTCGGCGACGACCCCCGACGAGGAGTGAAGATTGGATCCAGTCTCCCCGAGCTAGTGAAAAAACAATTAAGAGCATGCCTCCAAGAGAATGAAGACCTGTTCACATGGAGCGCCACAGAGATGCCCCGATTGGACCTTGAGGTGACCTGTCACCACCTTACCATCGACCCTGGAGTTAGAGCCGTTGTCCAACATAGACGACGGCAGTCCCCGGAGAAAACAGTGGCAGCCGAGCAAGCTGTAAAGGACCTCTTAGAGGAAAATTTTATATCAGAGGCCAAATACTCCACCTGGCTGTCAAATGTTGTACTCGTTAAAAAGAATAATGGAAAATGGCGCATGTGTGTTGATTATGCCGATCTTAACAGGCCATGCTCTAAAGACGCGTACCCTCTCCCCAACATAGATAAACTAGTGGATAATTCTGTCGGCTTTAAATTACTATCATTCATGGATACCTACTCAGGCTACAACCAAATAGCCATGGCCAAAAGCGATAAGAAATACACGATCTTCATGATCGAATTAAGCAACTATGACTACAACGTAATGCCCTTCGGCCTAAAGAATGCTGGCGCTACCTACCAAAGAATGATGAACAAGATTTTTCGAGGAGAGATTAGGGACATGCTCGAAGTCTATATAGACGACATGATCGTGAAGTCCCATGATGAAATCGACCACACGATCCATTTAAGGAAGGTTTTCGAGCAGGCCAGGAGGTACCAGATGCGTTTCAACCCGGAGAAGTGCACGTTCGGGGTGCGGGCGAGAAAGTTCCTCAGGTTCTACCTAACCGAACAAGGAGTTGAAGCTAACCCTGACAAGTGCAGAGCCTTCTCTGAGTTCCCCACGCCGAATTCAAAGAAGTTCATCTAGTCCCTCAGTGTGATGCTCGCATCGCTTTCCCGTTTCGTAGCTAAATCTGTCCAGCACGCCCTCCCCTTCTTCAAACTCCTCCGCAAGGAGGCCACATTCGAATGGATGGAAGAATGCGACAAATCTCTCCTCCACATGAAGCAATCCCTATTTGTGCCTCTGGTTCTCTCCCGACCAGAGAACGCTTAAACCCTCTTTCTCTACCTCGCCATTGCAACTGAGGTTGTAAGCGCACCCTCATCTATGAAAACCAGGAAGGGAAGAAGCCCATCTAATTCATGAGCAAGGTGTTGTAAGGGCGTGAGTCACGATATCAGGCACTAGCTGATTTCGTGGCAAAAATGACTTCACCCGTGCAACCTAGCGAGGGCGCCCAAAGGTGGGTCATATTCATCGACGGTGCCTCCAGTTCGCCAGGCAGCGGGGCAAGTGTCATCCTAGAAAACGAGGAGGGAATCCTCATCGAAGTATCACTTACACTATCTTTCCCAACCTCAAACAACTAAGCTGAGTACGAAGATTTCTTGGCCGGCCTACGCCTCGCCGAAGATTTAGGAGCAGACGAAGTCGTCATTTGCACCGATTCTCAGCTAGTGGCCCTTCAAGTCCGAGGAGAGTACCAGGTCAAGAACGATAACCTGCCCGAGTATCTGGCCCTGGTCAAAGAAAGAATGGCTAAATTCTCCTTAGTGGAAGTCAAACATGTTCCTCGCGAGCACAACATCTGAGCAGATATCCTATTAAAACTTGCCAGCACTAAGAAGAAAGGGGTAAACAAATTCGTCATTCAGGAGATACTCCCCGACCCAACATCAAGAAAACATCCCCGACACTCGACGTGCACGTCATCGGCGACGACCACTGCTGGATAACTCCAGTATACAACTACCTCACCTGATCCAAAGGAAGCCAGCATTATAAGGCACCGGGCATGCTCATACGTCCTCATAGAAAACAAGATGTACAAACAAGGATTCTCCATACCTCTCCTCAAGTGCGTCGAGGAAGAAATGGTCGCTCACGTCCTACGCAAAATCCACGAAGGGATCAACACCCAACACCTAGGTGGGAGGTCCCTCGCGAGGAAAGTTCTGCGAGCAGGGTACTACTGACCGACCATGCAAAACCGCATGAAAGAACATGTGAAGAAATGCGACAAATGCCAACGGCACGGAGACATGCTCCTAGCGCCACTCAACGAGCTCAAGGCGATGTCCTCTCCGTGGCCCTTCGCCTGGTGGGGCCTGGACATCCTGGGGCCCTTCGTCGTAGGCTCCAACCAGAATAAATACTTAATAGTAGGCATGGACTACTTCACCAAATGGATAGAGGTTGAGGCCCTGACCAAGATAACAGCCCACAACATACTTCGTTTCTATAAGAGAAACATCCTTGCCCGTTTTGGCATTCCTCAAGCAATCGTGACAGACAACGGGACACAGTTTACAGACACAAAATTCCAGGAATTTGTTGCTCAGCTAGGCATTAAACAACACTTTGCATCCATCGAGCACCCTCAAACTAACAGGTAAGCTGAAGCAGCAAATAGAGTAATCTTATGAGGTCTCAAACGGATACTGGACGAAACAAAGAAACAGTGGGTCGAGGAGCTGTACAACGTGCTCTGGGCCTACCGTACTACCCCTCATTCGTCCACCAGGGAATCCCCTTTTCTCCTAGCGTATGGAAAAGAGGCGGTAATCCCCATTGAAACCCACATACCGACCAGATGAACGGAAGCACCATTGGACAAAGAGGCAAACGACGAAGCCACTAGGGAAGAACTCGACCTCATCGAGGAGGTTTAACAGGGGCAACCCTCTACGAAGCCTTGCTCAAACGGAAAATAACGATCAGGCACAATGCTAAGGTCATCAGACGAGAATTCCAACTAGGCAGCCTCGTCCTAAGGAGGAATCACAAAGATTCCCGAGAGGGCAAGCTTGCCGCAAACTAGGAAGGACCCTACCACGTTAGAGCGAAGACAGGGAACGAGGCTTACTACCTAGAATACCTAACCGAGGAAGAATTAGCTCGACCATGAAACACCAAAAAACTGAAGTAATATTACAACTAAGGCCCCCGTCGTCGACGTTCCCAGACCAAGCATCGAGCACGATGAACGATTAAAGGTTGCACGCCCGGTACAAGCGATGCACCCCCGAAAGAATCCAAGCAAGGGTCTCGCAAAAAAAAATGCCTACTCATGCTCGACGGTGGTTCCTCAACCGAGCCCGCCGTCGATACAGTACCATGAACAGAAGAACCCCTAGCTCGCGATGGGAGGCTCACGCTGCAGATTCAGTCTATGACCGTGACCTGAGTTTCGCCTTGTCCGAAAACAACCCAGGCCTTTTGATCAGTTTCCAAAACTGTCGAACATCACACGTTGAGCAGACCCAGAATATAGAGTACATTCAAGTGTTTCTAACGACCGCGTTGGATGGTGCAGAACACTTAGGAAATTTTTAGTAAAACATAAACATACAAACACACGGATATGCTACATACATACGTACATATAATTTAAGCGACCACGAAGAACCTCTATTTTTCATGTTACAATTAAAAGGGGGCCATGCCCCCCCTCCCGCCGAAAAATAAGATTAAAATAGAAAATTACATAAAATGGCACGCATGCCAACGGGTATAATTACTCCTCGGGCTGGATGTCCTCGTGTAGCTCCTGTCCATGTTCACTCTCGCCGGCTTCGAACCGAAGGAACTCAGGAATGACTATCTAGCCATCCTTAACCGAATAAAGGAACCCAATACCCTCAGTTGTCAGCTCGACCCCCGGGTTCACCACCTTTATTTGACTCACCGTGTTTTGGAAGGCTTCCTCGCTGATAGCCACTAGGTCGTCAGCAGCCTGGACGAACCGGGCAACTAACTCCGAGCGAGTCGTCAGATGCTTCGTCTCTTCGGGCTCATCCTCGGCAAGGGAAGTCGTAGCTTGTAGTTTCTGCACCAGATCCTCAGAAGCTTTCAGCTTGGAGGCCACAACATCCTTCTCTTGGACCGCCTCCTCGCGTCTCTTACGAACATCCCCAAGCTCTTTCTCTTTCTCCTCCTGGAGCTTCTTAACCTTTTCTTCTAGGGCCGTCACCGAGGTCTGGGATCTCTTCAACTCCATCTCCAGCGGGGAGCTCTCCTCGGAGTAGACCATAGCCATCTCGAAGACCCTCATTAAAGCAAAGGCGTCCTGGGTGAGACTGATCCTCTTAGCAGGACGATCCATTTCCTCGAGTCTCAGAGACTCCGCTCAAGGAATGGATAGGGAGGCCCCTTTGAAAAATATCCTCTCGAGAAAATAGGGGGGAAGCTCGTACTTACTCTTACCAGACTCCCGGCTGAGGTCCACAACCTCGTCCGGCCGCAGAATTTTACCTGCAAAATAATAAACACATAAGCATGGAAACATAAAGATTTCGGGCAGAATATAAGAAAAGCGACAACTACCCAAGAGCTCAAGAGCCTCCTCGCGAGTACAACACTCAAGGAGCTCTTTTGTGTTGATGTATCGGGCTTCCACCTACACCCCCACTGACTTCCTTGTACAAAGGTTTCCTTACACGAGTCACGCACTAGGCAGGGAGGAAGCTATCCACGTAGGCCACCAGCTTGGCATAGCTGACCCTGTCGTCCTCCGCGAGTTGGTGAGGGGCGACTATATACTCATCAGTCGGGGGGGGGGGGGGGGGGTAAAATGAGCCCCGCTCCAGTAGAAGGGAAAAGTAAAAAGCCTCTGGGCGACTATCTTGTCCTCCTCGTCTAACAAATCCTCCCTGTTCTCATCCGTGGAGACCTCCCAGACAAACGTCGAATCGGTGGCCGCCTCCGACACCGGCTCGATCACAAAAAACCTTTCCTTGAATGTTCGGATGGATTCAGAGAAAGGTTTGAATAGTTTCCTCCCTTGCTTCAAGGAAACCCATCCAAACCTCTTCCCCGACACCTGTCGCTGAAGATGGAAAATGGTAAAAAAAATAGTGGAAGGGTGGCACCGATCTGCAGGTGCTCGCATACCAACTAATATGCCCGCATGAAGGCAAGGGAGTTCGAATGCAGCTGTGAAGGCGGAAGATCAAGATGGGCAAAGATAGCCCTCCAAAAATCGGTGAAGGGCAATATTACCCCTATCTTCTTACAGATGTATTCATACATGGGGAAGCGCTCCCCGTAAGTCGAGCAGATGCAATCTTCTCTAGAAAGGAAATGCACCCTCCATTATCGTTCCGGTCCCACCGTCGTAAAGGTGTCCCCGGTATAAGAGGCAAAGATGGACGCGTGCTCCATAGACTCGGTCACGGTCCGTTCATCCGCCATTGATAACGTCGTTGATGTCCCCAAAATCTCAAGCGACGAAGAACTGTCATTTGTAGTTGTGCTCTCCGAGAAGCTGTCCTCAGATGAATCCCTGTAGCGATCTTATCCTTCCTTGGGTGACATCCCTTTTACCTGAAAAGCAGAGGAAAATAGTAAATTCGATGGCCAAATTAAATCCACTCTTCCATTGCGAGTCAAGTGAAAGGGCGCACGAAGGGCCGAGGAAGAGCATCCCCGACCTAAGTCCTACTCAAATGGCGCAGCTACCCAGGCGGGGAAGTCCCCGACTGTTCTACCTAAGACATTCAGGGATACCCCCCGGTCACGAAACCCAGTGGCCTCTCAGGGAAACCACCAGAAGTCGTGATAACCTAACAACAACGCGACTATGGATCACCTGAATCTAAAGGGTGGTAACCTACACCCCTAGTGGAGGCCGACTACGCTGCCGGCGGCGGATAGATAGTTGTGCCACCACCTACCACCGACACCACCATTAAATACACCCTAACTAAGATGTTCAATCCTAACCACATGCAATCTAAAGCGCTTAAACAAATAAAAAAAAGAAAACAAGCAATGGATAAAAGTACTTACGTGGTCGAGGAAGATGAATTGGAAAGGATACGGCCCTGGTCGAACCTCGTGCGGTGGTCAGAGCAAAGTAGACGGTGGCGGACGACAGTTGCAGAAACGAGCACAATGGAAGAAGGAAGTGAAAGTTCTGAATGAACGGACCCCTTCGCTATTTATAGGCAGACTCCAAGCACGTGCGCGAGCACGCACACATAGGGTATCATCATGACCTTAGTCTAGCCATCATCTTGCATTTAATGCAATACACGGCTCGAGGCGCATGTGGCATCCCCACTCTTCACATCCCATTAACCATTGGGCTCCCCGAATCTCAATATCCCCGGGCCCGCGTCCACGAGCAAGTGATCACCCAAACATAAGGAGACGTACGACGACCCTGCCCAGGAGAAGACCACCCTTAAGTAATCACTACCATGCCCGGTAGCAACGACTTGGGGGGCTACTGTTCTGGACTGACCCAATGACTAGGCATGCCCCAATCCACTTCTGCTCCCAGAACGGCCCAAATTGCCTAAGTCCAACCTCGTAGGGGGAGAGTTTACGTTTCTGCCCCTCCTAACAGGGGAAGCTTACCTATTTATCCTTGGTCACAACACTTCTCCTCGTCCATCTCTGCCCGTCACACACGGTTCCACCATCCAGAAACAACCAAGACGCTTGTGTCCGTAACTCTGCCTCTGCCCGTCACAACGACTAGTTATGGGCATGTCTGCTCGTCTTAACGACTATTTCTAGAAGTTACCTATTCTTCGGGAAACAATTATCTCACCCCGAAAATAGGGATCAATGGCCAAGCGCTGGGGGCACTATAAAAACCCTCTCACTTGATAGGGCCATGTATTCAATTTCTTACCTAAAAACGCATATTTTGTACTTGCTCGCTCTCTTACTCGTTTTCTTACTTTACCATCAGAGTGTCTTGCAGGTACACCCCTCCTCCTTTTTTACATCCAGCTTCGCAGACGTTCGTCTTTGACCCATATCAGATTCTGACCGTTCGGTAAGATCAAAGAGATAGCTCATTTTTTAAGTTCATTAAAAAATCAATTTATTTGGTTAGTTTATAAACTACATATATTGATTATTCAATAAACCTAAAAAATAATTTATCTCTTATAAAAAGAAAGAGAGATAATATTAATTTTATATAAAAAAATATATAAATTATTAAAATTATTTAAATTTAAAATATGAGAATTAATTTTATAAATTAATCTATCTAAGAGATCAAAATTATTGTTAAATCAAAATTATATTTGTAGAGATCTTGATGCTGACATATTCATAATTACCCTTTATGTCACATCAACAAAAACTTATTTGTTATATTTTAAGAAAAATTTATATATTCCTTCTTGTATTCACACCTTATTAGTAACATTAGTTAATTTAGATAAATAACTATTTTCACATGAATTACAATATTACTAATATTTCTATTAATTTGTAAAATTCAAAGAATATATTGACTAATGCTTATAATTTCAATATCGATTGGTCTATTATCTTCTTGTTTTTTTAGGGTCCACTGGTATATAATAATAAGCTAGAAAGCTGCTGAAAAAACATTAGGTTTAACTTGAGCAAGACCGTGGAAGAATGATATTTGGCATTTATAAAGATATTATGAGTATCACTGTCCCTACCACGTAGCTAGCAGCATGGTGCACAAGAGTTGACTCTATTATTGCCCGAATTTTGGCTTCAAAATTATCTCAAGCAGAATATATACGCTCCAATTTATACTGCTTTGATTCATTATTCATGGCATGTTTTGAAAATGGATATTGAAGGAAACGTATTTGAAGTAACAATGATTTGCATTCTTTTTTTTCTTCAAGTGATTTTCATTTCTTTAATGTGCTAAATAGAAGAAATAGCCAGTTTTAATTTACTTTTTTATCCAATAGAGAAGTGGTTTTGTTTTGTTTATCTTTTATCCTAGAATCATCCATCACCTGCTAGAATATAAGTGTTATATTTCAATATTAATATTATTTATTAAGTAATAAATTTAATTAATTATGAGTTTAAAATGATTAGTACTTAAATTAAATAAAAAAATAAACCAAAATTTTAATTATTTATTGAGTAATATATTTAATTAATTTAAATGAATAAGTAAAAATGACTATTTTTTAAGAATATTTGTCAATCACACAACTTTCTGTCACTCAAAAGTGATTTGTCAAGTGTGGAAAAGAAAATGTATATCCTATACAGTAAGGGGTTTTTGTCCACGAAAAATAAAAGATCATCATAAATATTGTTTGTAGCAATTCAAATTATTTTATATGCACTGAAAAAAAATCATTCTCGTTGCTGTAATGTTAGTAGAAATTTGAATATATATATATATATATATATATATATATATATATATATATATATATATATATATATATATATATATATATATATATATATATATATATATATATATATATATATATATATATATATATATATATATATATATATATATATATATATATATATATATATATATATGACAATTATTCTATTATAATATGATCCTATGTTATATTATCAACATTTTCTTTTTCATTCTCTCTCACTATTGTCATCTTTCTCTAAAAATATTATTAAAAATTTCATGCTTGAAACAAATTCTTTTATTCTCTCTCCTAAATAAACATTTGAAATTATTTTCAAAATCAGTATCTCTTCCATTCATTCTGCTCTGATTGTTTTCAACATCACAATTTTTATCAAACTCATTCTTAACGTTGAAAAATTCAATATAATACTCGGCATGAAAGTTTCAAAATCCATGCCCGAGCATATGAAGTTTACAATCATATCATTTCACCATCACCAACATAAACTACATTCTCTTTACCATGGCTCAAAGAAACGGACCTAGGCTTATGGAAATACCTAGGTGATATTATTTTTCAATTGATTTATGGAACTATGTTTACTAATCTTGATCACTGAAAGTGACTCTATCGCACAACTTGTTTGAAATTGTGTCTCTGATATATATTTTTATATAAAAAAGAAATTCTAGAGGTCTCTACTGCAAAAAAAGAGAATCAACAAAGAGAATCTTATCATTTATATGTACCACAACATCAATGTACTTAATTTCTTTGGATTGCATAGTGGTTGTCATACCCTAAATTTTGGCCTCTAGGTTTCATCATCATTCTAGGAGCATAAAGCATGTGTTACCTAACCTTAACTTTTTTTAAGTTGATCTTTGTCAAGATACAGATAAATTAGGGTTTTACACTATCAAAATCAAGGATCCTGTGGACTGATCAGTCAAGATTTTGGATTGATCTTCTACAAATCAAGTCTTCATATCATCAAGAGGCTCACATCTTACCAAGAACAAATGCTTATTTGAGATTGCTACCAAAAGAATAGGAGCAGTGCGGTACAAGACCCTGATTAGGATTTATAGTGGAAAAAGTCAACTAAAGTTTGACTTTTGGTCTAAAGAGGTTTCCAAATCTTAAATCATGATCCATGGCACTCCTATGACTTATTAAAGTCTCCCAAGAAGTTTGAAAGGCTCAAAGAACCCAGAACACTGAGGATCGATCCTGAAGATTTCAGTCGTTCGGTTCGTCTATTTGGAAAGTCAACTCTTTGACTTTTAGGGTTTTGACCCCAAATTAAAACAAGCAAGTCTTCCAACATCATTTTGTTCATAACTAGTGAGTTTGGTGGAGATACAATCGAGAATTGATGGATAACTTGCAAATCAAGAAACTAGGGTTCATGAAAAACCCTAATTTTAAGCCCAACTTGAAATGATCATAACTTCCTAATCACACATCCAAATGGAGTGGTTCAAATCTTGTTGGAAATCTCTTGATGATCCCTAAAACAATGTCCTATGGGGTTGAGGTTAAAAAATGCATAGATTTTGAGTTGTGAGCTCATCAAGTTGTGAAGAATTTCAACACTTAGAAACTTTTCATGTTTCTTGACTTTTAAGTCAACTTTTGCAACAAACTTCAAAAGGATTTTTGACATAGTTCTCTTTGGAATTTGAACTTGTGTAAAACATGAAAGTTGTAGATCATGTTTGGGGCTTTTTAAAAAGTACAAGATAATTTTTTCAACCTTTGTGGTTAGGGAGAATCGAAGAAGGCAAGTTAAGCATTTTTCATGTTACAAAACCAAGTTCAGCACTTGCATTTGGATGCATAAACCATTCAAACCTCTTCTAATCCATTTCTTAACTCATTATTTGATGCTTATGGACATAATTGAGGAGATTAGAATGCACAGCCACGAAGAAAACTCAAATTTTGGATTAAATGAATTGTTTAATCATGCAAGTGGCATGAGAGAGAAACTTTTTGCAAGTTCTGTCACAACTCAGCAACCACATCAACTGCTCCCTTCCTTTCAATTCAAGACCATTATATGCAAACTATAGGTGATGATCAAACTCATAGAGAGGTGTCTTAAACTCATAAGAAAGATCTCAAGTTGATCTTGCACATTTTGCCTCTAAAAAGGGCAAAGTTGGCAAGATGATCCAATCTGCCCATACCACTTGCTTTTCAAGCTTGCCTATAAATAGAGAATTCTACTCACAAACAAACTACACCAGATTTAGCTAGAAACCAAGAAAAATCTCCCACATTCCTTTGATCACATTGTTCTTGCAACTGGTGAAGCTTGCTCCCTTAAGGCAAAAAAACCTGTCTTTGCATAAACCTTGTCTAAACCTCATACAACCATCAAACACCTCCACCAACACTTCAAACACATCACATATGATGTATTGAAGTTGTTCAAACATTCACTCTCACCAGAAAACCTCTCCCTCAAAAAGTCAACTGTCAATCCACAAAACTTTGACTTTTTGCACTTTTAGAGCCACAACTCTGTCCAGTCCTCTTCCAACCTTTCCAACACTTCAAACACCTTCCATATAGGTTGTTTAAACTATATAAATCATCACCAAACTTATGTAACACCATTTCATAGATTTGCCTTTGAGATTTCTTGGTCACTCTTGCAAAAAGAGGTCATTCTGTCAAGGCAGCCACTTGGAGGAAGTTTGGATCACTTGAATAGCTCATTTGGAACATCTTGAGGCTGTTTGAATCATCACATCTCATCTGGAATTAATGATTTGTGTATTGGCTTGAAGAGGCTACAAGAGGTATGTGCTTTTACTAGTCACTTTTAGAATCATGCCAATTTTTGATGTACATTGAGTTTGGACATGTTTAATATCAATTATAGGTCATGTTTGAACTTTGGTTTACCCTTAAACTTATGTGGTTGTAACTGTCCACTTGTATTGACTTGATAACTTTCTTTTTATGTCATTTCCATATGCAACTCATGTATTCTGTGTATGCATAGGTGTGTGATATTTGTAAACATCATTTATATATTTTATAGATTGTGTTTGATCATTTGGTTGCTACTTAAAAAATGTATTCATGACCATCACCATGTTCTTGCTCAAACTTGTAATTTTGACCACTTCATGTACAATCTGTTATTTGAACTCCTCTCTTGATGTGTGATGTTTGTAAACATCATTTATATGTTCTATATGGTGTGTTTGATCCCTTGCTTGCTGCTTAAACCATTTATATTTGATTGTCCACATGTTCTTGCACATAACTTGCCATTTTCAATGATGTCTTCGAATTTTTCATTCAATGCATGATCTTTGAAAACTACCACCACCATTGAGTTCCTTGTGAAAAAATACACAATTTTCTTTTTTGTTTCACTCAATTTCTTTAAGTTTTGAATAAGTTATGGTTGTTTTTGCAAATCTGTCTAAAGTTGCCTTGCCTTGACTTGGTTTTTGCCCTAGTTTGCCTCATTTTGGACCCAATTTTCAAAAGTGCACAACTTCCTTGATTTTTATCATTTTGATGCCATTATTTTTGAAAAATTCTCCTTGATATGTCTAGTTTCAATGTGTGAAGAAAGAGTTCAAGAATTGTTATTTTTGAAACACTTTTATTCACTTGAAAGACATGACCTTTTTTTTAGGGTTTTTACTTGTTTTCATGAGTTTCCTTGACTTAGTAATTGATTTTTCTTGCATGGTTGATCTTGTATGAATCAATTTTGAATGTTTAACATTTTTATGTGTTTTAAAACATTTGGTTCTTTGCTTTACTATGCTTGTTCGTGCCTTTATAAATGTATGAACATGAAAATCATGTCTTGAAACTTGTTGTTGGTTTGTGATATGCTTCTTGATGTTATAACCTCTTGAACATGTTCCCTTAATATTATCTTACTTATTTATGTGTTTTGTTAGAACCATAACATGTTTAGGGTTTGATTCTTGCCTTTGTAAATGCATGAATGTGAATGTATGACTTGGAACTCCTCTGTAAATCCTTGTATGCTTCTTTATGTTGTAACCTCTTGAACATGTTCCCCTAAAATTACCCTAATTGCTTATGTGTCTTGTTAGAACTATAATATGTTTAGGATTGATTCTTGCCTTAAAAGATACCATGAATCTTGTTTATGTTTCCCCTTGTGAAGTTTGAATCCATGCTTGAACTATTGTCACTCTTCTTGCTTATCCATGATTGATTGTGATCAATATGTCTTGAAAATGATTGAATATTGTTAAATTTATCTTTATTTGATTCATATGCTAAGTTGTAACTTGTATGAATGAGTTTTGTTTGCCTATCATTAATGAATATGTTGTTGTCACACATGTTTCATGTTTGCTTTTGTTGGTTGTTACCTTCGTAATCTTTGAAATTTTCCATGATAAGTAATGTCTTGACTTATGCTTGAAATTTTTGGTCTTGTATAAACCTTTGTCACCATCCCCTTTTAGATGTTGTAACATCTTTGTTTACCTTTGGTTGTAACCATTTGGTTTGATTCTTTCATTGTTAAAATCTTGGTTGTAACCTTGTTCTTTGCTTGATGTTGTTACATGCTTGCCCTAAATTTTTCTTGGTTGTTACCATGACTTTATATCTTCATCATGTTTTAATGAATGCATATGTGTGTTTAGGCTTTGTTGAGTTTCCCTAATTGATGTAGCTTGTTAGCTTTCATCCAATTTCCTTGTTATCCCTTATTCCAAAGGAGAGTTTCTCTATTGACTTCACTGTCATAGATAACTCATTACCCTCCCATTGACTTGGTTAAGTCATTAGGTCCTTTAACTTAGTTAAGTTAGAACCTATATCCATTAGAATTTGCTTTAAATCTAAATGACCTACCCCTTGTTAGGAGTATCCTTTAATTAGAACTTTAAGATAGAGTTTGTTAACTCTATGTGAGGATCATTGTCATGATTACTTACTCCCCTCTTAGCTTTTGTAAAAGTTAATCCCCTTGAGTGTTTAACTTAGATCTAGAGAGTTTTGTCAAACTCTATACAAACATTGTTATGTTTGTTCCCCTTGGAGTCTTGGCCATAGTCAAATATTCCTCAAACTCAGTGAGGAAAACTACTGTTTCTCTGATTCCATTCTAGTCAGGATACATAGGCATAAGTTTTAATATCTTTGTGAGCAAACTTAGAACCATCCTTTGGTATTTACCTTAACCTTGATCCAATGACCCTAGCAAAGAACTGAGATAACTTAACATACACATACACACACACACACACACACATACACACACACACACAAATGGCGACTTCACCGCAACATAAATGACG
Source organism: Lathyrus sativus (assembly GCA_963859935.3). Taxonomy (NCBI): domain Eukaryota; kingdom Viridiplantae; phylum Streptophyta; class Magnoliopsida; order Fabales; family Fabaceae; genus Lathyrus; species Lathyrus sativus. The sequence goes on along the minus strand of OZ012738.1, from coordinate 28,895,288 downwards.
ACTTCACTAGGGACATGTAAATCTTTGCTTGAGGGTTTAGCCCACTTTGTGCATTCGTATGCTATATCTATGTATGTTTGCCCATACATTTATATTTGTAAATATATAACTATTTTGTTTTCATTGGACCTTTGGGTGATATCTTCAGTGGTGAGATAAATCTTAACTCGGACTTGAGTGTACATATGATAGGATGTGGTATGATCAATAGTTGACTGTTGGGAGTAGTCCTAACATGTTTGACATATGATGTAACCACGCTCAGTTGAGACCTCCTTGAGATAATTGATGGTGTATGAGTAGTCATACATTTCTTTGGTTGTTTCAACCCGAGAGTCCGTGAAAATGAGGACCTTTAGTTACCCACTTACCTCACTTGGCCTTTTTAAGAGGTAGTGCGGAGACTTTGAGGGAGTAGTCCCGAAATAGTTGTTACGCGATACTACACTCAGACGAGTCTATCCCAAGAATATTTTTGACCCACATGAGTAGTCATGTTGGTTGATAATATCCGAGGGGTTTATCTATGACTATGGGGACTCTTGATAGAACCCGTTCTACAAGTACAATGAAAACCTTAGTACCAGTCCTCTGAGAGGGTATACCCTATCTACATGCTTGTAACCCGAACCTAGGACCTTTGCTTGTTAGAATTTTCATGTGTGTGCATCATATCATCATGTCATCATAGCATCTCATCTTGGTGCACTGGTTTTGTAAAACTCAATCATTTTGTTTTTGTGAAACCCTAGTTATCATGGATTTTGGGAAAAGAAACGCTAAGAAATATAACTTTAAGAAATATGATACAATAGAGTTGAGAAAGCTAGGAACAATGGTATTCGAAGACTTTGGGAAAACATGGAAAGCTTTTGAGCATTGTAAAAACTAGAATGGAAAAAGGGGTTCTCAGCACCTTGGTTCAATTCTATGATCCGTTGTACCACTGTTTCACCTTTCCAGATTATCAGTTGATGCCAACATTAGAAGAGTATTCCTGCTTCATTAGAATTCCTGTGAAAGATAAGAAACCCTTCAGTGGTTTGGAGAAGCTACCCTCGCCGAAGGAAATTGCTGACACACTCTATCTAGAAGTATCTGAAGTCAAAGCCAATCATACTTCAAAAAATGGGGTCAAGGGTTTTCATTTTGCTTACTTATTGAAGAAGGCTACTTACCTTGCCAAGGAAGGTAGTATGGACGCATTCAAAGCAGTCTTGGCTCTACTGATATATGGTTTGATGTTGTTCCCAGAGGTAGAAGAATTTGTCAATTCAACTGCCATCATAATATTCTTGAATGGTAACCCGGTACCCACCTTGTTAGGTGAAGCTTATCATTCCATTCATCACAGGACTCTTCAAGGTAGAGGAACTATTAGATGTTGTGCACCCTTATTATACAGATGGTTTTTCAATCATCTACCAAGGACATATGCTTTCAAAGAAAATCCTAATGGTTGGAGATGGTCTCAAAGGATTATATCTCTAACTCAAGCAGACATTCATTGGTATGATCCTGCCTATGACCGAGGAGTCTACATTGATAGTTGTGGTACTTTTCCAAATGTACCACTCTCAGGAGTATAAGGGGGGGATCAACTACAATCCTGCCTTGGCTAGACGTCAACTCGAATTCCCAATGAAGGATAAACCTAACAACATCCTATTGGATGGTTTTTTCTACCTCAACACCGAAGCGGAAGAAAGTTTAAGAAACAGTATAATCAACGCTTGGAAGAACATCCAGAGAAAAACCAAAGCTGACCTTGAGAAGAGGAACTGTATAGCTTTTAAGGCATTCACTTGGTGGGTCTAATCTAAAGCTCATGATCTCAAGATGCCTTACCTTCCTGAGAAGAATACACATATTGTCATCGCGTCATCTTCTATCATTCTCATTGAAAATATGGAAGAGTACCAAGAGGTTCTTGAAAGAACAAAGCTTGAGAGGGATACTTGGGAAGACAAGTACCATACTCTTCGTGTTGAGACGACAAAATTGGAGAGAGAGTTACAAGACAAAGATGAGTTGATTGGGTGGCTCAAAAGACACCTTGCTGACGGGGATGTGACAAATGAGAATTTATTTTTCTCTAGCGTCAAACCTACGCAGAGTACTCATGAGTATTTGAATATCCCACCAACTTCTAGCGCTTGGAAAGGGATAATAGACAAATTGGTAATGGAGAATACCATGCTAAAAAGACTGAAGAGGACACACAGATAGGATTCTTGTCAGATTTCCTAACCATAGGGCCTAAGTCTTCTCCTCTGATGTAGCCTCACGTTTCTTGGGTTATATTTCAAAAGTTGTAACTTTTCCCAACATAAATGAAACAAGGGTTTTGCTTTAATTATCTTCTGAGTTTTGTAAAACTAGTTGCGTCTAGTGTCTTTGCATTCCATTCTACATTTTGCTAACCATTCAAGGAGTTCAAAAATCTTGATTTTTTTTTGTAGATATATTGATGGATCAAAGAAACATGATTACATTTCCAAGCCTGAGGTTAGACAACCTAAGTATCCTAAGGAGCTTAGTAAGGAATCCTGATGCTTTTATAACCAAATATGGAGACTTGTTATCTCTGCTAGATACACAAGTAAACGAAGAGATGTTGCAATCCATCGTGAAGTTTTACGACCCGCTGTACCATTGCTTCACATTCCCAGACTTCCAGTTGCTACCGACCTTGGAAGAATATTCTGAGCATCTGAATATTCCTATGAATTTCGCACCTAACTATGGAAGGGAGAAAAATCCGAACAGAAGAGATGTCGCTGAAGCCTTCCACCTAGAACCCACTAACCTTCCAACCCAGTTGGATAACAGGGGAAGCTTTACCGGAATAGAGGCGAGATCACTCATGGAGAAAGCTGAGTTCTATTATGATCGAGGAGGTTTTGAATCTTTGAAGCTATATTAGCTTTCTTGATTTACGGACTATACCTGTTTCCCAGTAAACCTGAGTCATCAGTTTGGAAGCCGTCAAGCTATTTCTTGTCAGAAATCAAGCTCCCACTCTTTTGGCTGATACCTACTACACCATTCACTGGTGGAAGGTGTTCAATCTCGGGCAATTCTCCTGCAGCGCAGCGCTCCTCAGCAAGTGGTTTATTTCACACTTGCCCAAAACATTCCCTCTATGGAACTTGGAAGACAGTGACTCGTGGATTGGAAAATTGGTCACACTCTCTCATCACGACATCAGCTGGTATGACCTGGCTCGCGAAGGAGTAGCAATGATACACAATTGTGGGGAGTTCCCAAATATACCTCTAATCGGTACCAGAGGATATATCAATTATAGTCCTATCTTAGCTCACCATCAACTAGGATACCCCATTGAGAAAGAACAAGAGCCAACCCAGCTAGAGACTTGCTTCTGTGAAAAGGATGTTGACCCAAATCTCGAAGCACGAATTATCTTTGCATGGCGTCACCCTGAACTGTAAGGAATGACTGTTGTGGAAAACCCAAGTTGTCTCGTCTTGAAGGAATATCTCTTTTGGTCAAAAGTGATAGCATTAAAGATGTTCTATGCTCACTCTGATAACATTACTCTAGAGCCAGAGAAACTTTTGTCTAGAGGAGAATTGAAATTTTCTCTGGTAAAAGCTGAATAGGAAAATATAGAACTTTGGGAGCTGCTCTGTCAGAGTCAAAAGAAGACAAGACTGCTGGAGGGAGAAGGGTCATCTTGTTAGAGGATCCTTAACTGTTAATTTCCTTTTGTTGTACCCCATGCTTATGGGAATATGTAATCTTTCATTTTGTAAAATGATTGAAAAAGTTTCATTTGTTAATGAAGAATTTATGTGGAAAAACTCTTTTTATTAATGAAAATTTTGTTAAGTTTTCATCACGTTGTTACATGTTGATCCATTAATTTTGTTCGTAAACAAACTTTTTGGTTTTCCTTGAATGTATGGTATGCATTAGCATCCTGCATCTCATTTTGCATTTTATTGGTCCTCCGGCTTATCCTGTGTGTTGTTGCTATTAGAGAGAGAGAGAGAGAGAGAGAGAGAGAGAGAGAGAGAGAGAGAGAGAGAGAGAGAGAGAGAGAGAGAGAGAGAGAGAGAATCACGCTGAATACTCATTGGTACAACACAAAAGCCAATGCTCAGAAGAGAATGGCAGATCAAGGCTTGAGGTTTGATCAGATCAACAATGATGTCGAAGGGCTACGTGGTGACGTTAGCCAAATCATGGAAGTCCTTCAGGTAATCAAGGTGAAGATGGACACACAACCTACAGTAGTGTCTGAAATCAACACAATGACAACAAATCCTCCTCCAATAGTAACTTCAGCAGCAGAACATCCTTTCGGGATTGCCAGAGATTTCATGCCTCCGTACAGTGATGCTCAACCATTCAACCATCAGCTGTATTCAAATCCACAAAGTGTTCCATTAATGACGGATTTCCAAAATCCCATTTACACTCAGGCCGATGCTCAGGCACATGCTCGACCAGTCTTCAACAATCATCAACCGATATTAAACGTATTCGACGGGTCTGAAACTGAAGATGAGAAGCATGAGAAACTACAATTGAAATAGACATAATGGCCAGAAGAATGAGGGCTATAGAAGGGAACAATGTCTTTGGGTATGATGCCAAGTACATGTGTTTAGTTTCGGGATTGGTATTTCCTCCCAAATTCGTAATGCCTACGTTCGAAAAGTGTGAAGGGGCAACTTGCCCAAAAGTTCACCTGATCATGTACTGCCGATGTATGGCCCCACATATTGAGAATGACAAATTATTGATACACTGCTTTCAAGACAGTCTCAAAGGTGCCTCTGCTAAATGGTACTTAAGCCTGGATCAATCTAAAATCCACTGCTTCCAAGATATGTTTGATGCGTTCATTCAACAATATAAATATAACATGGATCTAGCGCCAGATTGTCGTCAGCTGCTTAGCATGACTCAAAAGAGTTCGAAATCCTTTAAAGAATACGCGCATAGATAGCGCAGGACCGCCGCCCAGGTGGAACCTCCCCTAACAGAAAAGGAGTTGGCTGACTAGTTCGTGGATACCGTCAGACCCGAATTCTATGAAAGAATGATTAGCAGTATCACAACCAACTTTTCTGATATCGTGGCTGTCGGCGTAAAGATAGAGGCCGGTTTGAAAAATGGCAAGGTGACGAGTTTGGCCAGCACTAGCACAATGAAAAAGCCATCGGGAAACTTCCACAAGAAAATGGAAGGAGAGATTAATGCTATAATGTACGACGAGAGGGTTCAAAATAGAAGAAAGCTCCCCCAAAATCAACGGGTACCTCATCTACAACTTAGCGAAATTATTAGCGACGACAATATGTGGCTGCAGTCACGCTAGTGTTTCAACCCCGACCGAAGCCACAAAATTTTCAGCAACCATAACCCAACGCCTATCAACAAAGAGCACCGGCTCCAAGGCCCGCTTTTCAGAACAGAATGTCAGGGATTCATCCTATCCTCATGAGCTACACTGATTTGTACCCTCTAATGGTACAACAAGGCCTAATTTAGACTAGGAAGTTGGGTCCTCCTTGTCGCTACTGCGAAAATCGGCGCCGGCTGAACAGAAGAGTCGCCACCGTGCGTTATTTATCCCACGGGAGGGAAAGGAAACGCTCAGAGTAAACCTCGCACAATACGGGAAAGGTATGGTCATCGCAACCAAAACCTGGGTTCGGGAGTCGGTTACGCAAGGGGAAGGTATTAGCACCCCTCACGTCCGTCGTACTCGACGGGATCCACGCTTGTTTTCGGGTATGGATTGTTATTCTATCTAAACTATAGGTCAAGGGTGAAAAAGAAAATAAAATGAAAAATAAAAATGACTCGGCAAAGTATCGCACTTTATGCCTACGTATTCCCGCCGGGAACGAGAAATCAGAGTCAACGTAGTTCGCCTACCTACGGGAAAGGAGGGAAAGGTTGCTCGCTAGGATATCGCATCCTATGCCTACGTACTTCCACACAACATGGAAGATCAGAGCAAACGTAGTTCGGGCCACGTACGACACAAGTCTGCCTTGGTTGATTTTATTCCTTCTGAAAAAGGTTTTTCTGATTAACAGTCCAAGAGGACAAAAATGACGTTTTGATGAGTTCACATTCTTTTACAGAAGAAGTGTCTTTTATTGCGTTTGAAATCTTTATGTGTTTTTCTGTTTGTTTTGAGAAAGAAAGAGACAGAACTCTAACCTACGGTTGCGAAGGGAAACAAGCTATCCTAATGTTATCATGCATGGGTTGAGACCTAGTGTCTATCATGCTCCTCTCTTGCACAGAGAGAAACAGAGATCCTACGGGATAGGCAGAAACAGAAACAATATCAGATATACACAGCAAAACAGTAAAATGCATGGATGCAACAATACAAGCGAGGTAAGGGAGTCCCACTCAACCTCGAACCTAGAAAACAATAGGCGAAAGTGAACAGGCTTCACTTTCAACCCAACAGGGTAAACAGCAAACAATACAGTTCAGAAAACCAATCAATACATCAACAAATGAAATACAGCAACAGAAACAGCATCAGCAGCTCTGAATCAACAACTGGCTTCAAGCAATCTCCAATCAGCTACAGGCTTCAACAAGCATCAATATCCATCTTCATGGCCTTCAGACAATGGCTTTGATCATCAGTCTTCCATCTGCAATGCCTTTTCTTCAAGCTCAAACCTCCAGGATGAGGGATCAGTCACAAGAGTGAATTGGGTGTTAAGCAATCAGCTGACTACCAAAGGTGGTGAACAGACTGCTTCTAACACAAGAGACATTTTCTCTCAAGAGTTCTATCTCATAGACATTGTCACCAAGCCTTCCAAAGGAAGGGGGTGAGTGTCTTAGAGAGACTCTGAATCACAGAGAAGAATGGATGCAGACAAGGCAATCCATGTTTGAGAAACAAAATTTCTAATCTAGAGCTCTGCCTAGCTCCTAAACCCTAATCTCCTGAGCAACTGCTAGCAAGAAACTCCTCCTCAACTCTCTGCAGTTGATCTTCAGCATTTGACTCTTTAATGGCTTCAGCTCCACAAATCTTCAGCTTCCCCAGGGCCCCAGACAAACCCAATACCCATACAAACAATCAATAAACCCCAGAGGGCACACCACACCAGACAGCAGATATACAGACAGCAATAATAGCAGTAGGGAATTCTGACTTTTTCTAAGGGATCTAATAGCTACCCATAGCCCCTATAGTCCCATAACTAAACTAGTCAAACCCTAAGTCCTAAGGGAAAAAATTGAACTTCCTAAGTTGTCACTTAAAACCCTAGTTTTGTACATGATGTTCAAGCATTTATTAATCACCTAAAACTAGCCTCTAAAAATGGGAACTAAAATATTTCTACAAGCTTAATATCTTATCTAAACAATATGAAAAGAGTGATCAAAAAATATTAAAGCATGTGAGAGAACAAAAATCATAAAAATAATGCATGAAATGTATCTATTTATTATGACATTTATTTAGAAAATATGAAAAAAATATGAAATAAAACTAAAAATGAAAATTTATTTTCCTATAATATTCTAGACATTTTAATGAAAACATGGTAAAAAGAATGAATTAAAAAGCATTTTTTATGAATTATTTATGAATTTATGAAAATTGGTGAAAAATTAAAATGAAATAAGAAAAATAAAAATGAATTAAATGAGCCAGAGGGGGTGCATCCAGTAGGTGCGCTCAGTTCATTATTGGATGGGCCAGGCAGGGTAGGGTGCTGTTAGCAAAAGGACTAAGGCCCAGAGTCACTCAGAATAACAACAACGCGCTGGGGGTGAAGGAAGTAATAAAGTCACGTTGAAATATTGGTTTTGGGCTCACACGGGGGTGGGAATAACAATCCAACTCAGGCCCGCCCGTTTCAATTAATGAAACGGTGCGTTTAGGGCCAGGGCAATCTCCCTCCAATTTCAGATTGAATATAGGCCATTGGATCATTCTAAAAGTCAAGAGTCTTACACCAAACGAATGGCCACGATTATTTCTTCTCCAAACGACCTGCAACCTAGGGTTTCAGCTCCACCATGGCAGCCATGCACGAGCAAGGTTCCACCTCTCTGCTCTCCATCTACACGCAACCAATCCACACGATGTGAACATGAAATCTGCTCCAAATCTCTCCCTCTACAAGCTTAGGGTATCAATTCATCTTGAAACTCACCACAACAACAAACATGATTGGATCAACATTCGGCCTCCATTGAAATGCACTGATATGGACCATCACCAATCCTCCTCAAACCTAGCCTAAATTAAACTACATCTAATGGAGATTAACCTATGCTATCAAGTTGCAATTATAACACATTCATCCAAGAGATTCGAACACAAACAGATTATGGCACCTGTTAACAAACCTCACCAAATCGTTCCAAACTCACCTAAACTAATCTCCTAACCACCTAGATTGCATCTAAACTAACAACATCATGCCAAATTAACTAGATCAAGCAGTTTGAATGAAAACTTACCTAGTAAGAAATCTTGAGAAACAGCTATGGAGGATGTGGATCTGAAGCTTTTAAGTGTTGAATCTTGATCAATCCTTGAGGAACTTAATTCTGTATGCACAAACTTGGAGGTTCCTTGCTTGAATCATGCAATCCACTTGAACTTGTGATTTTGATGATCTTGAGAAAAGCACTCGAAAATGGATGATAACTACCAGAAACTTGCTTCAATTATGATCTATGATGATGATGGAGTGAAATTGAATTGATTATGATGAAAGTTGGTGAAGGTTTTGAGAGAATTGTAATGAAACTCCAATGAAAAAGTGTGAGAAATTATGTGGAATTCTTGGTGCAAATGAGGCCAACCCTTGCCAAATTCTCCTTTCATGAATATATAGACCCCAAATGGACATTCTAGATCCATCTTGCACATTCCCTTGTTTTCAAATTTTGATCCATTTTTGATTATGTTTCTTAAATGATAAGCAACCATGGATAACTTCATTTTTTCCTTCTAAACTCAAAAAAGTGGGTGAACCATTGTTCTTAGAATTGTTTTTCCATTCAAAATCATATATTGGAAGTCTCCATTTGGACTTGTAAATCTCCCAAACCATTTTCCAACTTGAAATTATTCACTTTATAAGCCTTTTTAGTTCATATTTTGACCTATCATGCAACTCCATGCTATGGGCTTCTCCAATAACTTGTGACCTTCTTTCTAGACTTAAAATCCCATTTGGAGCAAGTTTGATGTTGTAAGTTTTTCCATTTGAGGCCTCCTTGTATGAGTTTTGGGTATAGGTTAAAATGACCTGTAATTCACAAATGCCCAAAATACCCTTTGCTTGTCAAGACCATAAGTTGAGTTCTCCACACCATATGAAGGCATGCCATACCATTCTAGAAAGCTAAGACAATGAGGAACAATTCTTATGTTGACCAAGAATTCATTTGAAATCTCCTTGAGGGGTAAAACTAGCTTGGAAGTCAAGTCACTTTCACAGACAAAAGTTCAGACACCCCAGATGACCTGTAACTTGTAAGGACCATAACTTGAGTTCTATAAATCTCCTTGAGGTCTTCCACCACTCAAATTAAAGGTCTTGAGATCCTCTACAAGTTTCATGTTGGCCAAGAAGCCATTTGAAGCTAGCATTTTGACTTATCTTGCTTGGAAATTTGACCTAAACTAGGGGATTTTACAGAGAAACCCTAATTTAGTAACTCCTCTTCTCCTTGATTTCTCTTGAATTCTCCTTGTCATATCTCCATATCCTTCTTCATATGTTCAATATTGATCCCCACATCTCTCCAATAACCTTGAATGCCCTTTTAAGTCAGTCAATTGACCTGGGGTTGACCTAGGGTTGACCCAGATGAAACCCTAGTTGACTGTCTTCAACTATAGCTCTTGTGCTTTCATCAATGACTTGTTTTCTTCTCCAAATGACTTTATAAGTCTCTCAAGATGTCTAGATACTCTCCATGCCTTCAATCCACAGCTCATAACCCTCTTGTTGATCCTCAGATACCCTCAGCTAGGAGATAGACTCAAGGCTTGATCTGCTGAACTCTTTGCTTTCAAATTCTTTCCTGATGACTTGAATGAGATTGAATTGGGATAATAACCTCTTGCTAGGCCTCTAGAGATGAAAATAATGATTGGTCCCCTGGTGAATGACTTGCTATGCTTATGCTATGCAGATGGTTAGTCTATGTACATAACTCTACATGCAAATGCTAATGATGATGAAACATAAATCCAAGGAATAAGGTTGAGCAAATTTTAGGGTGCAACAGCTGCCCCTATTCAAGCGACTTGGACCCGATTGGGTGAAGTGCCCGGAGCCTTCAGACATTCGCGGTACGAGGCGGTTGAATACTAGTGAAACCAGAAATTTGCCAACCGCAGAAATAAACTGCGCTCCTGCTTGAGGAATGACGTTCGTCAGCTGAATCTGACTGTTAGAGTAACCCACTGATCTCGCACGACCGTGCTGGGGATTGTCTTCATCGTTCTGAAGAGGATTCTGTCATAACAGATTGCTTGCTTGTCCACGTTAGGACTCTGTCTGTTATCAACACGAAGGAATCTCAACTGAACTTGTCCACGTTAGGACTCCACTTACTGTCAACCCAGGAAAATCTCGGCAACTCCGCTGGGGATAATTCACCTGCATTTCCGTAAACTGAATCGTCCACGTCAGGAATAACACTCTTCCACGTTAGGAGTAACACCAGTCCACGTTAGGAATCACATCGTCCACGTTAGGAGCAACGCTTTTATCTTTCCACGTTATGAAGCAATCTTCTTTCCACGTAAAGAGAACTACATCAATCTGTCCACGTAAGGACTCCAATACCATTTGACGTGTCCGCGTCAGGACTCCGATCTTTCCACGTAAGGAATTCCACTTTGGTGCTGAACCTGTCCACGTCAGGACTCAATTTCTCGAATCTGTCCACGTCAGGGCTAAACTTTCCACGTTAGGAATGCACTTGTCTCCCCGTAAGGAATCCATCTCGATATGCCCGCGTAAGGACTCAATCTTTCCACGTTAGGAATACCAACTTCTTTCTGATTTGTCCGCGTCAGGACTCAATTTTCCACGTAAGGAACGCCATCTTAATCTGTCCACGTAAGGACTCTCTTTTTCCACGTTAGGAATACTGTTATTTCCACGTAAGGAAACTATCTTCTGATATGTCCGCGTATGGACTACATCTTTCCCGCGTTAGGAATAATAATCTCTTTGATCTGTCCACGTCAGGACACCTATCTTGTCTTGATTTGTCCACGTTAGGACTCAGGCGTCTTCGACTCACTGAGGAAATAAGACTTGTCCACGTAAGGACTCACACGTCTTCGACTTGCCGGGGAATATCCGCGTTAGGACTTACACTTTGCCAACAACACGAAGAAGGATAAATTTGTCCGCGTCAGGACTCTTGTATCTTGTCATCACAAAGAACTACAAACTTGTCCACGTCAGGACGCACATTTCACCATTACAAATAAAGATATCTGCCGAAAACAAAATGATCCACGTCAGGATACCAACACGAAGAGTAACCAATCTTTTGTCAACGTCATGACCTCCCTTTCTCCAAATTTCAAAAGACCGAATCTATCCACGTCAGGATTAACACACCTTACCAATCCGGTAAAACAAACCTGTCCACGTTAGGACGCCCACTTCTGAAGAAACCCCGTCATTCTAGGAGTAAATGGTCCACGTCAGGACTTAATTCTTCAATGATCCTTTCCCACAAACTGCTCAGCACTGACGTGACAGCGACTTCGAGACGAACTCTACTGGGGATGTCTGAAAACCAACTATCGGACACCTGCTCTGATAACCGGCGGTGGCCTCTGAAATTCTGATTCATGCGACCCGTTGATGACAAACAAACTCTGCTTGGGGATTAAGGAGATTCTTATCCTGGCCACTCTGGCTGGGGAAGATAAGATGCATTTGCATAAATGACTTTGCTGGAGACAAAGAGAATTTTATCATGATAACTCTGTGGGGAATACCGCCGAAACTGACATTATTATTGAATATCTCCTGCCGAGATCTTGACTGTTTGGTGATTTATTTGAGCAAGAGCTCTCTCCACCTGAACTACTGGAGTACAGAAACTACTTCAGCAAAATAAATGCTGGAAGGGTAACGCCGACTCGCCGGGGATAGCCTGATGCTACAAAGTTATTCCAGCAAAATAAATGCTGGTAGGATGAAGTCGACCCTGCTGGGAATTTGGGAACTCAAACCACCCGTCTTGTTGAAGTAACCCTCTGCTGGGGAATATAACTCTGCTGGGGAATAGCAGATGCGCCTGATATGATTGAGCCCCTGCTGGAGAGTGAACTAATATCACACGGTATCTCTGACAAAATAAATGACAGGACCCACCATCAACTCTGCTTTGGAGAGTCTTGACCTTCGAATTCCACTGGAAGGAAAGAACACTCGCTGAAAAGAGAACTCCGCTGGGGATGGCTGGATTCTCTCGGGGAAAATTTACTGACTCCGCCGGGGGAGAATGCAGGACCCTGCAGGGGGAGATGAACCTGTCTGAATACAGCCTTACGATCCCGGAATCACCAAACTCTGCTGAGGACGAGTAACTTCTCTGGAGCACGTCCTTTGGATAAGCTACGGCTAGCTGGAGAATTCTATCCTTCTTCAGGAAGAACATGCATGACCTGCGTGGGGATCAAGCCCTTCACTATTGCAATCTTTTGATCACCTTCCTCGTACGGTTATGAAACCTGCAACAACACAAACAAGACACGACAAGCCTATGCAATCCACATCGATTCAGGTTAGTGACTGTTACACTCAGTTAATTCAAAGCTTTAACGATTGCTGGCAAGGGCCAGTGATGTTATACTCATGCTAGCTTCATCAAACTTAGGCGTTTTATCGTGCGCAAAACAGTAAAGAACAGGCATCAAGTACTGAATAACACATTTTCATTGATTGGGCCCCTGAATGGGCGGAGTTTTTGTACACGGGATGTAACTCCTGAAAAGAGGAAGCTACGCAAAGCAAATATACAAGTATGCAAGTATTCACAAGAAGCATAAATATTGACAAATTAAATTTTGTACACATGTCGGCAACTGGATGCAGATGAACATCACGAACTGATCCTCCCATGACTCGTCCGACTCTAATGCTTTCCCGGTATCCGTCTTCTGAAGAGGTTGTATCCGATAACTAATTCCTCAAATATATTCTCCCGCACTGATGCTCATTGAATACCAAATTCGGACCGCAGTCATTTGCTTTTCTCATCCCTAACTTTTGCGTGAACCGCCCTTTACGGGTTTTCAGTTCACCGGGATACCCCTTTTTGCCGAAGCCGCCCAGTGTAGGTTTTCAACTTCGCGGGTGTACATTTTTTCAATTTTATCCCTAACTTTTGCCCGAACCTTTCATTCTGTTTTTGGTTCGCCAGGATGCCCCATTTTTGCCTGGACTCTCTTTTTTCTGTCCAGCGGGTCTATTTTAAGCAAAGTATTTTTTAACTGCGTCCGAATTCACAGGTGATGCAAAGTCTTCCCCGTCCATGGTGGACAACAATAAAGCTCCTCCTGAAAAGACCTTCTTGACAACGTATGGCCCTTCGTAGTTGGGGGTCCACTTGCCCCTGTGATCTGCTTGCGGCGGGAGAATCCTTTTCAGCACAAGGTCGCCCGTCTGAAAGCTTCGCGGAAGTATTTTCTTGTCGTACGCTTTCTTCATTCGTCTTTGATACAAACGACCGTATGCCAGAGAAGCTAGCCTCTTCTCATCCATCAAACTCAGTTGGTTCAATCTGTTCGTTACCCATTCTGCCTCGTCCAGCTGAACGTCTCGCAATACCCTCAGAGAAGGGATCTCCACCTCCAATGGTAACACCGCTTCCATTCCGTATACCAACGAGAACGGAGTTGCCCCGGTTGATGTGCGTACCGTCGTACGATAACCGTGCAAAGCGAAAGGCAGCATTTCATGCCAATCTTTATACGTCACCACCATTTTCTGGACGATCTTCTTGATATTCTTATTGGCCGCTTCGACAGCGCCATTCATCTTGGGTCGGTAAGGGGAGGAGTTGTGATGTTCGATCTTGAAATTCTGACAGAGCTCCTTCATCATTTTGTTGTTCAGATTAGAACCATTATCCGTGATTATCCGCTCGGGAATTCCATATCGGCAAATGATATCTCTCTTGATGAATCTAGCCACCACTTGCTTCGTTACATTTGCGTAAGACGCTGCTTCCACCCACTTGGTGAAATAATCGATTGCTACGAGGATGAACCGATGCCCGTTAGAAGCCGTCGGCTCAATCTTTCCAATCATATCGATTCCCCACATCGAGAATGGCCATGGAGATGACATCACATTCAAAGGACTCGGAGGCACATGTATTTTGTCAGCATAAATTTGGCACTTGTGGCACTTTCTTGCAAACTTGAAACAATCAGCTTCCATCGTCAGCCAAAAGTAACCTGCCCGCAGCAGTTTTCTCGTCATAGCATGCCCACCAGCATGCGTGCCAAATGCACCTTCGTGAATTTCCTCCATGAGAAGTTTTGCCTCCTTCTCGTCTACACAACGCAACAACACCAAATCGTGGTTTCTTCTGTACAAGACGCCATCCGGGTTCAAGTAGAAATTACCCGCTAATCTCCTGAGAGTTTTCTGATCTTGACTGGATGCCCCAGCCGGATACTCTTTGTTCTTCAGGAAAGTAAGGATATCAAAATACCACGGTTTGCCATCAGACGCTTCATCAATAGCAAATACATAAGCTGGCCTGTCCAACCGAGAGATAGTGATCTGGGGAGCTTCGTTCCAGAAATTGACCTTGTACATGGAAGACAAAGTGGCAAGGGCGTCAGCCATTTGATTTTCTGCCCGTGGCACGTGATGCAATTCAACTTTGTCGAAGAAAGGCAACAATCTCCTTGCATAATTCATATAATGTATCAAATTAGGCTGCCGTGTCTCCCATTCCCCTTTGATCTGATTCACTACCAGAGCTGAGTCTCCGTATACGTCTAAATGTTTGATTCGCAAATCAATGGCTTCTTCAAGCCCCATTATACAAGCTTCGTATTCGGCCTCATTGTTGGTAACGGCAAAGGTCAATCGGGCAGTAAACGGGATGTGCGACCCGTGCGGCGTAGTGATAATTGCCCCTATTCCGCTACCGTAAGCATTCACAGCTCCATCAAATATCATCTGCCATTTGGACCCCGGCTCTGGTCCTTCGTCTGGTAACGGCTCTTCACAATCCTTCATCTTGAGATACATGATATCCTCGTCAGGAAAGTCAAATCTCATTGATTGATACTCTTCAATAGGCTGCTCCGCCAGATACTCGGACAACACACTCCCCTTTATTGCCTTTTGCGAGACGTATTGAATATCGTATTCGGTCAAGATCATCTGCCACCTGGCAATCCTACCTGACAACGCCTGCTTTTCAAATATATATTTGATTGGATCCATCTTCGAGATGAGCATGGTTGTATGATTCAGCATGTACTGCCTCAGACGCTTGGCGGCCCAGGCTAGCGCGCAACAAGTTTTCTCCAGCATTGAGTATCGAGATTCACAGTCTGTAAATTTCTTACTCAAATAGTAGATTGCATGCTCTTTTCTCCCCGTCTCGTCGTGCTGACCGAGAACACAACCCATGCTTCCCTCAAGAACCGTCAAATACATTATCAAGGGTCTCCCTGCCACTGGGGGTATCAAAATAGGAGGCTCCTGCAGATACTTCTTTATTTTGTCGAACGCCTTTTGACAATTATCGTTCCACGTTACAGCTTGATCTTTCTTTAGCAACTTGAATAATGGTTCGCACGTAGCAGTCAGGTGAGATATGAACCGAGCAATGTAGTTCAACCTCCCTAAAAACCCGCGCACCTCTTTCTCTGTTTTAGGCGTCGGCATTTCTTGAATCGCTTTTATTTTAGCAGGATCGACCTCTATTCCTCTTTCGCTTACTATGAACCCCAGGAGCTTACCCGATCTCACCCCGAAGGTGCATTTGTTAGGGTTCAGCCTCAGCCTGAACTTCCTAAGCCTTTTAAACAACTTCAACAGATTCACCAGATGCTCTTCCTCCGTCTGGGATTTAGCAATCATATCGTCAACATAAACTTCAATCTCTTTATGCATCATGTCATGAAAGAGAGTTGTCATCGCACGCTGATATGTTGCCCCAGCATTTTTCAAACCAAAGGGCATCACTTTATAGCAAAATGTTCCCCAAGGCGTTATGAAAGTAGTCTTCTCCATATCCTCTGGCGCCATTTTAATTTGATTATAGCCTGAAAAGCCATCCATGAAGGAGAATACAGAGTATTGAGCAGTATTATCAACTAACACGTCAATATGAGGAAGTGGAAAATCGTCTTTTGGGCTTGCTTTATTTAAATCTCTATAATCCACGCACATTCGAACCTTGCCATCTTTCTTTGGCACTGGTACGATGTTAGCAACCCATGAGGGATACTTCGTCACAGCCAGGAACCCAGCGTCCCACTGTTTCTGAACCTCCTCTTTGATCTTCATTGCCATATCTGGTCGAGTTCTGCGAAGCTTTTGTTTGACAGGCGGGCAGTCTTCTTTCAGTGGCAGGCGATGCACAACCATATCTGTATCGAGCCCTGGCATATCTTGATACGACCAAGCGAATACATCATTATACTCTCGGAGCATTTCAACCAGTTTTCGCTTGATATCACTCTGCAGTGCGGCTCCGATACGAATATTTTTCTCAACCCCTTCCGACCCCAAGTTGATAATCTCGATAACCTCGTCGTGAGGCAGAATGGCTCTTTCCTCTTGCTTCACCAACCAAGACAGTTCTTCCGGAACGTCGCTATCTTCAACAACCTCTTCTTCGGTCTGGAATACCGGGTGCTCGAAGTCGGGACGAGTCATAGGTGGTTCAAGGATGTCATCTGAAAATGTTATCCTGCAAAAGAAAGGGTTAAGTGCTTCAAAATGCGTATAAAGCGGATAACCACGTTGCCATTTTATTGAAAAATACAAAACAAGAAAGACAGGGATTACGGTATTTACACATGAAAAAACGCCATTTATTTAATGATTAATGAAACAATGTTTATAACAACACAGCCCTAAGCAAATCCTGATGCCCCGGGCAAGACATCAGATTATTCAACAATTAATAAAGCAAAGCATTACTGTTTAAAAGTCACAGGAACAAGCTCCTGAATGGACCAGTTGCACAGTCCTTGTCCTGGCGTGCTTGGCTGAATCCAGGCATCCATATCACAGTCGCTGTCCCCTTCATCGGATTCTGAAGCAGCATTGACAGATTCATGGCATACTCCACTGGCAGAGATGGTGATTGACTTTCTGAAATGAGGGGCCCCCACAGAAGGAGTTGATGACGATGGTCGGTACCCCAGTCCGAACCGGTCCATTTTCACAGGAATGTCCAATACTTTGCCCCAGCCTTTGGCTTCTCCTGCCTTCACTAGCGCTTGAGCCTCTTTATACGAAGAAACAGCTATCTCTGGCACTTTGCTTGGCCCGGGACTCTTGTCCTTTATGCGCAAACCTTCGAATGCCTGGCATGGCGTTTCGTGGATCTCCCCGTCGACTTCCACATATTTAAACGAAGATAGATGACTGACCAGGATGTCTTCTTCTCCGCACACGGTGACTACACTGTCTCCGACCATATACTTTAACTTCTGATGCAGGGTTGACGTGACTGCCCCTGCCCCGTGAATCCAAGGTCTTCCCAGCAAGCAGCTGTACGCAGGCTGTATATCCATGATATAAAACTCCGTTGCAAACACTTCCGGCCCCACTTGCAGAGGCAATGTGATCGATCCGAAGACTGTTCTCCGCGTGCCGTCAAACGCTCTGACCACCAAATCACTTGGTGTGCACAAAATTCCTCGAACATCCAGCTTCATCATAGCCTTCTTAGGCAGCACATTCAAAGACGACCCGGTGTCAACCAATACGTGCGACATTGTCGACCCTCTGCACTCAACAGATACATGTAATGCCATGTTATGATCCCTTCCTTTCGGAGTCAAGTCGAAATCAGTAAAGCCCAGACTGTGGCCTGCATTCACATGTGCTAATACTCCTTCTAGCTGGTTCACGGAGACATCCTGGGGTACAAAAGAAGTGTCCAGGACTTTCAGCAAAGCGTTTCGGTGAGCCTCCGAACATAACAGCAATGACAGAATAGATATTTTGGATGGCGTTTGCTGCAGATGCTCCACGATTTTATAGTCGCTCTTCCGAATTAAGCGCATGAATTCTTCGACATCCTTAGATGCTGCTTCTTTTTCATTTGCTTGAACCGGAACATTTTCCACCGCTTTCCCTTTTCCTTTCGCTAGCCTTTCGGCCTCTACTTCAGGAGATATAAAGATCCTGCCGCTTCTCGTCATGCCTCCTGAGCCCACAACATTATCCACAACCTCCGCTGACTGCTTGTTGACATCGATTTTAATCCCGTCACAATACACCTCTAGCCCATATGACCATGGGACCGCTTTCGTGCTCTCATACGGGATTGGCCCGGCTTTAGTTATAGTAATCGGTGGCCGCTGAGCTGGTGCTGAAATAGTGATCGTCTTCCTAGGAATTGTCACTGTGGCAACATCACTCCGATTATCCACTACTGCCCCTGCCGGCTCATCAGTTGCTGTTCTATCAAATTGCAATACACCTTCATCAATTAAGGCCTGGATGCCTTTCTTCAAATCCTCACACCCCCCAGACAGGGCCCAACAATCTAAGCAGTACTCATTACAACCCGGGTAAACACCTCCTTGCAACAGTCGGCTTTTTATTTCGCTCAGCGGCGTCTTTAAATCCTCAACATTCATAATCAGATTCAGACCTTCCTCAGTCAGCACGGCATTCGCCCCATGATTAGGCATGGGTTTCTGGACTATATTCGCACCGGTCGTTCCGAAGTTGATAGACTTGTTGTCCAAGAGATCCTGCACAACGTGCTTAAAAGCATGACAACCTTCAATATCATGGCCCGGGGCCCCAGAATGAAACTCGCAGCGCCTATTTGCATCATAGCCGAACGGGGGAGTTCCCGTTATCGGTGCCAAGGTTCTTTTCTCCACCAGATTCAATCCCAACAAGGTCTGCAATAAATCAGCATAGTTAGAGGGAGGTTTCTCGAACACCCTTCTCGGCTTACCACCCTGGAATTTTCTCTGAGCTTGCTGTGCCCCCTGCTGAGGCTGCTGCTGCTGTGGCATTGGTTGCTGCTGAACCTGTTGTTGTTGCTGGATTGGTTGCTGTTGATAAGGAATAGTGACACTCGACACTTGCTGCTGCTGACGATATTGATTTCTTCCCCTGCCTCGGCCTCGGCCTCGGCCTCCAAATACAGCACTAGCTTCGCCCTGACGGCGCCCCCCGTAAGCTTTCCTATTACTGCCAGATGCAGTTGATTCATCGACTTGGAACTTTCCTTGCTTAATGTTCCGCTCAATCTTTTCACCCATCAAAATCAGATCTGAAAAACTAGCCAGAGACGTATGAAACAGCATATCATGAAACAGCCCGGTGAATGTGCCAACAAACATGTCGTTCATTTCTTTATCTTCCACAGGAGGACGGACCCTGGCAGCCATATCGCGCCACCTTTGCGCGTATTCTTTAAAACTCTCCCCCTTCTTCTGCGAAAGCCCGGCCAACTGGACCCGATTGGGCGCCAGATCACTGTTATATTTGTAATGGGCTACGAACGCCTCCGCTAATTGCTTCCAAGTCTTAATATCAGTGGGCTCCAACCCCATGTACCACTCTAAGGAAGGACCCGACAGGCTATCCTGAAAGAAATGCATGAGCATTCTTTCGTCAGTGGAGTATGCAGACATTTTTCTGTAATAAGCTCGTACATGAACCTTCGGACATGTATCTCCTTTGTACTTATCGAACGCAGGCGCTTTGAATTTAATGGGCACCCTCAAGCCAGGTACCAAGCCCATAGTTGCCATGTCCAGACCCACAGCACTCTGGTTTAGGACTCCTTTCATTTGCTCTTCCAGCATTCTAATCTTTTGAGAATCATCCATCGGCCCTTCAAAACCCCCTCCAGAGAAGGCGTCTTCCTGTTGATCCTCTTGCCACATACCGTTTCCAGCCCCGTATCCATCATATGCATTATTACGTCCAGCTCTGACCTGATTCATCCCTGGAACTCGGCCTCTGTTGCCATACCCTTGAACACCTCCAGCAGGACCACCAGCCATAAAACCAGCACCGTTTCCGTTTCCAAAACCTCCGTAGCCCTGATTGACCATACCATAACCATCTTGCCCAAAGCCTTGAGCATTAAAGCCATACTTGCCGGTATTGTCGAATCCCTGATCGTTGAATCCGAACCCAGCGTTGACAAAGCCATTGCCTCCGAGATTATCTCCCACATTGACATCACCCAGCCCAGCGTTGTGGACAGCAGTTTCATTCCCAACTCCGACGTTACCATTCACAGCAGCGGTAGCGTTGTTGACGTTAGCAGCATTCACATTGACGACAGGCGGAGCCACTGGCGTGGGAGTGCCGTCTCCATGAGCAGTATCAACCCGGACAGACTGATGATCTTCGTTACCATGACCAGCGTTGCGAGCCAACAGAGGCTGGACCATGGCCTGCAAATTCTCTTGCCCTTTTGCTATAGCCTCCATGGTCTGCATGAAGAGGGCGAGCTTTTCGCGTACATCCTGCATCTCGTTCTGAATCTGGTCCATGACTTTCCGACAGTTGGATCGTGTAGAATAGCGGTGCGGATGTTGATCTGGAATCCTGTTAAGTACCTGAATCAAAGCAGGAGATAAGACACCATTCAAAGATTACCTGTTATGCAAGATGAATATGAATGCAATGCAATGTGTCTGTGCATTAGGGAAGTTCATTCCCCCAGTTCTAGTGCGAGGGTGCCGGTGCAGTGACAGTGTTGACAATAAGAATACCGGAGCTGAATCATAGAAAGCCTCGTATATAACAGAGAGAATCAATAAGCCCAGGGTACAATATCACTGAGAGTACAAAGATGGCATGACCTCAACCAACAATCCTGGTGATGGTCAGCACTATGCAAATGAAGCCTACAAATAATGGAATAATCAGATCCTCCCAAAAGTCTGGTACTCCTCTATCAACTTCTTGGTCTCCGGATGGCTTGGTCGATCGAGCAGCCCTTCAACAAGCTGGTTTCTCTTCTTAAGGACACGGCGTACATCTTCAGCAGTTTCTTCCCATGTTGCTTCTCCGAAGCAATCTTCTAACTTTCGCTTCTGGGACACTGCTTCATCTCTGGATTTGATTGCCTTGTTCAGTGCATGCTGGACACTATACCGGTT
Organism: Lathyrus sativus; assembly: GCA_963859935.3. NCBI lineage: Eukaryota > Viridiplantae > Streptophyta > Magnoliopsida > Fabales > Fabaceae > Lathyrus > Lathyrus sativus. The sequence goes on along the minus strand of OZ012738.1, from coordinate 28,873,915 downwards.
CATCACTTCCTCCTCACACTTCTTGATGCTAGACTTCAACCTCTCTTCGAGGTCGGAAATTTGCTGCTTTAGCTTATCTTCCCTCTTCTTGTTGTTGGTGAGTGTAGCATTCCAAGTCTTATTGCAAGAAGATATCTCTCGGTGTGCTGCGTCAAGCGCTTTCTTTTTGGCTTCCAGCATGTCATGGGAGCTTCTGAACTCTTGCCCCAGACGTTCGCGCTTCTTCTTTTCCTCGGTCAACTCAGCTCCTAACCTGTTTACCAGCTCAATCTGTTGTTGGAAAGCATACACGGCCTTGTTTTTCTCACTGCGTACCTGGGCTAACTCTTGCTCTAACCCTTCGTTAATCTTCGTCAAGGCTTCTTTCTCCCTCACAACCTGTTCATATGCTTCCCTAGAAACAGTGGTCGGTTCTTCTACCGGAATAGGATCAAGAATTGGTGCATCTGGAAACGGCATCTTCAACTGACTAGCCCTCTCTTGAATCCAAGCTCTATAAGGTGCATAGGCCTGACAGTCATTCTTTCCCAACAACGGCTTCCCTTTGCGGTTACTACTCGTCCAAGCATGTCGCAACTTGGCTAATAACTCCCCCTTTACGTCACCGGTGAAGTACAGAGATTCCTGTACTTCTTCCTCTTGAGGTGGATTCTTCAGCGCATATCCGAACTGGCGAATGAATAGAGAAGGGTTGTAATTGATACACCCTTTTCTTCCTATCAATGGCACATTAGGGTACCCAGCACAGCTAAAGATGAGCTCAGATCCCAACAGGTCTCTATCAAACCACTCCATATCTTCCGACGATAGCCTCATCAGACGCTCTGGCCAACCAACTGGAACTGTAGTCTCTGCAGTAGATCCTCTCTTAGGAAGGTGACTCTCAAACCACATACTCAACAAGGGTACACACAGATGAACATTCTTCCCTCTTCCCTTCTCATTCTTGTAATGCAGTGAATGGTAGAGATCTCCGAGTAAGGTAGGTACAGGATTACCAGCGGCAAACAAGTAGAAAGCATCGAAGTCCACAAAATCCGGTATATTGGGGAATAGTACTATGCCATAAATGCACAAGGCCAACACAGCATTGAAAGCAACCCAGCACCCATTCTTGGCGTACTCTTGGGCTTTACCAACTAAGAACTGAAATGAGAAGCCTGGAACTCCACGGGAAACAGTAGTCACAAGTTCAGAAGCATCAACATGCAAGGCTTTTGCCAATTCCTCCGGCTTGGGTTTGGCATCATAATGAATGAATGGAACCTGGTTCTGCACGGGCAGCTCAACATACTCAGCGTATTCCTCCAGGGTTGGTCCCATAATAAAGTCAGAGAACGTAAAGCACCTCAAAGCAGGGTCATAGAATTGCATCAGAGCATACAACCCATCCAACTCTACCTCTGTAGGTTTGCACACCAATCTCAGTAATCTACCATAACTCATCCGGAAACTCCTACGAACACCCTCATCAGCAAGAGAGATCAATCCCAGTAAAGGAACAATATCAGGCGTAGGCAATTTGTAAGCAACCGTTCTCCGTAGGCTAGTCATGATCAAACACTCAGAAGTCTGGGCACTAGAACTAGGGAAATGCAAATGCACCTGCAGCACAGACACACGTTAGTGAAATGCAAATGATAATGGATATGCAAGGATGCAATGCAAGTAACATTCAACAGGGACCAAAGCTGCAGCTGAATAGCCTAAACCCAATCAAGAAAGGTCTCAGATAGACCATCCAGAAGTCATCAACCCTGGTCTCAGATAGACCTAAAATAGAACTCCAACACTGGTCTCTGACAGACCTCAAACCATAACTCACTGGTCTCTGATAGACCTCAAATCCCATCCATAATTGGTCTCTGACAGACCTCAAAACACCTCTCAAATGGTCTCTGACAGACCTCAGAATAAATCTCCAAATGGTCTCTGACAGACCTCAGAATACATCTCCACATGGTCTCTGGCAGACCTCATAACTCTCCATAAATAACCAGGATCTCTGATCAAGAAATAACCGGTAGTCTGGAGGTCTAGTTACCTGCATAACCCTGAATCCCCTCACAGGTGGGCGGCCCTATAACTGGCACAAGGTACGGCATCCTATGCGGTCGTCGGCGTCACAGACTTTCAGGGTTGATGATACGATTCCCAGAAGGAGTGGCATCATCAATTCCTGAAGAGGCCTCACTCAGCCAACTTCCAAATGATCGGTCCCCAGAGTCGACAATCCAACTAACCAGCAACCCACGCCAACCAAAGGAAGGGGCAGGAGGCCAACCAGAGGAACCTCGTCTGAGTGTAGATTTCATGGGACACCAAAGCAAGCAAAGCAAGCGGGCGCCCACTAATTTCTACTCTAATTCTAGGTGCACTCAAGCCCAGGTCCGGCTTATCTCTCAATATCAGAACACCCGTCACACCCCAATACAGCAATAATAAACAATAGATATAAAGCTGAAAAATACAGGGTTAGAAATATACAATAACTCCATACAAAATCCTCGACGGGAAAACAAGCGTTAGGATTGACTCTCTCAAGGGACGTTGGATCCCAAATGCGTAAGAACCATCGCAGTCCTTAGCAGCCAGGGGACGTTGGATCCCCAGCAGAGTCGCCAGCTGTCGCTACTGCGAAAATCGGCGCCGGCTGAACAGAAGAGTCGCCACCGTGCGTTATTTATCCCACGGGAGGGAAAGGAAACGCTCAGAGTAAACCTCGCACAATACGGGAAAGGTATGGTCATCGCAACCAAAACCTGGGTTCGGGAGTCGGTTACGCAAGGGGAAGGTATTAGCACCCCTCACGTCCGTCGTACTCGACGGGATCCACGCTTGTTTTCGGGTATGGATTGTTATTCTATCTAAACTATAGGTCAAGGGTGAAAAAGAAAATAAAATGAAAAATAAAAATGACTCGGCAAAGTATCGCACTTTATGCCTACGTATTCCCGCCGGGAACGAGAAATCAGAGTCAACGTAGTTCGCCTACCTACGGGAAAGGAGGGAAAGGTTGCTCGCTAGGATATCGCATCCTATGCCTACGTACTTCCACACAACATGGAAGATCAGAGCAAACGTAGTTCGGGCCACGTACGACACAAGTCTGCCTTGGTTGATTTTATTCCTTCTGAAAAAGGTTTTTCTGATTAACAGTCCAAGAGGACAAAAATGACGTTTTGATGAGTTCACATTCTTTTACAGAAGAAGTGTCTTTTATTGCGTTTGAAATCTTTATGTGTTTTTCTGTTTGTTTTGAGAAAGAAAGAGACAGAACTCTAACCTACGGTTGCGAAGGGAAACAAGCTATCCTAATGTTATCATGCATGGGTTGAGACCTAGTGTCTATCATGCTCCTCTCTTGCACAGAGAGAAACAGAGATCCTACGGGATAGGCAGAAACAGAAACAATATCAGATATACACAGCAAAACAGTAAAATGCATGGATGCAACAATACAAGCGAGGTAAGGGAGTCCCACTCAACCTCGAACCTAGAAAACAATAGGCGAAAGTGAACAGGCTTCACTTTCAACCCAACAGGGTAAACAGCAAACAATACAGTTCAGAAAACCAATCAATACATCAACAAATGAAATACAGCAACAGAAACAGCATCAGCAGCTCTGAATCAACAACTGGCTTCAAGCAATCTCCAATCAGCTACAGGCTTCAACAAGCATCAATATCCATCTTCATGGCCTTCAGACAATGGCTTTGATCATCAGTCTTCCATCTGCAATGCCTTTTCTTCAAGCTCAAACCTCCAGGATGAGGGATCAGTCACAAGAGTGAATTGGGTGTTAAGCAATCAGCTGACTACCAAAGGTGGTGAACAGACTGCTTCTAACACAAGAGACATTTTCTCTCAAGAGTTCTATCTCATAGACATTGTCACCAAGCCTTCCAAAGGAAGGGGGTGAGTGTCTTAGAGAGACTCTGAATCACAGAGAAGAATGGATGCAGACAAGGCAATCCATGTTTGAGAAACAAAATTTCTAATCTAGAGCTCTGCCTAGCTCCTAAACCCTAATCTCCTGAGCAACTGCTAGCAAGAAACTCCTCCTCAACTCTCTGCAGTTGATCTTCAGCATTTGACTCTTTAATGGCTTCAGCTCCACAAATCTTCAGCTTCCCCAGGGCCCCAGACAAACCCAATACCCATACAAACAATCAATAAACCCCAGAGGGCACACCACACCAGACAGCAGATATACAGACAGCAATAATAGCAGTAGGGAATTCTGACTTTTTCTAAGGGATCTAATAGCTACCCATAGCCCCTATAGTCCCATAACTAAACTAGTCAAACCCTAAGTCCTAAGGGAAAAAATTGAACTTCCTAAGTTGTCACTTAAAACCCTAGTTTTGTACATGATGTTCAAGCATTTATTAATCACCTAAAACTAGCCTCTAAAAATGGGAACTAAAATATTTCTACAAGCTTAATATCTTATCTAAACAATATGAAAAGAGTGATCAAAAAATATTAAAGCATGTGAGAGAACAAAAATCATAAAAATAATGCATGAAATGTATCTATTTATTATGACATTTATTTAGAAAATATGAAAAAAATATGAAATAAAACTAAAAATGAAAATTTATTTTCCTATAATATTCTAGACATTTTAATGAAAACATGGTAAAAAGAATGAATTAAAAAGCATTTTTTATGAATTATTTATGAATTTATGAAAATTGGTGAAAAATTAAAATGAAATAAGAAAAATAAAAATGAATTAAATGAGCCAGAGGGGGTGCATCCAGTAGGTGCGCTCAGTTCATTATTGGATGGGCCAGGCAGGGTAGGGTGCTGTTAGCAAAAGGACTAAGGCCCAGAGTCACTCAGAATAACAACAACGCGCTGGGGGTGAAGGAAGTAATAAAGTCACGTTGAAATATTGGTTTTGGGCTCACACGGGGGTGGGAATAACAATCCAACTCAGGCCCGCCCGTTTCAATTAATGAAACGGTGCGTTTAGGGCCAGGGCAATCTCCCTCCAATTTCAGATTGAATATAGGCCATTGGATCATTCTAAAAGTCAAGAGTCTTACACCAAACGAATGGCCACGATTATTTCTTCTCCAAACGACCTGCAACCTAGGGTTTCAGCTCCACCATGGCAGCCATGCACGAGCAAGGTTCCACCTCTCTGCTCTCCATCTACACGCAACCAATCCACACGATGTGAACATGAAATCTGCTCCAAATCTCTCCCTCTACAAGCTTAGGGTATCAATTCGTCTTGAAACTCACCACAACAACAAACATGATTGGATCAACATTCGGCCTCCATTGAAATGCACTGATATGGACCATCACCAATCCTCCTCAAACCTAGCCTAAATTAAACTACATCTAATGGAGATTAACCTATGCTATCAAGTTGCAATTATAACACATTCATCCAAGAGATTCGAACACAAACAGATTATGGCACCTGTTAACAAACCTCACCAAATCGTTCCAAACTCACCTAAACTAATCTCCTAACCACCTAGATTGCATCTAAACTAACAACATCATGCCAAATTAACTAGATCAAGCAGTTTGAATGAAAACTTACCTAGTAAGAAATCTTGAGAAACAGCTATGGAGGATGTGGATCTGAAGCTTTTAAGTGTTGAATCTTGATCAATCCTTGAGGAACTTAATTCTGTATGCACAAACTTGGAGGTTCCTTGCTTGAATCATGCAATCCACTTGAACTTGTGATTTTGATGATCTTGAAAAAAGCACTCGAAAATGGATGATAACTACCAGAAACTTGCTTCAATTATGATCTATGATGATGATGGAGTGAAATTGAATTGATTATGATGAAAGTTGGTGAAGGTTTTGAGAGAATTGTAATGAAACTCCAATGAAAAAGTGTGAGAAATTATGTGGAATTCTTGGTGCAAATGAGGCCAACCCTTGCCAAATTCTCCTTTCATGAATATATAGACCCCAAATGGACATTCTAGATCCATCTTGCACATTCCCTTGTTTTCAAATTTTGATCCATTTTTGATTATGTTTCTTAAATGATAAGCAACCATGGATAACTTCATTTTTTCCTTCTAAACTCAAAAAAGTGGGTGAACCATTGTTCTTAGAATTGTTTTTCCATTCAAAATCATATATTGGAAGTCTCCATTTGGACTTGTAAATCTCCCAAACCATTTTCCAACTTGAAATTATTCACTTTATAAGCCTTTTTAGTTCATATTTTGACCTATCATGCAACTCCATGCTATGGGCTTCTCCAATAACTTGTGACCTTCTTTCTAGACTTAAAATCCCATTTGGAGCAAGTTTGATGTTGTAAGTTTTTCCATTTGAGGCCTCCTTGTATGAGTTTTGGGTATAGGTTAAAATGACCTGTAATTCACAAATGCCCAAAATACCCTTTGCTTGTCAAGACCATAAGTTGAGTTCTCCACACCATATGAAGGCATGCCATACCATTCTAGAAAGCTAAGACAATGAGGAACAATTCTTATGTTGACCAAGAATTCATTTGAAATCTCCTTGAGGGGTAAAACTAGCTTGGAAGTCAAGTCACTTTCACAGACAAAAGTTCAGACACCCCAGATGACCTGTAACTTGTAAGGACCATAACTTGAGTTCTATAAATCTCCTTGAGGTCTTCCACCACTCAAATTAAAGGTCTTGAGATCCTCTACAAGTTTCATGTTGGCCAAGAAGCCATTTGAAGCTAGCATTTTGACTTATCTTGCTTGGAAATTTGACCTAAACTAGGGGATTTTACAGAGAAACCCTAATTTAGTAACTCCTCTTCTCCTTGATTTCTCTTGAATTCTCCTTGTCATATCTCCATATCCTTCTTCATATGTTCAATATTGATCCCCACATCTCTCCAATAACCTTGAATGCCCTTTTAAGTCAGTCAATTGACCTGGGGTTGACCTAGGGTTGACCCAGATGAAACCCTAGTTGACTGTCTTCAACTATAGCTCTTGTGCTTTCATCAATGACTTGTTTTCTTCTCCAAATGACTTTATAAGTCTCTCAAGATGTCTAGATACTCTCCATGCCTTCAATCCACAGCTCATAACCCTCTTGTTGATCCTCAGATACCCTCAGCTAGGAGATAGACTCAAGGCTTGATCTGCTGAACTCTTTGCTTTCAAATTCTTTCCTGATGACTTGAATGAGATTGAATTGGGATAATAACCTCTTGCTAGGCCTCTAGAGATGAAAATAATGATTGGTCCCCTGGTGAATGACTTGCTATGCTTATGCTATGCAGATGGTTAGTCTATGTACATAACTCTACATGCAAATGCTAATGATGATGAAACATAAATCCAAGGAATAAGGTTGAGCAAATTTTAGGGTGCAACACTCCTCCAACTCCATTACCACATTACTACAACCAGAACGCATGATGCGCGTTCCATGAAAATTCTACGGGGCACGACCTCAAAGGTTGCATAACACTCCAACATATTATGCGAGAATTGATTGAGAAGAAGATCCTCTCGTTTGAGGACAACCAACCTAACGTGGAAAACCGTCCTTTACCAAATCACGGTGTTGTCCATGCTGTAGAGGAGGATTCCGACGTAAGATTAATTTCCAAGGTGTCTAAAGTCAAAACTCCCATAGTCGAGTTGCATAAAAAACTAATAAAGGCGGAACTGATCAAAGGTTCCCACGAAAGTTGTAGTGATTGTCATCATAATCCACAAGGTTATAACCTAGTGCAGAGGGATATTCAGGCAATGTTTGATGGAGGTTTGCTGTAAATATGTGGAAAGAAGAAAAAAGAAGACGTCTCGGTGATTGAGTGAATATTCGATTTACCGAAGAAAACTGAAAAGAGGCCAGTATTCAAGTCTGCTTCTCTCGCTGCTGTCAGACCTGTGTTTCACAACAACCCTGCACCAACCGTGGACCAACCAAAACCAAGGTTCGATCCAAAGAGGGGATCGGGTCCTAATCCGAAAGCTGTATCGTGGAAGTACGATTACTCCTGGTACAACATGAAGGCCGGAAGAAAACAGGAGGATGTGACAAACATTGTCAGGGAAAGCAAAATGACCCGCAGTGGTCGAATATATCAGCCCAGGGAAAATTTTACTATTCCTCAGGCAGTTGCCACTGTTCCCAAAGCAACCACTACCACTCCTAAGAAAATTGTTCCTAAGGAAGCCATCTCCAAGGAGCCCGATGTTAAAGGAAAAGAAGTCCCAAAGGAGGATGAGGAAGAGTTTCTGAGGATAATTCGCCAAAGCGATTACCGGGTAGTGTACCAACTCAACCAGACACCATCCAAGATCTCGATTATGTCGTTATTATTGAGTTCTCCCGCTCATCAATAAGCTCTGTTTAAGATACTCACATAAGACCATGTAACGAAAGACATCATTGTGGGGTAATTTGACTCTATCGTTGCGAACATCACAGACTACAATACGCTGAGCTTTGACAACAGTGACTTGACCACTGAGGTTTGTAACACCCCATTTAAATTATTCAGTCGCTTTGGTATTTTCTGTGATGTGTAGTTGTGTGGTGTCCTTAATTAAGGGTATGAGGTTAGGAGTAAGGGAGAGAGATGGCCTTAGTTGGGGTACTGTGGACCTAGATAAAGGAGTAAGTTAATTATGATATCGAGAGCAAAATAGTGATTAATATTATTCCAATTATTATTAATAATAATGTTAATGAGATTATCATCATCATCATCATCATTATTATTATTATTATTATTATTATTATTATTCGTATTAATAATATTATTTGGTGGAATATTATTATTATTATTATTATTATTATTATTATTATTATTATTATTATTATTATTAGTATGAATATTATTATTAGTGGGAGAATAATATTAGTATTATTATTATTATTATTATTATTATAGGATTTAAATAATAAAATAAGAAATAAGGGATTAAAGGAAATAGAGAAGTTTTTTTGGGGAAACAGAATTAGAACACTATAAACTGCCAGAGAAAGGTTTTGGGAGAAAAAGTGAGAAGAAGAACAAGGAGGAAGAGAAGGAGGCTAGGGTTGTCAATCCTTCAAGATTCTTCAACGATTGAGCAATTAATCGAGGTAAGGGGGGAGAATGAATTTCAATATGGGTGAATTAATATGAGAGGGTAGTGAGAAGTCCTTTGTCTCATAGGAATTATGTGTTCTTGAGGATTCTTGATCTAATTTTCGTAGCATGATAAATTCCATAAAATTGTTGCTGTTCTTGAATGATTATTGTATGGGGAGTATTGCTTTTTATAGTTTTCTATGTAAGAATGAATGTGTTATATACGATGCTCTAAGGTTTCCCTAAGGTTTCGGGATTTGGGTTAATTGTGGGAAACAGGGAAGTAACCGTAAGAATTTGAGGTTATGACCAAATGGCCAAATGATATGTATCGTTGAATATTAATATAGGAAAAACTTATGGGAAATTGAACCTTCGCGGCCAGAACCTTGACATTGTTATATGTCTGACCCTGAAGGGTTAAATATTAGATAGTAAGTAAATTAAATGCCGTAGGGTGTAATTGAAGGAAAAATTGTGATATGTTGTCCTTATAGGAATAAGAATATTCAAATGTGAGTAACTTTGAAGTACTCAGAGTAATAGCAGGAAATAGTGTTTTATGTGTTGCAAATGTTGCCAGATGAGCCTAATAAACCATAGAAGTTGTGCAGTTATTGCCGTATAACCTTAGGAATGTTTTAGTGATGTTTTGGGTGCTTTGAGTAAGTAATTCGCAAGAATAATTGAGCGAAAATCAGTTCCGGAGCGTAACAGCGTCTTTCTGTCCGTCACAGATGTTCATGTTTTCGGTCGAAATTGTTTTGGATGTAACTTTGGATCCGTAAGTCCGTTTTGACCCCCGTTCGAAGCATTGGAAAGCTAATGAACAGAGCTATAACATAGGATAGATAATGGAATTTTTTTCCCAATATTTTTATATCTAATTATGTTTGGGAAGTCAATTGTTTATATGTTTTAGTAACGAATCATGTTCTGGTTCAATGATGTCTTGGTGTTTTGATAGATGTGGGCCAAGATGGTCGAATATGGACAATCTTGTGCGATTGTGGTAATTCCCGAGAGGATTACGATGAGCGGATGGCTCGTGTGGATCAAGATTGATCGTGAATTATGCATGATGTATTACATTGCATAATTGTGTTGACATGCATTTCATATCATGTGTCTTGTGGAGATGGCTAGGTGGGAATCCATGATGGGTGCCTAGTTTCATCCGGACTTCAATGTGGAAGTCGTTGTGGAGATAAGTTGTAGTTCAGAGGAACGTATATACGACTTATCTGGATTCCGACGAGAATTGGGTTCTAGTGTGAACAGTATGAGAAAGAGTTGGTACCACATGCATTGTGTCGAGTCAGTGAGTCACATTGCATTATTGTAATTGAATGTGGGCTATGAATGCCAAGTGATTAAGGTGGCACGTGTATGTGCGTTAATTGTGCTTATTTTATGTGTGGTGTGTAACTACTCCTTAGCATGTGTATTTCACCGTTTATTTATTGAATATAGTTCTCAACCCTTTTTGTTGTTGTGTATGTGCTCTCTTAGGAGTACAGGTGACCAGGTACCTGAGTAGTGCTTGGAGTGTGTTGCTATTTGATCGAGTCTTAGGAGTCGCTCTGATACGTAACATGGGATGACGGGATTACGTTGTTATTTGACTACTTTATTTGTTTATTGTTACGTATCTTCATTTGTTGGACTTATGTTGTATGACCTCGTGTTGAGAAGAATTATGTTAGAGAATTGATTTGTATTCCGCTGCTTAATTGAAAACTATATAATATTGACTTATTTTAATGAGATGAAGTGACTTAGTGTGATATCCCACTGTGTTGGAAGACTCTGATGAATTTTATGAATTATTTCTCTATATTTATTATATTACGTGTACGGGGTAAAGTGGGGTGTTACAATTGGTATCAGAGCAGGTCGGTCCGTCCGGTCAGTGTTGTAGTAGAGTCTGACTATAGAATGTTTATAGTCATGTGTGTGTTTGAATTGTCCAGTGTCGATCTTTGGTAAGGATTTTGGAGTGGACTTGATTTGTTTACCACTCAGCGAGTTGGATGTTATTTTAGGAATAAATTGGCTTGAGAGTAAGATGCGAGAGTCGTATTCGGAATCATTCTCATCAGATACATTTTCAAGGACGAAAATATTTTAAGTGGGGGAGAGTTGTAACACCCCATTTAAATTATTCAGTCGCTTTGGTATTTTGTGTGATGTGTAGTTGTATGGTGTCCTTAATTAAGGGTATGAGGTTAGTAGTAAGGGAGAGAGGTGACGTTAGTTGGGGTACTGTGGACCTAGATAAAGGAGTAAGTTAATTATGATATCGAGAGCATTATAGTGATTAATATTATTCCAATTATTATTAATAATAATGTTAATGAGATTATTATTATTATTATTATTATTATTATTATTATTATTATTATTATTATTATTATTCGTATTAATAATATTATTTGGTGGAATATTATTATTATTCATATTATTACTATTAGTATGAATATTATTATTAGTGGGAGAATATTATTATTATTATTATTATTATTATTATAGGATTTAAATAATAAAATAAGAAATAAGGGATTAAAGGAAATAGAGAAGTTTTTTTTTGGGAAAGAGAATTAGGACACGATAAACTGCCAGAGAAAGGTTTTGGGAGAAAAAGTGAGAAGAAGAAGAAGGAGGAAGAGAAGGAGGCTAGGATTGTCAATCCTTCAAGATTCTTCAACAATTGAGCAATTAATCGAGGTAAGGGGGGAGAATGAATTTCAATATGGGTGAATTAATATGAGAGGGTAGTGAGAGGTCCTTTCTCTCATAGGAATTATGTGTTCTTGAGGATTCTTGATCTAATTTTCGTAGCATGATAAATTCCATAAAATTGTTGTTGTTCTTGAATGATTATTGTATGGGGAGTATTGCTTTTCATAGTTTTCTATGTAAGAATGAATGTGTTATATACGATGCTCTAAGGTTTCCTAAGGTTTCGGGATTTGGGTTAATTGTGGGAAATAGGAAGTAACCGTAAGAATTTGAGGTTATGACCAAATGGCCAAATGATATGTATCGTTGAATATTAATATAGGAAAAACTTATGGGAAATTGAACCTTCGCGGCCAGAACCTTGACATTGTTATATGTCTGACCCTGAAGGGTTAAATATTAGATAGTAAGTAACTTAAATGCCGTAGGGTGTAATTGAAGGAAAAATTGTGATATGTTGTCCTTATAGGAATAAGAATATTCAAATGTGAGTAACTTTGAAGTACTCAGAGTAATAGCAGGAAATAGTGTTTTATGTGTTGCAAATGTTGCCAGATGAGCCTAATAAAGAAGTTGTGCAATTATTGCCGTATAACCTTAGGAATGTTTTAGTGATGTTTTGGGTGCTTTGAGTAAGTAATTCGCAAGAATAATTGAGCGAAAATCAGTTCCGGAGCGTAACAGCGTCTTTCTGTCCGTCACAGATGTTCATGTTTTCGGTCGAAATTGTTTTGGATGTAACTTTGGATCCGTAAGTCCGTTTTGACCCCCGTTCGAAGCGTTGGAAAGCTAATGAACAGAGCTATAACATAGGATAGATAATGGAATTTTTTTCCCAATATTTTTATATCTAATTATGTTTGGGAAGTCAATTGTTTATATGTTTTAGTAACGAATCATGTTCTGGTTCAATGATGTCTTGGTGTTTTGATAGATGTGGGCCAAGATGGTCGAATGTGGACAATCTTGTGCGATTGTGGTAATTCCCGAGAGGATTACGATGAGCGGATGGCTCGTGTGGATCAAGATTGATCGTGAATTATGCATGATGTATTACATTGCATAATTGTGTTGACATGCATTTCATATCATGTGTCTTGTGGAGATGGCTAGGTGGGAATCCATGATGGGTGCCTAGTTTCATCCGGACTTCAATATGGAAGTCGTTGTGGAGATAAGTTGTAGTTCAGAGGAACGTATATACGACTTATCCGGATTCCGACGAGAATCGGGTTCTAGTGTGAACCGTATGAGAAAGAGTTGGTACCACATGCATTGTGTCGAGTTAGTGAGTCACATTGCATTATTGTAATTGAATGTGGGCTATGAATGCCAAGTGATTGAGGTGGCACGTGTATGTGCGTTAATTGTGCTTATTTTATGTGTGGTGTGTAACTACTCCTTAGCATGTGTATTTCACCGTTTATTTATTGAATGTAGTTCTCACCCCTTTTTGTTGTTGTGTATGTGCTCTCTTGGGAGTACAGGTGACCAGGTACCTGAGTAGTGCTTGAAGTGTGTTGCTATTTGATCGAGTCTTAGGAGTCGCTCTGATGCGTAACATGGGATGACGGGATTACGTTGTTATTTGACTACTTTATTTGTTTATTGTTACGTATCTTCATTTGTTGGACTTATGTTGTATGACCTCGTGTTGAGAAGAATTATGTTGGAGAATTGATTTGTATTCCGCTTCTTAATTGAAAACTAAATAATATTGACTTATTTTAATGAGATGAAGTGACTTAGTGTGATATCCCACTGTGTTGGAAGACTCTGATGAATTTTATGAATTATTTCTCTATATTTATTATATTACGCGTACGGGGTAAAGTGGGGTGTTACAAGGTTCGCAAGCACAACCGTGCCTTGCACGTGTCTATTAAGTGTGAAGAAGATACGATCGTTAGAGTACTTGTCGATACTGGGTCAGCCCTCAATGTAATTCCCAAAAGATTATTGGCAAAGTTGGCATACAAAGAAGCTGAGATGAGATCCACATCTTTAATTGTGAAGGCTTTCTATGGATCGAGGAGAACCGTAATATGAGAGGTTGATTTGCCGATCATGGTGGGACCCCAAGTCTTTGAAATCACCTTCCAGGTAATGGACATAAATCCGGCATATAGCTGTCTGCTGGGAAGGTCGTGGATACATGCAGTGGGCGTTGTTAAATCCATATTACACCAAAAGATGAAGTTCATTATTGAGAATCAGTTGGTCGTGGTGCACGACAAAGAGGACCTGATGGTGAGCAACCTATCCTCTTTCCGATACATTGAAGCTGATGAAGATGCATTAGAAACAGCTTTCCAAGCATTAGAGATTGCACATGTGTTGAAGCGGTAAAGCAGCAAGCAAAAAATATTAAGTACCCAGTTTTGTCGTCTCCACAGGGATCGATGCGATGAAAGAACGCCGTTCAATGGTTTCTATATTTCTAAGCCTATTGTTCAAATTTTTGGTTTAAAAGGTTCAAGGAACCATAAATGAAAACACAAAATATAAAGTAAATACTGAAATATAAATGAAGTCTTGTTGGGATTGGATCTCATCAATTGATAACACATGCATTCTTCTGATCAAGTTAAACACAACGCAATCATTCGTCTAATATCCTCACATATCAACCACGAAGGAGGTCATCTTTAACGCAAAATCGAGAGAATAACCGTGTTATGTCATTGGTGATGTCTCACCCAACAAAAACACAACACAGAGCATTAAGAGCTGATACTCACGCAAATGCTAAGCCTAAACCTATGTCTAGCATTTAGGACCTAACAGGTAATCATCCTAGATCCATATCTGAAGAGTATATGTTTATCACGGTTCAAATCAAAGATAAACAGGTAAACAAAGACGACACCCATATCGGATAAACGATTATTTTGCATAAAACACAATGATCAAAATACGTACACACGCTTAACCCTTTTTACATGTATTCACCTAATCTGCCAAATGGTTGTGAACATCGTTCTTCATCACTATTATCACGCACCCGCATAATATCGTATTGATCCTACTCATGCTACCCATGCTACTTAATCAACACAATATCAAAGAGGATACAATGAATATCAACTTACAAAACCATGTCAAAAGTTTGTTCATTGATAGAAGAAAATTTAAGATCAAAGATGTGAAATGGTTTTGTCAAGACCCACAAACAAGTAAATAATCAATCAATAGAGAATCCAAACTAGTTCACAAACATAAATTAGATGAAATACATAAGGTATTAAAATATTACATCCAAACCCCAACAAGAGATCAAAGATCTTACCTCCTCCCTCTTAGGGTTTTGTGTTTCTCTCTCTAAAATAAACTTGAAATGAAGAGAGATAAGTTCTGATCTAGAAAATATTACATTTTGATCTAAAAAGCAATAAAAATACTTATATAGTACATTCAGGATCTGTCATGTTCGCCTAGCGAACAACAAATTAGGCACCTGAGGTGCCTCTGAACAGTTAAACCGCCCCTGAGATATTTCCAAATATTCGCTAGGCGAGAAATTCTTCGCTGTGATCTTTGCCTAGCGAGTTTATGGCCCTTTCGCCTCTGTCTCAAGTCAGAGAGTGTTCGCTGGCTACTCGCTACCTTTTCGCCTAACGAGTTCTTTGCTTCCTCCTTCGCCTAGCGAGCTTTGTGAAGTTTTCTGGCAAGCTTCGCTAGGAGCTTCGCACGGCGAGTTTTATGATGTTTTTCTGCTATCTTGGTTTCCTTGTCCAATTTCTTGTGTCTTAATATTCACTTGTTTTGTGCCTCATTCCTGCACAATAACATACAAATCAAAGCAACCAAGGTATATATCAACAATGAAGCAAATCATCTAAAACTAGAGTGACTCTAATCAATTTTACCTATAAAAAGAGTGAAAGATGCCAATATTTGATAGAGAAAATAAGCAAAGTTTGGCATCTAACAACTCTCCCCAGCTAGATTTTTGCTTGTCCTCAAGTAAAGTATGCCTCTTATTTCAAACAAGAGGATTTGCTCAAGACTAAGATTCACCCAAGAATGGATAAAATGACTCAAACACAAAGAATGCAAACAAACAATGGTTTCAAATGTTGAGAATCACAAAATGAACACGAACTAAATTCTTAAAGAAAATATTAAGCCATGTATCAATCGAAAACTATGTTTTTCATGAATGAATCACTCTATCTCTCCTCTTCGAATAACGATTGAAGAAATTACGCGTTTGCAACCGCGGGGAAAATTTCACTCACCTAACAAACAATGCCAATATCAATTCAATTCATACAATATCTAACAATTAAAAGTGAAAATATGGAAGCAAAAAGATCACTAAGGTCTTTAAGGTTGTAGCTTGGCCGGGTTTACAAACAAGGGTCATTTATAAGGCCATTGAAATGAAATTTCCGATGCAAAAGAAACATTCGCCGTACACGTTATTTACACATCCCAACTTCATTCCATTTGTTTCTCAATTGCAAACTTTCATAAACCTTATTTCACAACTTATTCTTTCACTATTTGTTTCTTTTCCAAGCAAGCATTCTTTTTCTCATTATTTTTTTTTACATTCATATTCACATAACATTTTTTTTCAATGCTTGCTTGAATTTTTCAAAAGTTGTAGCAACCTACCATTCTTCTTTTTCATTAATGCTCTTGGCTTTTTATGGCAAAGAGGATAATTAAAAAAAATTCAAGGGTTCAAGAAAATTTTTAGAATCTCACAAAATTAAGAATGAGATTCACATTGTTTAGGCTCAAAGGGGTTAACAAATTCTCTTTGCTCACGGGTAAGTTGCATTTGGAACTGGTTGTGCTCAATAAAAATAAGTTCCTTGATCATTTCTAATGCTTACAAAAATTCACAATGATAACAAGATAAAGCATGAATCACACGAATTAACAAAGTTTATCAAAAATCCAGCATTTAGTAAATAATGGAAGCTTTCTCACAAATTGTGGTTTTTGGTCCTAAGTGAAACAATAATTCAAACAAGTTGCCAAAAGAACAAATTTCATTTGCACAAAGACTTAAGTTATTAAGCATTCTAAAATTCTAAAGAAAGGAAACCATTTACCTTGATAACATTCACTTGTTTCATACTATCATCGCTATCAAAACTCGGTTGAATCTTTGTTGAATGCTTTTATACAGATAGCAACCACTCTAGAAGGAGTTCTCATCATTCCTGAGCAAACTAGAGAAAACATAAAGATAAACAAATATATATATATATATATATATATATATATATATATATATATATATATATATATATATATATATATATATATATATATATATATATATATATATATATATATATATATATATATATATATATATATATATATATATATATATATATATATATATATATATATATATATATATATATATATATATATATATATATATATATATATATATATATATATATATATATATATATATATATATATATATATATATATATATATATATATATATATATATATATATATATATATATATATATATATATATATATATATATATACACACACAATATAAACAAATATACAAAGCTTAAAAATATAGAACCGTTGCAATGCACTTCAATATCTCAACATCAATCCCTGGAAACGACGCCATTTTATTGAAACGGTAAAGCAGCAATCAAAAAATATTAAGTACCCAGCTTTGTCGTCTCCACAGGGATCGATGCGATGAAAGAATGTTGTTCAACTGTTTCTACATTTCTAAGCCTATTGTTCAAAAGTTTTGGTTTAAAAGGTTCAAGGAACCATAAATAAAAACACAAAATATAAAGTAAAGACTGAAATATAAATAAAGCCTTGTTAGGATTGGATCTCATCAATTGATAACACATGCATTCTTCTGATCAAGTTAAACACAACACAATCATTCGTCTAATATCCTCACGTATCACCCACGATGGAGGTCATCTCTAACGCAACATCGAGAGAACAAACATGTTGTCTTATTGGTGATGTCTCACCCAACAAAAACACAACACAAAGCATTAAGAGTTGATACTCACGCAAATGCTAAGTCTAAACCTATGTCTAGCATTTAAGACCTAACAGGTAATCATCCTAGATCCAGATCTGAAGAGTATATGTCTATCGCGGTCCAAATCAAAGATATACAGGTAAACAAAGACGACACTCATATCGGATAAACCATTCTTTTGCATAAAACACAATGATCACAATGCGTACACACGCTTAGCCCTTTTTACATGTATTCACCTAATCTGCCAAATGGTTGTTAACATTTTTCTTCATCATTATTATCACGCACCCGCATAATATCGTATTGATCCTACTCATGCTACCCATGCTACTTAATCAATACAATACCAAAGAGGATACAATGAATATACACTTACAAAACCATGTCAAAAGTTTGTTCATTGATAGAAGAAAATCTAAGATCAAAGATGTGAAAAGGTTTTGTCAAGACCCACAAACAAGTAATCAAAGATAATCAATCAATAGATAATCCAAACTAGTTCACAAACATAAATTAGATGAAATACATAAGGTATCAAAAGATTACATCCAAACCCCAACAAGAGATCAAAGATCTTACCTCCTCTCTCTTAGGGTTTTATGTTTCTCTCTCTAAAATAAACTTGAAATGAAGAGAGAGAAGTTCTGATCTAGAAAATATTACATTTTGACCTAAAAAGCAATAAAAATACTTATGTAGCACATTCAGGATCTTTTATGTTCGCCTAGCGAACAAATCCTTCACCTAACAAACAATAAATTAGGCACCTAAGGTGCCTCTGAACAGTTAAACCGCCCTTGAGATATTTCCAAATATTCGCTGGGCGAGAAATTCTTCGCCTAGCGAAGCCTTCGCTGTGAACTTTGCCTAGCGAGTTTATGGCCCTTTCGCCTCTGTCTCAAGTATGGGAGTGTTCATTGGCTACTCGCTACCTCTTCGCCTAACGAGTTCTTCGCTGCCTCCTTCGCCTAGCAAGCTTTGTGAAGTTTTATGGTAAGCTTCGCTAGGAACTTTGCACGGCGAGTTTTATGATGTTTTTCTGCTGTCTATCTTTCCTTGCCCAATTTCTTGTATCTTAATATTCACTTGTTTTGTGCCTAATTTCTGCACAATAACACACAAATCAAAGCAACCAAGGCATATATCAACAATGAAGCAAATCATCTAACACTAGAGTGACTCTAATCACTTTTACCTACAAAAAGAGTGAAAGATGCCAATATTTGATAGATAAAATAAGAAAAGTTTGGCATCTAACAACATGCCGTATTGGTTGAGGATGTTGTCATTACACACGGTCCATCTTTTGCCTCTGCCAAGAGTATTAAAAATGCCATAAAGGAAGGACTTCCATAAGGTTGAGGAGAGATAATCGAAGTCAACGCTCGAGCGAAGAATGACCGGCAAGGGTTGGGTTACAAACCAACTTTGGATGAAGAATCAGAAGTCAACAGCAAGCGCCTGAAGACCCTGAAGGAGATCTTCGTAAGTGGCGGTGTTCAAGTAAATGCTATCGAAGAAGACGGTGAAGTGAGTTGCATAGACGACCTGGTATTTCAAGGGGTGAAGCCGTTATGTGCAACTGGGAGGCCGTAGGAATTCTCGTCATGTTACCGCTCTTCGAGTAATTTGTTTGTTTTGCATGGTCATCATTTGACCATTTGCATACCATCACATCTAAGGGACAAAATTTTCGGGTTTCTATATTTAAATACCTTTCACCATAATTCTATGGAGATTATCATCTTTCATACCATCTGGTAAAGATATTTAAATAGGGGCAACTGTCATACCCCAAAATTTGACCCCTACATTCGATCATAATTCTAGAAGCATAAAACATGTGTTAGCAAACCTAACCTTTTTCAAGTTGATCTTTGTCAAGATGCAGATGAATTGGGGTTTTACACTGTCAAAATCAAGGATCTTGTGGACTGATCAATCAAGGTTTTGGATTGATCTTCTACAAATAAAGTATTCATATCATCAAGAGGCTCACATCTTTCCAAGAATAAATGCTTATTTGAGATTTCTATAAAAAAGAATAGAAGCAGGGCAGTACAAGACCCTGATTAGGGTTTCTAGTGGACAAAGTCAACTGAAGTTTGACTTTTGGTCTAAAGAGGTTTCCAAAGCTTGAATCATGATCCATGGCACTCCTATGAATTATTAAAGTCTCCCCAAGAAGTTTGAAAGGCTCAAAGAACCCAGAACACTAAGGATCGATCCTGAAGATTTCAGCCGTTCGGTTCGTCTGGAAAGTCAACTCTTTGACTTTTAGGGTTTTGACCCCAAATTGAAGCAAGCACGTTTCCAACATCATTTTGTGCCTAACTAGTGAGTTTGGTGGAGATTCAATCGAGAATTGATGGATAACTTGCAAATCAAGAAACTAGGGTTCATTGTGGGGTTCAGTCGCCTTTGAGGTTGAGCTACGGGTTTGAAGTTTTCTTCCATCATAATTTTATGCATACAATATGATGAACTAATTCCTTTTAAATTCTTATATATTTATTATAAATTATATTTTGTTAATTCCAAAAATGTCAAGAACACGGTAAAGTGATAGAAGATAAAAAATTGCACACATATAACATATTACTTTATCATTTCAATATTGAACAATTTACCTAGAAACAACTCTCATGTGCATTGCTACACAAGGTCACCCATTAATACCAGTACCTTTTATGGACTTTAATCTTCTCCTTGCATCAAATATAAAAATTTGAATCATCTCAACAATAATAACAACAACACAATAACAAAAGCAAGAACAAGAATAACAACAAAACCTAAATGGTAAATAATTTGAGCAACAACAACAACAACAATAACAACACGATTAAAACTTCAATCTCAACAAAAACAACAACATAAATAAAATAAAAAATCAATAACTTAAAACCTTGAATCTCATCTTAAAAATCATAACAATAAAATTATACCTTTTACTTACCTCAGAAGAAAAACAACAACATAACTCAACAAAAAAAAACATAAAATCTTTAATCTCATCTTAAAAACAACAACAATAGCATTAAACCTTTTACTTATCTCAATAAAAAAACAACATAACTCAAGAAAAACAACAACATAAAACATTTAATCTCATCTTAACAACAACAACAACAACAATAACATTAAACCTTTTACTTATCTAAACAAAAACAACAACATAACTCAACAAAAACAATAACATAAAACATTTAATTTCATCTTAACAACAACAATAATAACATAAAAACATCAATCTCAATATCAACAACAACAACATTAAACTTTTATTGTTTAGGGTCTCAACAATAAAACCTAAAGGATAAATAGTTTGAACAACAACAACAACAACAACATTATAATAACATGTGTGGTGTAAATGTTTTGCGTACTGAAAATGTGATGAAGAAGTCAGATAAATTAGTTTTGTGTTTCCTTCTTGCAAGTTTCTTGTTTCCTTTCCTTGATCCATATAAGTTGGAAAAGATATACGAATTTTAATGAAGAAATAATGTTTTTTACGTTTATGGAGATAGATATTAGGTATGAGAGGGTAGGGTTTCACTTATGGAGTTAGGGAGATTTTCAGTTCTAAATCAAAATAAGGTTTGCTTATTTATGTAGTTTGTTTTAATATAAAATAAAATAAAAAAGGAGTGGAAAGTTATTTAACCCCGATCATATTTAACAATTATGGGGAAATATCCTTCAGGGACACGCTTTGAGAGACATTTTCCCCACAGTTGTTAAATATGACTGAGGTGAAAATTTGTTTAATTTTAATTTAAAAATAAAAAATAAAGAGAACACGCCCCCTTATAATGAATAAAACAAAATTGGCGGTGGTGGGATCAAAACATGTCCCTCAGGAACCTTTCACCATGGTTTGTAATAATGACTGAGGTGAAAAGTGACAAATAATTAAAATGGGAGAAGAGTGGCTAATGAAATAGATATCACCTAAGAGGTATAAATGTGGAGGCAAAAATCGATTACGAAATCTACTATTTGTTGTAGGGACATTTCTTTATTTGATCATCTTAGATTCAAACTTTTTGAAGCGTTCAAGAGATCATTAAGAGCAACAAGTCAAATTCTCATGGACTACAAGAGAGAGAGAGAGAGAGAGAGAGAGAGAGAGAGAGAGAGAGAGAGAGAGAGAGAGAGAGAGAGAGAGAGAGAGAGAGAGAGAGAGAGAGAGAGAGAGAGAGAGAGAGAGACCACATCTCCACCAAAAATATTAAGTCATCGAATATATGTATCACCTTTTTTATATATGAAATTGTTGGAATTCAAGTGCGAGTAGTCCAACATCGTCAAGAAATGGATGAATTGTTGGATATATAAGAGAAAGGAACCATACCCTAATTCCTTAAGGTTTTAGGTGGATATGTGGTGTCAAGATCTCTTGGATCCTGAACGTTTTTCCCATTGACACTGTCGGGGCTCTCGGACTTCGCAACAAGTGGATCCTAGTGTGGATCAAGAGTAGTGATATGGGTGACTCACACTTGTGACGAATATTATTGGAATTTAAGTGTGAGTGATTAAGTTCAACATCGACTAGAAATGGATGAACTATTGGATATATAAGAGAAATGATTCATACCTTTAATGCCTTAAGATTTTTTGTGTATATTAGTGTCAAGGTCTCTTGGATCTTGAACGTTTAACCCATTGACACTTCTAGAGCTCCCTGAACTCCCAAGCAACAAAATTTTGCTCAAATATAGTCAATTTGAGACTAAATCACCCACACTTAAACCTAACAAGTAATGACTCAAATGTAAAGTTCATCATCGCTACAAATAATACATTTTAGGATAATACTTCTAGCTATCCCAACAAAAAATTCAGTTACAATTCTTGGACGTTTCCATCTCTTGTAAGACCATTATTATATTTTGAAATAACTTCCCAATGTTGTCAGTCAAAGAAAATATTATATAATTTATTGCTTTCCACAGCTGACAACATTGAAAATTTTATTCCAAATCATACTAATAACATATTGCAAGAAATGTTGTTGTTTCACAAAACTAGATCTTGAAAATTTTATTTTGAATACCATCATTTGTTGAATATTGCAACACACAAAGAAATTGGAGAATATCAAAAATTTTAAAAAGGAAGAAAACATGTTACTTTCAATTTTTTACCATTCACACTTTTTTGCACCATAACTAATCTATTAACTCGGTAGATTTAGAAACCGAGGAAAAAAGTACCTATCTAATTTATTTTTTAATTTAAAAAATAACCTTTTACCTCAATTTAAAAAATATATTTAATTTTACAATTAACATATCAATTTTGATTTTTTCATGATCTCTCGTACACTTTTTTATAACTCTCTTGACCCCTAATATCTATTGAAAAAATTCATGTTTTTATTTTTATATTTATTGAATTTTGATATTATTTATGGAATTTTTTTGCTATTATTATTTATTGTATTGTTAGGGTGTTCTATATATTATTATTCACTAAAAAAAATCATATTCTATATTTTTGTATTTTAAAGGATTTTTCGATATTATTATTTATTGTTTAAATTTTCGTATTTTTGCATCTTCTACTATTGTGACCTTTTAATAAATATTTATTAATTTATCACCTATATTTTCACTTGATCAAAAATATTAAAGGTTGTGATATTATTACCTATATTTTAATTTGGTTATTTATTCATTTGCGAGTTATAAACTTTTTGTTTTTGTAAGTTCTACTACGGTGACTATTTTAAATAAAAACACTGATTTAACACATATATTTTCATTTGATTAAAAATATTTTTTTGTAAAAAAAAATATTTTTATTTGATTTATCGCCTATATTTTAATTAAAAATATAAAAAAAGTGAAAATATTACCTATATTTTAATTTGGTTGATTTATTTATTTACAATTTTTATACTTGTGACTATTTTAAATAAATTTTACTACTATTATAATATTTTAATAATTGTGATCCATCTTAGATATTGACAAATTAAAAATTTTAATCATATTATTTATTTAATTTTTTTAATGTGAAGTTATCATTCTTGCAAGTAGCATATAGAAAAATATTTTCATTCTTGCAAGAATGTTAGTTTCATATTTAAAAAACTAAATAAATAATAAGATTAAAAAATTTTATTTGCCAATACTTGAGAGAGGCCACAATTATTAAAATATTATAACAATATTATTATTTATTTAAAATAGTCACAATGATAAAATTTGAAAAATATAAAGAAATTTCTAACCTTACAAATATTTTATACGTTTAATTTAAAATTAAATAGCATGTAGAATAATATTTTTGGTAAGATTCTATTTTTATGGAAATTTTAAATATTAAGAGTAAAAGAAAAGATTCTATAGTTCTCGTTTTTGATGGTATATATATAAGATTAAATATGTTTTTTTTTCCTTATAAATAAATTAACATTCAATTTTAATATCTATAAATTAAATTTTTATTTAAAGAATAATCCTCTTAAAGTTTTTCGTCTTCAATATTTATTCGTTTATTTTCTTCAATAATGTCACGTCACTTAAAATCATCTTAAAAAACTAGTCAAATTATGAGGGCTATAAATCTCCTTAAATGCCTAAGTTCCCATAGGCATTTCACCCAACAACTTCTAAGCAATCTTTCATGGATTTTTCAATTGAATATTTAATTTGTTTTTGAGGATTTTCCTTACATGTAACAGAATGTAGGGTCTTTATTACATGTGGATTTTAGTTGCAATGTTTCTGGTCAAATATGAAATAGACACATAAACTTCTATATAGGTTGATAAAAAACATATGATTGAAAATAATTTTTTTTTTTTTATAATCTTGATTGTGATTTTAAATGAGGTGCTCGTTTTGAAGAATTAGCTTGATGTTTTCTTGTTTTATGTTGTAATTTACTAACCTTCATTAGTATGTGTCTTGAAATGTTTCAGTTACAATAATAGGATAAATATGATCTGCAATTTGTGTTTCTTCAGGATTTGGATCCTCACCTTTTTTTATATATCATGGTATCTCTTATGTTTCTAATCTAACGATTTAAAATTTATAATAAATAATTAAATTTAAAAAAATCATTTAAATAAAGACAAATTACTTATTCATTTCTCTCCCCTATTAAATAATTTTTTATATTTAATTATTCATTATAAATTTTGAACCGTTAGATTAGAACATAAGAGATGACATAATATATAAAAAAGAAGAAGATCCAAATCTGTGTCGTCATTATGTTGGAGTTACTTCTGATACGTGGTTTATGTTGCTAGACTACATGTATTTTTAGGGAGTATGTTGTTTTTCTTTAATCTGTTTAGCATTCTTAAACACACACCTTGGCTCCCCAAATCTTTTCAAAAGCTCTAGTTGGGATTTAATTAAGAATTTGAAATGTTAAAAGATTAAGTTGATTTAAAAATATAAAAAAAAGTTTGTACTGTGAAATTTAGTTTTAAAGAGAGAAATTAGAGATTTTTTGATTTAAAATTATTTAAGCAATCGATTTTAAATATTTATAAATAAGAGAATGATTTCTAAATAGTTTAAACATGATATAATGTCAATTCATTCAATAATGTTTGATTTCTAAACATGTATCTAATCAACTCACACAATAATTCCATTGATGCCAATTATTTGTTTTTTTTTAAAATTATTTTCTCAAAAATTATCTTATGCATTGTAGAGTTTATATAGAAAGGTACTTCGTTTTTTTTTTTTGTTGTTGTTGTCGTGATGAATTAATACCACTAGTATCAGGTTGTGGGGAGAGGTCTTTCTACTGAAACTGATGAACATTCTAAGATCTACAAGCTAAAATTGCGGTCTACCAATGAGATGCGTGACAAATCCAAATTATCGCCATTAACGAACAAATTCTTGCCATAAATTGGAGGAATACCCTAATCTATCTCATATTAGTGAAAATAAACTTCAAAAATATCAAAACATTCAATTAAAGGTATTTTTAAAAATTACCCAGAAGTTGGTAGATGAAATGTCTGAGAGAATTTAGCTATTTAGGGGAGATTTATATCCCCACAAATTAACTAATATAAAACAAAAATAAATAATTTAATAAAAATAATACGTGTACAAAAAAAATATATTTGGCATGCCACGTAAGCTTCTGTTCGTAAAACTTAACGGGAGGGACCAATTTTAGGAACGAAAAAGTTTTTGAGGATTATTGTTTGAAAGAAAATTTTAGAGAGACTAAAATTGAATGTTGAAATATTTATGAGGATCCCTGACGCATATATATCTATCTATATATATATATATATATATATATATATATATATATATATATATATATATATATATATATATATATATATATATATATATATATAGATAAAGTACCATCTTTTAAAAAAAAATGAATGTACAGTTGTTGGTGATCAAACCTATTACAAGTTTCATGTTTTTCCTCAGTTGCATGTACACCGTAGGTAGGGCTGTAAATGAATCGAACCAATTCGAAAATAGTTTGAAACTCGGTTAAAAAATTAAAAGTTGAATTAGGTTCATGAACCAAATGATTTGAATATGAACAAAAAGCTAAGTTTGTTAACTAAATGAGTTGAACTCGAATTATACATAGTTCGACTCGTTAGGTTCTTGCGTCAACTCTATTATTATATATGAGAATTATTATATTTTCTTTAAGAGTAAGTTTAAATATTTACTCCAAATATTAATCATATATTGTCACTTTCGTACTAGTTATCGCAGTAAATCTGAAAATTGCATTTATAGCCATTCTTGTTGGAGTCATTATGGTATTTGCGAAAATAATATGTGTAATGAAGGTTGCAAGTGGTGTAATCATTTTGTGATAGAAATGTATCAATTTCTAGTAATTTTTGGTGTACTATTTTATTAAATTTGCAAGGTTTCTAAATATTTAGACGAACTTATGGATTTTAGAGACAAATTTAAACTCCAATTGAGTAGTTTTTGAATTAAACATTCAAATCTATGTCTTGAAAGTTTTGTAATTTTTGAATTATTAGATTTTTTAGACAAAGTTAAATTTCAATTAGATAACTTTTATTTTATTTCAATATTTTCTTATTTTAAAAAATATTAATTTAAAATAACAAATATATATAAAACAAAATAGACTTACAAAAATGGCTTTTAAGTCCATGAAGTAAGTAAGCCAAACCTAACGAGATGAACCTAAAAATTTGAACCGAATTGTTCGTAAACTTATAATGTGTTGAGTTTAAGCTTCAAAAAAATTTTGTATCGAACTCGAACCGAGATTTGAGCTGAACCAATTTTTAACGAGTCCAGTCGAGCTAAGGTGAGTTCGAATCGACTCGACTCATTTCTAGCCCTAACCGAAATGAATAGTGGCGACTTACCATGACACACTTTGTTATGTTGCCCACCATGGTAAAATAGGTTACTTGTAGTAATGGTTTCACATCTTATAACAAGATCCATTTTAGGATTCCAAACTTTTGTTGCCCCACCAAGCCGATTCTAAAGTTGCATGTCTCTAATACATTAAGGGAGAGAACCCCATTATATTTTGTTGCTTGTCTCTTAAGTCTTACTTTGAATTTAGTTTACATTTGAGTCTCCTCTTTCAATTGCATATCTTTTAGGATCAAGTTTTTGAATCGTGTTTTATCATGCATAATTTAAAGCGTTTGTATTTGGGTCTGAACATTATGCTTTAAATCAATTAGTCGAGTTTTGTTGAACAAGAACCATAATTGAGGATGATTCAAGTCATCTCAAAGGTAGAATCTCAAAAATATGTTAAAAACTTGGATTTTTGAGATTTTGGATGTGTGAGTCGAATCAAACATATCCATGAGTAGAATCAAACAAGGCAGAGAGGAACATGATCTTACTGAATCTTGTTAGTTAAATCACAATTGGCTCTTGAGTTTAATCATGCATATGTGAGTCGAATCGCAGTGTATGCTCAAGCTGAATCAAAAATCATTTTCCAGCCACTTCTTGCTTTAAGTCGAATGATAACCATGCCCTGACTCAAATCATGAACCTTGTGAGTCGAATTATGCTTATGACATGATTCGAAACACAGAAAATAGGTTTCCTTTTTAAGTGTTGATCATGTTTCTCATTACTTTACTAACTTGACTTAATTCACCAAGAATCAAACATGAATTTTTCACTTCTTTTTGTGCTTCATCCCCAACACCTATAAATCTTTTTCATCTCTCAACATTTCATAATGTTAAAAAACACATTCCTTCATTGAAGAATTTGAAACTCACAAGACATTTGTTCTTACATTTTCAAAAGGGTATTAATTCTTTCTTGAATACTTGCAGTCGATTTCTTTCATTTTATACCTCATTCTTTTTCCATTGTTGCGTGGATCTGAATCTAATCTTGATAGATTTATGATTGTTTGAGGAGATTCGTTTTTCATTTAACGTTTCTTTGAAGATTTGTTTAAGATTTCATATGCTTGCAAGATTGTGTGGTTTTGTGTCTGGTTGTGAAAATTCCAGTGGAAAAGAAGGAGGTTCTTCTCTCCAAGATGATCTTGGTAGTACTGCGTGGAAGTCTAAAAAGAAGGTATGAGTTATTTTGATATTCAGATAGATCAACAGTAAAGATTCCAGCGGAACTGAGAGGAAATTTTAGCAAACGAAGACTTAGAAGAAGGTTATTGGGGATGGAAGATTTAAGAAGTAATCTCGAGTAAATATTTCGCATAAATTTAGTTCGTAGAGTTGCGTACAAGTTAAGATTCAAAATAGAAGAAATTTTATTTTCAACTGTTTATTTGTGGACTAATGATTGTACGAACTTGAAATTTTGGTATACAGATCACAAATGTCCAAAGAGATGTCGAGACATCAATCTCTGCATAACTAAACAAGGCCAAAAACAAGAACATCCAAATACTGCAAATACATTACAATGTCATGCAAAATGTTTCAACATCAGTCAAGACATATATTTCAGAACATGAGAGCAGACTGAATTTAACATAACAGAAAGATAAATAACGCCAAGATATGATGACCCTGTTCGGTGAACAACAACACCTACATCTGGGGGCTACCAAGTCAGGAATGAATCCACTATTAGTAGTACTAATTTAGAGCTAAAATCCCCCGTTCACAAATCCTCACTTAATCCCTACCCAGTAAAATTCTATCTAAAAATCACCATCTAAATAAGAGAAACCCATCTCAATTCCTAAATCACCTCAGTGATATCTAACAGTCACAATCTCCGGTAACTGTGTCAAACTGTTCAATTGAAAGACGCCCCTTCCAATATAAAATTTAGTCAAGACTCTTAACTAACATTAATACTTAGATTTGCTTAAAAACTTCATCCAAGAACAATATACAGTTCATTACCTACAGGTTTATGAATATGTAAAACTATGTCTATCACAATGTATCAACTGATACAAAAAGTGACTTACAACACAAGAAAGTACACGACTCTCAAAACCCTAAACCCTTATAATTACTTTACAAGAATTTGTTACAAGGTTTACTAATGTGTTCTTGCCCTAGGTATTGATCTTCCTATTATAGCCTTCAGCAGTCCATGGGCTTCGAAGTCTCAGTCAAATCTTTCCTTGATCCAAGTTCTGATTGCGCCTTAAGTCTTGGAACAGATCTGCAACAAATCTGCTGCACCAGACCAAGATGTCGAGTCTTCATGCTAGGACATCTTGTCTGACATGTTGTTCATTACCAGATTTCCTCATGCTAGGACATCTTGTCTGACATGTTGTTCATTACCAGATTTCTTCATGTTATGACATCTTGTTCAACACCAAGTTTTACCAAAATTTAGTCAAATCTTTAGAGCCTTCAGAACTCTTGTAATATTGTTGCAAATCATAGTGGAAGACCAGCGAATTTTCAATGCGCAACCATTGGATACTTGATTAAGAACTGAGCGAAGACAAACACGTCAAACCACTATAAATCCCAGTGTCTCCTCTCTCTCTCTCTCTCTCTCTCTCTCTCTCTCTCTCTCTCCCTCTCTCTCTCTCTCTCACACACACACACACAATCACAAACATTTAATTTCGTAGTTGATCGCATGATTAAGTGTTGTTATTTCTTTCTAGAATTGCATGTTGATAGGTTTATTCATTAGTAGCGATTTGTTGTTTAAAGTTGTAGATTTTGTTAGAATTGGTAATTCGACCTTGTCTTTGTGTGGATTAAGTCTGGAGGTTGTAATAGTAGAATCTTGAGAGTAATTAAAAATGATCAGATAACACATCTTATGAAATTGAACGGTTTTACAATTCGATTAGTTTGTAATTTGGTAAAATTAAGTAGCTCAATTGGATTATTAAAAACTCATTAAATACATTTGTGAATTTCACAATATAAGAATAATCTCTTTTTATACAAACTTTTCTTCAAACACGGAAAACATTTTTTTTGAAACTCTGATAAAAATCTTTTTCAAATGAAAGTTTTATTTTCGGGAGGTCTATTTCTCCTCTCCTCTAGACCATTCATAGTCCATATTTTCACCCAATAGATACAACTTATTGGATAGTTTAAAGTCATGTCGAGAGCAAAAACGTGCCAATTTCTCTAAAAGCACAAAAGAGGAACATATCATATGTTGATCTAAAATCTTAAGGCATATGATATATATATATATATATATATATATATATATATATATATATATATATATATATATATATATATATATATATATATATATATATATATATATATATATATATATATATATATATATATATATATATATATATATATATATATATATATGAATGGCCTGTCTTATATATCTAACATCTTGCTCATTTATAATCAATAAAAATCTGAACCACTCACACATGAATCAAATCGATATAATCTTATTTAATGGATTGTTGTATTCAATTAACCCTTTGGAATATTTTTAACATAAAAAGTGAGTAATTAATATTCTTAACCACTTTACATCTCGTAAAGTAAATTTGAATATACATTCAATATATTTGATTCATCAAGAACATAAAGTTAAAACAAATGTCATTTCCCTTTTCCTTAATTAGTGATGCATGGAAATTGTTCAACAAATATTGATAATAGTGTATTAGTAAGAAAGAGAGAAAGAGAAAAAGAAAGTTAAGTGTGGACCAAAATCCAAACAAGACCCTTTACCTATACTTACTTTAACAATTTGAAAATTAAACCCTCTCCCTATTCTATTAATATTACGTACCCTATCCTTATAGCCGAAGAAAAAACATTTTACAAATACTTATTTATATTACCCATTTTCTTTGCATGGATTTGAAGTACCCTTTATAATAACAAACATAAAAATTAAAATAAGCCATGTTAAACCTAGTAAACTTTTTTTTCCTTAAGATGAAAAAAAAGTCACTTTCTTTTCTCCAAGAATAAGTGACGAAATGAATATGCAAAGCTTACGTAATTATTTAATATAGTGATTATATAGAGATTCTCTTTTGACTTACTTGAAGCTAAGCAAAAGCTTTTGAAGGCATCACTCTCTTTCTACCTATATCTAGCTCTATGTTGTATTGTGTTTGTATTTTTGCATGTATTAATATTGGGACACTACCTTTTAGGAATAGTGTGTTTATGCTATAGGACAAGTTATGCACCTTCCTCTAACAAACCGACAAACCACGTGAAACACAAAGATGAGTAACATGATAATTAGAAACATGACCTTATTGATCATCATGATCATGATCTTTCATGGTGAAATAAAGTAAAGTCCTTATAATTGTGGTTAGAAAATATATATATTTAAATAAAGGATTATCAATGTCACTATTTAAAGTCCTTATAATTCAACTAACTATATATTATCAAATAAATTATAAATAAAATTAATAGGTTAAAAAATAATGGTAGACATCGTGATTAAGTAAAGACCCATGGTTGACAATGGCATCACATCTAATTACTTCAATTACTACCCTCCTTTTCATCTTTATGTGATTCTTTAACTACATAAAGTAATTTATTAAACAAGTTATACAGTCTTTTTATTTTTAAAAATAAGTAAAAAAAAAAGTATTTTGTTTAAATTTAAAATTATACTTAAAAGAATTATCTTTCAACTTTTTTCTTTATGTTTATCTTACTTTTCATTTATTTATTTCTCTCATAACTATTATCTCATTATCTTTGATCTTGTGATAATTTATATAAAGAATTTGAGTTGAGATCATTAAATTTATGTTGATAAATAATAAAAAACATTATTACTATTTACTTAAAAGCGAAAAAAGAAAATTAAATTCGCCATCCTTTTATTTTAAAATTTTTTACAGGAAAAATGAATCCAATACACAAAGTCACATATTAATACCAATTACATACATACACTGAAGATTATCAAGAAAATAAAAATAGAAGGTGATTCAAGTAATGTGTATACACTAAAAACATCATCCGATTTAACATATACTTTGTAATAATATAATCCCTTATTGACTTGAGATTAAAGAACTAAACATGATATATATGATATCAAATACTAATTATTTATCTATTTCACAATCGAACAAGGGAGGTGAAAGAAGAGATGAAAAAAATGAAAAAAGAAGAAATTATTTTAGTTTATTGAGTCACGCTGACGTATTTGAGACATGGCAGAGTGGTTCAGAAGATGACAACAATGAAGAAGTTGATCGAGCGAAATTCCAAAGATCAATCTCACTAGCATATTCATGCGGGGGACTAATGTAAGTAGTAGTAGCAGTAGTAGTAGAAGTTGTAGCTCTAGCGTGCGTCGATAGAGATGAAGTTGATGAAGAAGATCTAAGAGTTGGAAGTTGGAGATCATGATCATTAGTGCAATATCCCATTGTGGGGTCATTGAAGCAAGCCAATTGCCTAGAAGACTCAGTTTGTCCATTCAATTGAGAAGCAACAAGCCTATCCAAAGCTACCCAATTAGCAAGACCACCATCACCACATGATGCTATAACCATTGATGATGATGCTTCTAATGGATTATTAACCATGTTGCTATGGTGATTATGATGATGATGATGATTAGTGAATGACCCTTCATTTTCATTAGCCACATCCACTTGAATTATTGCATGGTACCCTTCATTGTTGTTCTCATTGTTCTCCATACTTGTTGATTTTGGACTCTCTAAACTTGGAAGTTTCATGAACCTTTCATTGTTATAACCACCATTGTTGTTGAGGCTAGTTTCATAAGGCCTTGTAAACCTTCCATAATTATTGTTATTGTAATTTGCTTCATAATTCTCTTCCTTGCAACCACCTCTTCCCATTTGTTGAAGTATTTGCTCCAAAGCTCCTTCATCACAATTATCATACAAATGATGGTTCCTTCTTCCATCTCCAGAGCCTAATGGGCTGTCTAGGGTTTTGAGATGATTCTTCTTCTTGAATATCCTACACACCACCCATCCTTCTTCTTGACCTCCATCACCAATCACATTCGACACCTAAATTCCGTCGCAACAAACAAAAATTCATATTCTAGCTATCATATTCAAAAAAACATTAATTAAATTATTTATCCAAACTACAATTTCATCAAACACTTACCAGATTAACGTCGCTCGTGGTGGTATTATCGTCTAGTCTATACTCGTGCATGATCCAATCCGATTTTTGGCCATGAGGAGCGCGACCCTTGTAGAAAACAAGAGTCTTCCTCATTCCAATCCTTTTTCCATTGCTATATATAACTTTATCACGCCCGGTAGCTTTCCAGAACCCAGCAGCCGTGGCGCGATTGGTTCGCGTCCCGGTTGGATACTTCTTGTCTTTGTGACTAAAGAAATACCAATCATTTTGTGGAGTTGTTCCTATTTTGCATTTCTCTACAAAAAGAGAAAAAAAAATACAATATTCAAATATATATTCATTAATAATCTTCCATATAAAGATGCAAATCAAAACAAGAAAGAAAGACATAAATAAACATACCAAAAATGAAAATGAAAATGAATGAATAAATAAAGGCATATATATAGTTATCTAGCTAGTTATATCACCTTGTATATCCCATGGTTCAAGCTTGTTGAGATCAACATCACGAATAACATCAAGATCAATCTTCTCATAAGAGACTTTTTTCCTCAAATAGTATTGAAGAAGTTCTTCTTCAGTTGGATGAAACCTGAATCCAGGAGGGACTTGAGATTGTCCATTAACAGATATGCTCATGTTATCAGGCATTAAGATAGACTAAGAAGCTAAGAGAGAGTGGTATATAGCAAGAAGAAGAAGAAAGAAAAAAGCTATAGGTAGCTATGTAGTGGTTCTAGATTCACAAGGGACCCAAAAAGATGAGAGAATGCATTCAAAACAGATAGGAGAGAAAGGAAAGGTGAAAGATAATGAGGGAGAGTGTGTGTACTGGAATGAGTATGTAAAGGAAGACTATATATATGTGTTGTGGGACACAAAAGGACCAAATCATACCATAGAGAAAATAAAATATTGTATTTAAAAAAATCTGGTGAGAGTACCACAATAATGATATGGGAATAGAAAAGTGGTTATGAGTGGAAGGGAATCACAAACTAGTATTGTTGTGTGTCAAGTTTTGAATAAAATTCTCACAATGAAATAATGAAATAGTGGATGTTAAGTAATATATATAATTGAGAAAAAAATTATGTTGCTACGGTTTAAGATTTTTAGTTAAGTGTACAATTCTATTTGAGTAATTGTTGGGTCATTAGTAAGAGAGATGAGAGGATGAGAGGATTGGTACATTGGATTAAGAGGATACACATAGAAAATTTGATACTATAGGTTTATCTAAAGCTTGACATCTAGTATATGAGTCATATTATTTATTATATGCTGTTTAATATATATATATATATATATATATATATATATATATATATATATATATATATATATATATATATATATATATATATATATATATATATATATATATATATATATATATATATATATATATATATATATATATATATATATATATATATATATATATATATATATATATATATATATATATATATATATATATATATATATATATATATATATATATATATATATATATATATATATTTTTTTTTTAATTTAAAAAAAGATTTTTAACTTATTCTTGACACAACAAAAATATGACTACCATCATAATTCAACAGGAATATCAAAGTCGAAGATTCAACTGACTTTTTATATTAAATATCTTTCTTACATTAGTGGTTATTTTGCGTATCTCATAGATGTTGAATGTCCACGATGTATATTAACAAATATGTGTGGACGAAAAATATATGAGGTGTTGAAAGTTGAATATGATACTAGTCATATTCACATTTGATTCATTAGTCAACACTCGGATCATATTGGATGTGAATTTGGCCATACCTCTTATTAAGCTAGTTGGTCTCCTTTTAACATGACGGTCTTTTCCTGACCTTCTGTAAGACATACTCTTCTCTAAGGAGAAATTGTTCAAACGAGGGTGATTTCCCATTCAAATAGAATCTCGTGTTCCATGTGTGGGACTTTGGTTGACTCAGTTTCTTGTCTTTTGATCGCTTGTGTTTTAGCTATGTAAGTGTGGTATAGGATTTTTAAGTGGTTGGATCAGGAGGTAGTGCTCTCTAAAGAGCATATGCTTCTTTTTTAGTTTTCCTCTTGTTAGGAGGTAGAATTAATTATATGGATGATTTTCTTATGATTTGACACGCGGTAGTCTAATTTATTTGTGGAGTCTGTAATGATGTCATTTTTAATTGTGTTGCAAAAATTGTGAAATAGATGGATGAGAATAGTATTTTATTAGCATGGATACGATTTCTAGGTAGATCACAAGGTGAACTCTTGCACTTTCTCTAACTGACTTCAGAACCCTTGCCTACACCAATAGTAGATAGAATGTTTGTCTTAGTTTAGAGATAGATAGTGGTTGATGGTTTTGGTGCTCTCTTAGTGGGATATGATATGTTATGATGAATTGGCGGTATGAGATCTAGCATGATTAAATAGATGTTGGTTTTTAGCAGCATTGGTCTTTTATCAATAATGTCTTGTAGTCGATTGTGTTGGTTAGGTTTTTTTAGAAATCATTTGTTTTCTTGTTGTTTATTTTACCAGTATATTCTCGATAGTCCTTTACGCACTTCTTATGCTTTGTTACTATATATTTATATTTGTACTTTGGTGGTTGGGGTATTTTGGTAGAACTTTGGTGTACACAAGGATAACTTCATGGTTCGACAAAGGTTTAGCATGTAGTCAAAGTCTGCTCACATGCTGATCCTATATGATGTAGTCGAAGTATGCTCAAACATACAATATTCGAAATGCTGGGATTGTTAGCATGTCGAATTGGGAATTTCTTGTAAGCCCAATTGTTAAGATAAATTGTAGCCTAAGTTAGGCTAGTAATCTATAAATAGACTAGTTCTTTCAGGTTGTTGAGAGATGTTAATTGTTGTTATTCACTTGTAATCTTTGATCCCTTATTGAGTTGGTGAATAATAAAACAGTTTAACCAATTCTGATTTTTCTTCTTCCTTCTTCTTTCTATTTCGTAAAACCTAATAGGGTTTCTTATGCTTGTTCAAGAAACTCAATATTTTTCTCATATTTTGGTTTGTTCTTGACGATATCAATTCACAACAAACTGGTGTGGTGAGCATGGAGAAGAAGATGCCATGAAAAAAGTATGAGATTGAAAAATTCACTGGTGTGAATGATTTCAGTTTGTGGTGCTTGAAGATGCCATCCCTACTGGTACAACAGGATTTGTTTGAAGTGTTGAAATGATCGGAGAAGATGAATGTTGCCCTAATGGAGAAGGAAAAGATGACGTTGTTCGAAAAAGCCCACATTGAAATTATCTTGAGCCTTGGTGTTAAGGTTCTCCAGAAGGTTTCAAAGGAGAAAACTGCAACTGGTGTGTGTACGGAACTTAAAGGTTTGTACATGACGAAATAGTTGGTCAATCGTCTCTATCTGATGCAAGATTTTTATTAATTCAAGATGATGGAAGACAAAGTCTTGGCTAAGTAGCTGGATATTATTCAGCAAGTTAATTCTTGATCTTGAAAATGTCAAGGTCAAGATTGATGATGAAGACCAAGTTTTACTATTGTTGTGTGCTTTACCTAAGTCTCATGCTCACTTCAAAGAAACTCTTCTGTATGGAAGAGTTTCATTGACCTTTGAAGAAGATCAATCAACCTTGTACTATAAAGACCTGAATCAAATAAAGGAGTATAAACCATCTTCTGTTGGTGAAGGTTTGTGCTTTAAGGGGAAATTCTTGAAGAAAGATGGTAGGTTTGAGAAGAATAAGGGTAAAGTTCTACCGAATTCTGTTGGTGGTAATAATCCTACAATTAGGTGTTATAATTGTAAGAAGGATGGTCATACAAGAAAAGTGTACACTGATCGATAAAATAATCATGGTGGAAAGGATAATGACAATGCATCAATTGTGCAATATGGTTATGAATCATCTGATGTCTTTGCGGTTTCAAGTAGTGGCTCTAGCAAGGTTTGGATTATGGATTTAGGGTGTACTTGGAACATGAATCCAAACAAGGTTACGTTTGAGGAATTATGTGACCAAGATGGTGGATTAGTGCTGCTAGGAAACAACAAAGCTTGCAGGATGGCATGAATTGGATCTGTTAGATTTAAGCTTCATGATGAGTCAATAAAGCTATTGAATAATATCATATATGCAACTAATCTTAAGTGGAATTTAATCTCTCTTGGTGAATTCGACAAGAAATGATATGTTTTCAAAGGAAAGCAAAGTATCCTAAGGGCAATGAAGGGGTTGAAGGAAGTCTTGAAAGGCATGAAGAAACAAGGCTTGTATCCCTTTGAGGTTGAGGTTGCAAGTGGTCCAGTAGATGTGGCATCCATAAAACCTATGTCAAAGACTGACCTATGGCTTAAAAGACTTGGCCATGTCAG
The DNA here is from genome assembly GCA_963859935.3 of Lathyrus sativus. NCBI lineage: Eukaryota > Viridiplantae > Streptophyta > Magnoliopsida > Fabales > Fabaceae > Lathyrus > Lathyrus sativus. Next base: position 28,836,139 of record OZ012738.1, on the reverse strand, counting down.
TGAAAGAGGCCTGGTCAAGTTTTCGGAACAAAATCCGATGTGTAGTGACAAGGTCGAAAAACTGGAGTTTTTTGAACCTTATGTATATGGTAAATCCTGCAGGGAGAAGTTTAATAAAAGTAAACAAAGAACACATGGATCCCTTTATTATATCCATGCTGATCTTTGGGGACCTACGATAAATCCTTCACACTCAGTTACAAAGTATTTCCTATCCATAGTTGATGATTATTCCAGAACATTATGGGTATATCCAGAAGACTAAGGATGAAACTTTTAAAAATTTCAAAAGTTGGAAGACTCTGGTCGAAAACCAAACTGGCAAGAAGGTAAAGAGGTTGAGGTCATATAATGGTCTTGAATATTGCAATGAGGCTTTTGATAACTATTGTGTTGTATCTAGTATTGTAAGACACATAACTATTGCAGGTACTCCCCAATCAAATGGTTTGGCTGAAAGGTCTAATCGAACCATTTTGGAAAGGGTTAGATGCATGTTAGTTAGTGCGAGATTAAAGAAGGTGTTTTGGGCAGAAGCTATTGTGACTGCAACATACCTGGTAAATAGGTGTCCCTCGATTTCCTTGGGGATAAAGACATCTAATGAAGTCTATTCGAGACATCCACCTACTCTCGACATCTAATGAAGTCATGTTTTGCCAACTTTGAAGACATTTTTCACAATGATCCAAATTGAATCAAGTCCAGTTGTGATAATCAAAGTTAAAGTAGGATATCTCAGCTTTCCAGCAAGTACAAGAACATCCATTTATCATGCTTGAGCAAGAAGTTATGAATTTAACAACATGACTTGATCAAACTGATTTTTCAAGACAATTTTCATGTTTACTTGCAACACACGATTTCCAAAACAGATTTGGTGACTTTGCAAGCCTTGTCATCCTTCAAGATCAGAAGGAATCTTGTTGAATCACATAATATCTTCAAATTTGGACCATAAGTCAAGGATCCCATCTCTTGGCATTTGAAAAACCATCCTTGCATAGCCTTGAATTCAAGTTTGTCATTTAGCATTTAAGTGAAGCATTGAATTAGCATGAAATGAGCCACACCAGTTCAGATCAATTAAAAAATAATGAGTATTCAAACCTGCAAAATGCCAATTGAGTCAAGATTCTAGTCATGTAATGGAAGACTTTGGTACCTTAGCCTTTATGTAAGAGCTACATGACAATATCCATTGGATAATAGCATGATCCCTCATCCAACATTATTCATCCAAGACAAATTAGTTCTCCTATAAATAGAGGTCATTTTTCATCAATTCAAATACACTAAAACAATACCAAATACTTGTTTTCTCATTCTCCCTCTTTACTTCAAGTTTTGAAAGTTCTAAAGAGAAAACTTGGAATTTTCAAAACCAGAGCCTAAACCACTCAAATAACCATCCAAACACATTACAAATCATCCATTGGAGGTCTCCAAACCCTCATTTCATCTCCAATCACCAAAATAAGAAAATCAACCATCAAAACCTCATATTTTGACTTTTCTGCATTTTTCAAGCCACGTCTTAATCATGACCATTTCAAAACTAAACAACACTCCAAACACTTTCTAAATAACATCCCTAAATTGTTCCAACAAGAGTTTCTCAACTGTAACACCATTTGAAGGAGTTCCCATTTTGACCCATTTTGACACTTTTTGCAAAAAGAAGTCAAATTATGTTCTAGAGGTTTCCCTTTGATTCCAAGCATCCAAGGAGCTTCTATAAGGTGTATTGGTGGTGTCCAAAGCATTGGTTTACTTCTACAACAAGTTTCTTGCAAATTGATAAGGGAGCTTCAAGAGGTAAGCTTCCTAAAACCTTGAACTTTGAGAAACATGATTTTCTTTGATGTACATTGATCATGATCATATCATATATGTTTTATTTGTTGTGTTTCAACTGTTTTATCATGCTATTATTGATTGTATAGAGTTGTAGCATAGAACTTGCAAATTTGAAGACTTTTTGAAACCACTATCGGGTTTTAAAATGTAGGCACTTTTAGAAAAATTTTAAAACACCATTGAATTCCTCATGAAATTCTAGGCAAGTTTCATCTTTATTTCACCTGATTTCATTGAGAAATGAGTGAGTTAGGGTAGGTTTTAATAATGGACCAAACTCGAGAAAACCTTGGGCAAGCGAGCCATAACGCCCTTGTTCTGGCCACTAGGGAACCTCCAACCTTATCAATTAATGGATGGGGTTTGATAAACGGATGTATCACCACCCCATTGGTTTAACCTGCGCGCTATAATTCTCTCTCGTCCTCCTTGTCCTTGGTTCGAGTCTGGCTAACCACCCTTTTGACATTTTGCGCCTTTTGTTATATTTTCTGAAGCTTTTTCTAAATATATATTTTTCCTCTCCCCATATTATCATATGCGCGCCATATTTGAGTTGGTTAGTGTTTTAACTTATAATCTGAGTGGCGTGAGTTCAAGTCCTAGGGAGGTCATCTCCTTATTTTTACCACTTAATTTTTTCATTTTTCTTTGCAAATTTAAACTATCATAACTTTCTCTTTTTTAATCATTTTGAACCCATTATTTTCTAATTATAAAAATAAAATACCAAAAATAGTTATTTTACTCATAGTCATGAGTGTTCAAAGTATGTGATGTTTTTAGGGTTTCTTAAAGAACTTCTTGTTTCTTTTGAATAATTCCTTGCCTTTCCTTGCTCACAATGACTTGTTTGAACCATATACATCTTGTATGAACCTTAAATGTTGTTGTTAATTTGTACATCCTTGTCCTCACTTGATTTTAATCCATTTTTAAGTCTATGTTTACATGTGAATGAATGAAGTACTTTCAATCATGTCGCTGAATGTTTGCTTAATCCTATGCCTTAACATGTTGATTTTCTTCCATGATTAAATGATTTTAATATGTTTATGTGACCTTGTGTGGATAATACCATGTCTATATGCTCCTAAAACATCTGAGCTTTGCTTTGAAAATGTTTTCATATACATGTTCCTTTGCATGAACTTTGTGGTGTTTTCACTTTATCCAAACCCCTGTTTAAACCTTAACATGAATGTTTGATTATTATCAACTTGTCTTATCATGTTTAATTTATATCCTTGATTCAATTCTCAAATATTTATTCCATAAAATTTCACCATGATAAATACATGTCTTTAAAATACACATCATCTTTCAAATAAACTTTCAAAATCATCTTTTGACTTCTAAATCTTTGGGCCTCTACTTAGAGTGTAAGCCCCGACCCATTTAATTTTCAAATAATCACAAACTTTGGGCCTCTATTAGAGTTTAAGACCCATCACTTTTCACCTTTTAAAAAATCAATCATTTTCAAAACCTCTTTGGGCCTCTGCTTAGAGTGTAAGACCCAACACCTTTGTACATAGAATAAATCTTGGGCCTCTGTCAAGAGTGTAAGACCCACCACCTTTTCTTTTCATTTCTTTTCAATAAATCTTGGGCCTCTTCTTAGAGTGTAAGACTCAACATCTTTGTGAATAAACAAACAAATAAAGCATTCAACGCATCAAACCCTTATAGATGTAAAAATCTTCCATGAACTCAAGAATGTCATATCAATGTCTATACTTGTGAATCTTCAATCATGTTTCTTCATACTTCGTTAAGTTTCTCTTGACATTTACATCATCCCTAGTTTAGACACGGTTCTAACATTAGGATCCCTTCAATCACAACTTAGTTCAAACAACTAGCTCCCTGGCCTCCTCTTGGGCCTTATACAAGCATCATTGTCTCCTCTTAGGCATAATACAAAGAATCTCCCCAGCAAGATTAGCCTTATCTTGGACTTCATACAAGGAGACTTGGGAAGTCTCATTCAGATCCCCACAACCTCCTTTTGGGCTTCATGCAAGGACCCTCAGGCTACTTAAAAGCATAAGTTAAGTCTTAGTCAACAATAAATCTTTTAGCCTCACCATCCTGGGCTTTGTACAGGATACAAATAAATTCTTTTAGCCTCATTCATCTTGGACTTTTTATAGGATACAAATAAAAATCCCCAAAAGAGTCAGTCAAATCCTCAGTATTGAGTCAGTCTCTTCAAATTTCCTCAATAGTCATTAGCCTCCTCTCAGGTTTTTTTATAACAAATCATTTCTTCAATCAGTCAGCCTCAATTTTGGGCTTTGTACAAGACAGATAAAACTCCCCAGTTGAGTCAGTTTTCAATCTTTTTTCAGCATCATATCTTGGGCTTCAATCAAGATACCTAAATAAATCAATCTCCTCACATATGATACTTTGAGTCATCTCTGTAGGAAGACGTCTCTTCTAATCCCTACAATTCAAATAAAACATTAAAAACACTTTTCCATATAAGTGATGTAAGTGGCATACTTGTTGATTCAAAATCAAAGCTAGAGTCCCTCTCTTATCATGATTCAAAAACTTCTCTTTCATCTAACTGATGTAAGTGGCACACTTGTCGATCATATATCCAAGTTAAGGTCCCTCTCTTAGTTTGTAAAGAATTCATAAAGGAAAAAGTGGCATTGCTTAAACACAATAAGTTAAAACCTTTCTTCCCTTATGACATCATTCTCATATGATTGTAGTTAATAGGTGAGATATCTCCCTTAAAGATGACAATTTGTCAAGTCTTTCTAACACTCTTTTTAACTTCATCATCTTGGGCTTTAAACAAGATACAAAATAACATTTTTCCTCCCATAGATTAGGAGGAACTACGATATATTAATAAAAAAATTTCTTAGCAAGAATATTAATAAAAAAATTTCTTAGGTCCCGATACCTTCCAAAAATAATAGAAACCATAGAAATACCAAATAAAAACATTCCCTCAGTTTTCACAAAGGAGAAACTTTCCCAATTAAATAAAAGACAAACCTAAGCAAGCAAGTAATTCAATAATATAAATATACAACCAAGGTTCCTATATATTACTATAGATACTCAGGGTGTTAATAGCTTTCCTTAGTATAACCAACCTCCGATTCTAGATCTCTTAGCATTTGTAGAAAAAACACTTGCGATCTGAGTTAGTTTACGATATCTTCCTCTTCCTTTTAAGCATCATAGGATTAATATTAGAAATTAGAAAGTAGCACTAAATGCGTTAGAGGTTGCGTCACGAAAACTGGAGCTACATAGGGCTAATCATTTAGAACATTAAAAATTTTCATGGATCATCTTATTTTCTAACCAATTATTTTCCAATAAATACAGAGATTCTCCTAATTCTATTTTATAACACATTTATAATTTTAAACTCTTGTATCCCACTTTATACTTTATTTTTCTCTATTTTCCATTTCTTCATTGAAGTTGGATTAGTTCCGAGTGAGTAAAAAACACATGTGATATTTTTTGTACTCGAGCTCGCTTGATTTGAATTTTACTTGAGAAAGTGATTTCTCTTGAGTTATATCTATGTTAGAAATCTTTGTTTGACTCTTAAGCTTATTTAACCAAAATCTATTGTTTATTTCTTGAGATTAGCCTATTAAAATATTTTTTTTATTCTTGAGATTAGCCTGTGAAAACATCTATTTGGTTCGTGAGCTCAGCTTGGTAAAATGTCTTTTTGGTTCTTGAGATTAACTAGGTAAAATATTTATTTTATTTTAAGAAGTTTAATGGGTATAACCTATGAAAAGCACTCATATATTTTAGTGGAATCTCAAGAGAAAACTCTTGGAGACAATAGTAGACCAAGTATTTAGGCCAAACCTATATAAATCTCACGTGTGTGTTCTCTTTTCCTTATCTATTTATTTTCAATAGCTTTATTTTCTTTATCTCTTTGTATCTCTCTCTCTCTCCCCTTCCCTCCCTCCTTCTCTCTCTCTCTCTCTCTCTCTCTCTCTCTCTCTCTCTCTCTCTCTCTCTCTCTCTCTCTCTCTCTCACACACACACACACACACACACACACACACACACACACACACACACACACACACACACACACACACACACACACACACACACACACACACACACACACATTCTCTCTTACATCTATTTTGCTGCTTATTCCCTATTTATTTTATAACAAAACACCTTAAATTATTTTATAAAGCAATTTTTTTATAATATAATTGGACATAGTTTTTTCCGCAACACAATTCACCATTTTCCCCCACCTCTCTTGTGTTTAAAGTCACTTGGTCAACATGTGGCATCAAAGTCTAACTCTTTTACTAATCGTCTCAGTAGGTAGTATGACGACTTCAAACACTTCTTATTTTAACAAATGACTTTTCATGAGTACGCATCTACCAATTGATGGTGAAAAGTTTGACATATGAAAAGAAAGAATAAAAATATTTTTTAAAGCTATTGATTTTGAATTATGGAATATTGTTATAAATGGTACTTTTGTTTCTACTCATTTAGTCAATAGTGAAACATTAAATAAATCGAGTAATATTTGGGTCGTAGAATATAAGAGAAAAAATAAATTTCATTTTAAAGAGAAGTACCTAATGATAAGTCTTTAAGCATTACATAGTACTTCTATGTTTCTAACTAGAATATTGTCTAAGAAGTATGAGCAACTCTTGAAATAATCTCTAAATATTTTCTCAAGATTAATCAAGAGAGCAGGACCATATATGTTCAATAGAATGAGATATCAAATGAAAGGGATGATCATCTTCAAGGATGGTTTTCAATCATTAAAATCATTGGAAGTTATTTCAGAAATGTTATTTCTAAAAAATATCATAAATTCAAGAACTGGTGTTAGAATTTATACTCAACACTTGATTCAAAAGGTATAAAGGTTTGTGATAAATTTTAGGAAAAATATAAGACGGGGAGAATTATCTTGAAAATTAAAGACTTGATACATCTACTCAAAGATGAAAGAGAGAATTCAAGAATACTCCAAGAATCTTCATTGTCTTTATATATTTCTTTAGAGAGACATGAATAAAATATTCAAATACCAACACAAAAAGTATTTTTTTTTTCAAAAGAACTATCACTACGTATGAAGGATCCTTTAAGGAATCATCAACCAAAAGAATTTCCCGAGAATCATCATCCAGAAGAATCTTTGAAGAATCATCCTCTAAAAGAATGTTTTTAAAATCGTTGTATCAAGAGTTCATTATAAGGAACAAAAACTCGATAGCATCACATAAAACAACTTATGAAGAATCAATTGGAGAAACTTCAAATTCATCGATCAAGGATTTGTGTAAATATTTATTCAAAACCTCATCAAGAGATTCTAGTACTGATGAAAAAGATGACATGTTTGCTTCAAGAAGATTATCAAATATATTAGATAAAGAGGAACATGTTTGCTTCATAGCTACTAATGAAAAAGATGACAATGAGTCTACTACTCTTTTCTACAGGAAAATTCTTAAATTAAATGTTAAACTTAGTAAGGAAATTGAGAAGAAACTAAATATCTTATTTTTGAAAGGTTTCTAAATTTTTAAAGCCTAGACAAGAAATCATATATCTTATTTTGGGTGAACAGTAATTGCCTCATAAACTTCTACTAGAGAATGTTATAGGAGTCTTATACTAGATAATGGTATGGTTAAGAGTATATATACGTTGACCACAAAAAAAAAAGCATGGGTACAATGTTTATACATGGGTACCAAAAAATTCTTCTATTGTTTTTGTGAGACGTTGGATCGAACTCTGTTCGCAAGTAATGCGTGTTGTAGTCGAAGTTTGTTCTAACATGCATTAGTCAATATTGCTAGGGTTGTTAGCATGTTGAATTGGGCCTTGCTTGTAAGTCCAATTGTTTAAGTTAGCTTGTACCCTAAGTTGGCTTGTAATGGGTAATTGTTAAAAAGCCCATTAGGTTAGTGTGCTATTTTTCTTATAAATAGGATGCTAGTTTCTCAATCTTGGCATAAGGAAAAATTGGAAGATAAAATCCTAATTTAAAGGGAGAGAGGTTATTTTGTTATTCTTGTATACTTGTAATCTTGTTCTAAGAGAAAAGAAAGAATAGCAGTTTAATAACCAATCCTTGTTGTTCCTTGTTATTTTACCTTGTCTTCTTTGTTAATCCTAACCCTTGTGTGTTTCTTGATAAGAAAGAAACCATTTATACTTTGTTTAAAGGTATCCGATTCACAACAAATTGGTGCGGTGAGCGTGGAGAAGATGCCTTCAACAAAGTATGAGATTGAAAAGTTCACCGGAGTGAATGACTTTGGTCTGTGGCGCTTGAAGATGAAAGCCCTATTGGTTCAGCAGGGTTGTTTGGAAGCGTTGAAGGGTGAGGCAGTCATGGATGCTGCGTTAACGGAAAAAGAAAAGACGGGCATGATCGAGAAAGCCCACAGCGCAATATTGTTGAGCCTTGGTGATAAGGTTCTTCGTCAGGTATCAAAGGAGACTATAGCATCGGGATTACGGGTGAAACTTGAAAGTTTGTACATGACCAAATCTCTGGTGAATCGACTCTACCTGAAGCAAGTTTTATATTCATTCAAGATGAGTGAAGACAAAGTGTTGGCTAAGCAGATGGATATGTTCAACAAGCTGATTCTTGATCTTGAAAATATTGATATGAAGATCGATGATGAAGATCAAGCACTGTTGTTGTTGTGTGCTTTGCCCAGAACACATGCTCACTTCAAAGAAAGTCTCTTGTATGGAAGGGAGTCCCTGACCTTTGAAGAAGTTCAATCAACCTTGTATTCTAAGGACTTGAACGAACGAAAGGAGCATAAAACTTCGATAGTGGGCGAAGGTTTGACCGTTAAGGTAAAATTCTTGTGAAAGGATGGTAAGTTCGACAAGAAGAAAGGTAAAAGTCAACAGAAGTCTTATAGTGACGAAACATCTAGTATTCGATGTTATCACTATAAGAAGGAGGGTCACATAAGAAAGGTGTGCCCTGAACGCCTGAAAGATCATGGAGGTAATGGCAATGTAGCCATTGTTCAAGATGACTTCGACTCATCTAATGTTCTTGTGGTTTCAAGTGGCGACTCGAGGAAAGAATGGATTATGAATTCAGGTTGCACTTGGCACATGACTCCAAACAGAGATTTGTTCGAGGAGCTATGTGATCAAGATGGTGGATATGTGCTGCTGGAAAACAACAAATCTTGCAAAATTGCAGGTATTAGATCTGTGAGATTCAAGCTCCATGATGAGTCAATAAGGTTATTGACTGAAGTCAGGTACGTACCTGACTTGAAGAGAAATTTGATTTCTCTTGGTGAATTCGACAGAAAAGGATACATTTTTCAAGGAGAGAAAAGTATTCTAAGAGTCATGAAGGGGTCGAAGGAAGTCTTGAGAGGCATGAAGAAACAAGGCTTGTATACCCTTGAGGCTGAGGTTGTAAGTGGTTCGACAAATGTTGCATCCACGAAATCTATGTCGAAGACAGAATTATGGCACATGAGATTGGGCCATGTCAGCGAAAGAGGCCTGGTCGAATTGGGGAAGCAGAACCTGCTAGGAGGTGATAAAGTCGGAAAGTTGGAATTTTGTGAGTCTTGTGTATTTGGTAAATCCTGTAGGGCGAAGTTTAACAAAGGTAAGCAAAGAACACATGGATCCCTGGATTACATTCATGCTGATCTTTGGGGGCCTGCAAGGAATCCTTCACACTCAGGTGCAAGGTATTTTCTATCCATCGTTGATGACTATTCCAAAAAGCTATGGGTATTCATTCAGAAGACGAAGGATGAAACTTTTGAGAATTTCAAAAGTTGGAAGATTCTGGTCGAAACTCAAACTGGCAGAAAGGTTAAGAGGTTGAGAACCGACAATGGCCTTGAATTCTGCAACGAAGCGTTTAACAGTTACTGTGTTGAGTCTGGGATTGCAAAGCATAAGACTGTAGCAGGTACTCCTCAACAAAATGGCTTAGCTGAGAGATTCAATCGAACAATCCTTGAAAGGGTTAGATGCATGTTGGTTAGTGCTGGATTGAAGAAGGTGTTTTATGCGGAAGCTGTTTCAACAGCAGCTTACCTGATAAATAGATGTCCCTCAACTGCCTTGGGAATGAAGACACCTGAAGAAGTTTGGTCGGGACATCCACCTAGTCTCGACAAACTGAGAGTATTTGGCTGTGTGGCCTATGCTCATATTAGGCAAGACAAGGTCGAACCTAGAGCTCTAAAATACATGTTCATGGGATACCCTGAAGGAGTCAAAGCTTATAGGTTATGGTGCCTAGAGCCAGGTCACAGGAGGTGTATCACCAGTCGAGATGTAGTTTTCAATGAAGCAGAGATGGCTTTCAAGAAAAATGATGATGCTGACGAAGAGTTGGAACAGGGAGAGATTCCTGTTGAGGTGGAGCATTTTGATGTTGAATTGCTTACCCCATGATCGAGAAAATAGCAAGTGTACTATTTTTACCGATTGTAGTAATAAGGGAAAAGTCCCAAGTATCGATCTTGAGGACTGCGTAGTAATTAACGGGATTTTTAGGATTCAAAGGAACAAAAGATCTAGTGGTTTGTTTGGTAGCCGAGTAATATAACAATTAAATAAAGAATTATAAATCAATCTAAGAACAGTGTTAGGGGAGTGGATACGATGCGAGTAAAGACCATGTATGATTATCCTGCTAGAATAGTTATTAACCTTAATTCATCAGTTGGCCAATTTAGTTTTTCTTAATTCCTTAATGAAAACCCTTTGATGAGTTTCATGTACACTAATTCCTCAGTGTCCATGAAAAGCATCAAGCAATAGTTCCGACCATACAATTCGTGATACGGGATATCCTCATTCCTAAGCAATATCGACCGTGAGCCGATTTTGCAAAAGTGTTAGGTTGACTTTCCAGACTAAAACCTAAGCATAATTAGAATTCTACTTTCCAATATGAATATGCATTAAGATTGATGCAAAATAAATTATATAAGGTGAATAACATAGTTCTCATATAATAATCAAACAAAGGTCATTACATCACAACTTAGGACCACCCCCTAACAACTTGGGGTTTAGTTGCTCATGTTCTTTGTAAACATAAATGCAATTAGAAATGAAAAGGAGAAGATCATTACAATTCGAGTTGGATCCCTTGGATCATCAATTGCTTCCGCTTTTGATCGATCCTTTGTTCTCCAGAAGAACTCTCTTCTCAGTTGTCAATCCTAATATCAATTCAAAAGTGTCCCCTACTTTCTAAAAAGTGGCTCTTATATCTAAATTCAAATTACATTACGAAATGTCTCAAATGCCCTTCGAAATAGGTCTGACAGCAAAAAATCAGAAAATATAACAATTTCACTCTCAGTGGCCCTGACACGGGCCGTGTTGTGCAACACGGGTGGCCGTGTCAGGCTGCTGACTCCTTCAGGGCACGTTTTCTTCTACAAGGGCTGCAACGCGGGCCGTGTTGCATGACACAGGCACCCGTGTTGTACGTCTGTTTCCCAGATTCTTCTGCTTTGGTCTACCCGTGTCTGCCAACCGTGTCCTCCATGACACGGGCCGTGTTGTGCAACACGGGTACCCGTGTTGTGGCTCTGACTTCCCTTTTCCGACTTTTCTTTGCCTCCGAAAGCGGTGCGACTGTCATGCTATCCATTCCTGCCAAAAACACACTAAAAGAAACCGAATCAAACGCACCAACGACAAAAGTAATACAAACTTCAAAATAAGACTTGAGGACAAACAACTACGAGTAATTCAGATAATAACAACTAAAGCTTCGAAAACAGATAAAAACGGTGTGAAATTAACAACAACCAGCGTTTGAAAACACAAGTGAAATCCACCGATCACCCCAGATGAAGTCGAAGAAGACGCAGAAGATGTTGTCGAAGATGAGGAGACTGATAATGACTACCTGCTAGCAAGAGACAGGTCAAGGAGATTCATCAAGCCACCTCAGAGACTTGGGTATGCAGATCTTATAGCTTACGCCTTAATCTCTGCTAGTGAGGTTCTAGATGAAGAACCCAGAGACTATAAGGAAGTTATGAGGAGTCAAAAGAAGACTGAATGGCTGAAGGCCATGGATGATGAGATGAAATCTCTTCGTGATAACAACACCTAGGAACTGATCAAGAAACCTGCTGGAGCCAGGTTAGTCAGTTGTAAGTGGAGTTTAAGGTACATAAATGGGTCACTGAATAGAGTCCTAATTTATGATGGAGCCTTGGGTGAAGATAGTAAAGCAGCAATCAAAGTATATGTCGACTCTGATTATGCAGGTTGTATGGATTCTAGAAAATCTATCTCTGGATATGTGTTCACTATGTTTGGGACAACAATCAGTTGGAAAGAAACACTTCAGAAGGTCGTTGCCTTATCAACTACTGAAGCGGAGTATATTGCCCTAACTGAAGCTGTGAAGGAAGCATTGTGGCTTGAAGGTTTTGCAAAGGAGCTAAAATTTCAAGGTCAAGTTATCACTGTTAAATGTGATAGTCAAAGTGCAATACACCTGTCGAAGAATTCAGCCTATCATGAGCAAACCAAGCACATTGATGTGAGGCTGCATTTCATCAGAGGGGTAATCGAGCGTGGAGAAGTCCAAGTGCTGAAGGTTTCGACAGATCATAATGTTGCTGATATGATCACCAAGACGTTGCCCAATTGCAAGTTTTTCCACTGTATGCAGTTAATAAAGCTGCATGAAGAAAGCTAGTTTCTTGATGTTATAGAGTTAGATCCAAGGTGGAGATTTGTGAGACGTTGGATCGAACTCTGTTCGCAAGTAATGTGTGTTATAGTCGAAGTTTATTCTAACAAGCATTAGTCAATATTGCTAGGGTTGTTAGCATGTTGAATTGGGCCTTGCTTGTAAGCCCAATTGTTTAAGTTAGCTTGTACCCTAAGTTGGCTTGTAATGGGTACTTGTTAAAAATCCCATTAGGTTAGTGTGCTATTTTTCTTATAAATAGGATGCTAGTTTCTCAATCTTGGCATAAGGAAAAATAGGAAGACAAAATCCTAATTTCAAGGGAGAGAGGTTATTTTGTTATTCTTGTATACTTGTAATCTTGTTCTAAGAGAAAGGAAAGAATAGTAGTTTAATAACTAATCCTTGTTGTTCCTTGTTATTTTACCTTGTCTTCTTTGTTAACCCTAACCCTTGTGTGTTTCTTGATAAGAAAGAAACCGTTTATACTTTGTTTAAAGGTATCCGATTCACAACAATTTTAGTAATATTATCTGAACTTATAAAATCTGACACTGTATATATTTTTTAACAACAAAAGGGAATATATAAATAAAGCTCATAAAGGTGAAAAAGAGTCGAGATACAAGGAACACCAACAATACTAATAAAAAAACTAAATAAATTACTACAAAATATACATTTTTAACATCTTACTTCAGCCATTTATTCCATTGAAGTAATAATTCATCTTTTGAATTTTTTGCTAATTAATAAAACACTTATCACCATGGTCCATCCTAACAACCGTGGTGATAGTTAAGAAGTGATACGATTCGAATCCCAACACCAGCAATTTTTCATTTTTTGCTTACAAAAGGGCGTGTCCCTTTAATTTTTACATTTATATTAAAATTGAATCACTTTTCACCATGAAACCGTGATAACATGTTAAAGATATTACTACGATTGTTATTATAAAATGTGATGAAAAATGTTTCTCTTAAATTAAAACATAACAAATTGTATTTTATTTCCTTCGTAACAGAACAATACTCTAGAAAAAACCAGTTAGAACATAACAACGTGATAACAAAGACCAATTATCGTAAACACATGAAGCAAACTCTATCATTTAAAGTTTAAATCAGGAGGGAAAATATGAAACACGCAAGAAGGGTACATGAATATCAGTTCTTGGCCTCTTCTTTTTCTTCAAAGTTAAGGTACGTAAAATATTTCTTCACTATTCATGTTAGAAGGCATGTTGAATTGTAATATTTCTATTAATATTTTTTATTTTGATTATGATTAAATATCATATTTTGTTGAGATAGTAATAGGTTTTTGATGTTGTTTAATTATATACGTAGTTGTGATTGATTGAGATTGAGATTGTATATGTGTTGTTGAAAATGTTAAATATTGTTGTTGTATTTGTTGCATTGTTATTTTATTATTGTATTCAGATTGTTATTGTTTTGTTGTCAATGTTGTTGTTGTATTATTGTTATACATTGTTTTTCCATATTGTGAAAAAATGACTTATAGTAAGTTGTTGTATTGAGATTATTACTGCGTTATTGTGAATGTTGTTGTATGTTGTATTCACTACTATAAATAATATATTTTATGACAAAACTTTCACCTCGACCCACCAATAACAGAGGTATATGTCCTAGGAGTGTCATCATTATTTTTTTTTTAAATATATACAACATATATCCTCGGTTATTAAAAAACCGAGGGAATAAAACTATCGGGGAGTTTGCTTAGAATCCCAATTACTGCATTTGACGTTTTATTTTAATTTTAATTGATTTAGGGTCACAGGGTGCATTTCCTTTTTATCTTTTTCTTTTATTTTTTAAATTGTATTACCCTCAGTTATATTGGTCAACCGAGGGATAATATCTTTTGCATTAACATTTTCAATTTTATTTTTTATTTTTTATGTTAAATTATTTTTATTATTAATTAATTTATTACCTCCGTTTTGTCTAAAAACTACCGCGATAGTTATTTTAAATGAATTTCCAAAATATGACGCTATTGGGATTTTTTTATTTTTTATTTTAATTTTTAATTAATATAGTCTCACAATTTTATCTAAAAACTGACGTGTTTGTTCTATTGTATGAATACTTTAGAGAAATAGACTTTCACTTTTCATTTACCTATCAATAAACACTATAACTTCATTGTCATTCTATTCACAAAAATCCTGGGCAATTTTCATCAAAACTCTTCCAACATCAACTTTAACATCATCTCTTTTCAACACCAACTCTTCCAACATCAACTAGAATATCATCTTTTTTTTAAAACTCGTCGAAGCTTCATCACGTTCGAGGTACATAACTCACCACTAAATTGTTCGTAGAAATGGTGTTAGTTTTCGAAATGTTCATAGAAATGTTGTTACGTACTATGATATTAGTTTTAGAAATGTTCATAGAAATGGTAATACCACTGAAATGTACGTAACTCTTCCATATATTTTTCTTTAAATGTTTCATGATAAATTGTCATTTTAATATTTAATCATGTTCATGAAATGTGTTAGAAATTGTAACATTATGCCTTCTTATTACCTGTGTTTTAATTTGTATTAGAAATAAACATTGTGTTATTAGTTAAGTGTTGTGTATGTTTCTAGTTAGTATAATTCTATGGTGTCTCTCTAGTGGATATTTCTAGTAAGTATGTTTCTATGTTCTGAATTATTTTGGATGAAGTGTTGTCTGATATGTCTTTAAAGTTTATGTTGGTGTCTCTATTATATGTTGCTATTTTTCTTAATTTACACAGACATGAGTGATTTGACAAATACCTCTCATACAATATCTGTTGCAACCTCTGTTAATACAAAAAGCAAAATAACATTTAGAGGTGCCAAGATGTTAACCAAGTTAAAAAAATCTCACGAAAGTGGTGTTCGCTCCTCGTTTAATTTTGATCTTAGAACCCGTAAGACTTATGGTGAAAATGATGGTGATTTTAAGGGTTATGTCGCATAACAAGGTAGAAGCAAAGTGATTATTTTGATAGATCGCACAAATTTGACGGTGATTTGAAATATAGCATATGAACCAATATTACAGTATTTATTATGAATTTTAGGATCTGTTTTACAAGTATATATATTTGTGAGATATTGGATCGAACTCTAGTTTAGCATGTGGTCAAGGTCTGCTCACATGCTGGTGTCGAAGACCTACATGTTGTAGTCGAAATGTGTTCTAGTATGTAGTTGTCGAATTTGGCCTTGTGTTTAGGATCCAATTGTTTAATTTAGCTTGTACCCTAAGTTAGCTTATAATGGATAATTGTTAGAAAGCCCATTATTTTAGTATGTTAGGTTTTATTATAAATAACACACTAGTCTCTCATCTTAAGTGTGGTGTGACAAATCCTAATTAGGGTAAAAGGGTTATTTGTTATTCTTGAGTACTTGTAATCTGATTCAAAGAGAAAGTAAAGAATATCAGTTATAACCAATCATTGTTGTTCTTCTTGTTTTTTTCGGTACCCCTAACCCTTGTGTGTTTCTTGATCATAAAGGAATTGTTTATACTTTATTTCAAGGTATCATTTTTCACAACTATATTCATTAATTTTTTTTTTGTTTAATACTAATATCAGCTATATTTTATAAACATAGGACGTATTTATTATTCCTGAGGATAGTATGCTGTAAAAGAAATGGCTTGCACATGGTGGTGAGCATTGGAGGAGCTTTATGACATAATTCACATATGATTATATTAATCATCCAAAAGATAAATAAGCTCTTCCGTATGTAAAGTATTTATATATTGATAAGAAATTTTGGAAGGATTTTGTAAAGTCTTACACCACTCATAATTTCTTAGCTAATAGCCAAAAAGGAAAGAGAATAGAGGTAGAAATATTTATCCATATAGATTTTTTCGTGGAAGATATGATAAAATTGAACAGAAAATTATTAGTGAAAAAAGAGATAGTTGCTGAAAAGATGGGGGAGGCATTAGAACATGAGCGGGAGAAGTAAACTCAAAAGGCGATGGAGAAGTGGACTCGGGAGGAATGTGGAGAGGGTGCGTCTGGAGGAGCGGGAGAAGATGTTGCAGGAAGAGTGGGAGAGGATGTTGTAGAAGGTGCGGAAGAGGGTCCAAGAAATGCGAGAGAGGTCGATTGAGGTTGACCGAGAGAAGTGTATCCGTGATGTAATTCAGGTATAATTATAGGTTTAAAACATTGTTTTGTGTATTATTGTCATTATGTGTTTATTTTAATTTTTGCATTGTATTTCGGTTTTCTTATGATGAAGAAATTGAAATCATTGGGTGTAGTCAACCACCTAATTCTAGATCAGTTGGACATACATCAGAAAGTAGTTGAGAAAGTTATTATGCATGGTGGAAGCACAAAAGATAGTTGTTTTACCTCGCATCATAATATTGAGACCACACTACCTCAACTAGATAACATACAGAGACTATCAATGATGACAAAGAAGATTCCAAACATTTGCGACTTTAAATTTAAACATAAACCACAACAATCTTTTATACTTCATAAGATTTGTCTTGTAGAAGTTTTGAAGGCAGATGATTAGCTGGACATTCCCATACTATAATTGTGGTGCTCGTAAGTATAATTTTTACGGTGATTTCAATTTATATTCATTGTTCTCATACTTTAATCTAAAGATTTGAATTTGGCATTAACTTTTTATTAGGTCCATGCATTAGATGTGTATTGAAAGGAAATTGAAAAATTATTGTTTCTTAGATCCATTAAACATTCAATTTCAAGGTAATGCAACAAACACTATCAAGATATACATACAAAATAAGTTAGTAAGCGAGAATAAAAAATATTACATGAGACCGTTTTACAATCCGTAAGTATATATCAATTTGCAATTTCATTTAGAAATAAATTTTATACACATTATTAATTATTCTTAATGTTTATGTAGGAACCATTGGCACTATTTATTTTATGTCTGAGGTAAAATTTTGTAGTTATGATATGCTCGTTTGTTCACATGTGTTTTTTGTGAATAATCACGAGTTCAGTTCACTTGTGAGATTAACTAGAAAAATATCGGGAGCAATATGTGCAAAGTAAGTGTATATTAAAGAGTGGGTGTGAACTGAATGCGAATGTCAGTATGAAGACAAAATGGACACAAACTTTAATAACAAAAAAACTTGAATCAATGTAATAAATGACATTAAACAAGAAATGCAATAAATGACAATTAAAGTAAAGTGCTTCAATTAAGGAAACATAAAGAAAATGAAAGAAAGGGAGCAAACTCACACATGTTACTCACAAATTGTTTCTTTCTTTGACTTGGGTACTCCAGTTTATAGAGAAGTATGTAAATTTTTCAACCTTGATTATAATGCATGAGCCTTCTATTTATATTAAACTAAAGATAATCATTTTCAACAGTTTATTCCTAGAAAATGGATACGTATTAAGAACATGCGACATAGTCTTATGAGGAACCTCGACGTTTGTCAGAACTTATAAATTGCTGAAAACCATTATCCCAAGTTCGTAACTACACCAAGCATGTAATAGCTTCCTTGTAGAATGTAGATTTGTGGAGAACTCTAGTGCTGAAAACAACTTGTTTCAAGTATTTGGATTCCAAAATTTTCTAAGTCGTTGACTTTTGTCTAATGCTTCGACCTCGAAATTATGTCGAAAGATCAGATAAATATGTTCTTGATATTCTTCCAAACCATGTTCAAGATTTTTCCAGCATGCTAGTCGAAACGCTCCAATCAAAGTGGTTGTTCGCGCCGAAGCTTGTCAATAAATACCACTACTTAGTATTCCCTCAATGAAATCTTCATTATTGACTTTTCTTCAAATTGAAATTTCAGGCTAACATCGTTACACTATAAACTTAATGAAGATATGTAAAACATTTTGAGCAGATAAGTGGTGTTATTTGTAATACTCAAATTTTACCGTTAGTTTTGAATAATTTTTATTCATGTTTATTTTATACCGACATGTATAGTTATGGAGGGATACAATTTTGCGAAACATAATATACTTGGTAAAAAACAAAGCTTATTTTCCCAAATGTAAGTATTACTTGTGCCTTTTGACATTCTTTTATTTTCGCTAATGTATTACTTGTGCTTTATGTGTATTAATTAATAACTATAAGAAAATTATTTGTAGTCACAAAAAAAAACTTGACAACTTTAAATATGGATACTATGTTATGAGACATATGTTTAATATTGTCTCTGGAGGCATTACCACACTACTACAAAATACACCTTCGGTAACATAATATTACTACGATTATGTCTTCCACAGTTGTAATATCGCAAACTGGAAACGCCTAATGCTTATTTATTTTTTTGAAAGTTATTTAATCATGGTTGATATAAACAACCGTGGTTATAAAGTGAGTGGCACATGGTTCGAATCTTAGAAACTACATTTTTTCAAATTTTTCTATTACAAAAAGCATGTGTCACTTAATTTCATAAATAAATAAAAAATTGAAAACTATTTAATCATGGTTCTCATATTCAATTGTTGTAATATGATCGGTACAACCTTTGCTCTTCACAAAAGAGAGAAACGCTCTTCCCAAAAGAGAGAAACGACTATAATGATGATTGAAATTTTTCTTCATTTCTCAAGACGGTCATAAGTCATTCAAGAATACCAACCATTAGAAGTAATCATTGCAAGTATTAAATAATCATATTTTTCATCTTCAACCTCTTCTATAAATGCACATTTTCATATAACGAATTTCCACTTCTTCAAACTATTCTTCTTAACTTCTTATAGCAACATGATTTATCCATTTGAGAATGCTAACAGAAATATGTCAACTGAAGTCACCACATACTTTGGCTATGATATATATGGTTTGTGTAGCTATGAATTAAAATACAAGTATGAAGCTATTGCGTAAACTTCATTCACCTTGTACTTCTTCTTCATAGGTTTATAATCTAGATGAACTGCATAATTTGTTCCAGATCCACGATTAGTTTAAAAAAATGTGCGTTCTTAAAACATTATATAATATCTTGTAATCTTGTATGCTATTGTATATTGTTGTTGTGGATTAATGTTCTCAGAACTTCATAATTTATTGTTGTTTTTGTTTATTATATAGGATGTGGTTCAATGACCTGATTCCTTCATCACATCCATATCTTCTCTTATAGTTTAATTTGAATAACAATAATTTATTGATATTATTCAAATTAAACTAGAATAGAAGGGATTGATATCATGAAGGACTTATACTATTGGACCATATTCTATATGTTAAAGAGCGGGAAATAAATGATGAGACGCATGCAATTTGGAAAATAATGGTTTGTGTAAGTTGGTTTTCAAGAATAGTTTAATTTTCAAATTATATACTTCATCAATTTGAATGGTTATATGTTGTTGTGAGGTTTATTGAAAAACAAGCAATCTACATATTTTATAATAAACATGTGTACTTTTAATAACAATTATTTATTTTAACCGTGATTACATCTTATTGTCATAAATGTATATACCACAACAGATGGTACTAGTAACCATTGTGGTAGGTAGCGCGCGTCCTACCTTATTATCACGGTCTCGCGATCGTGGTGTAAAGCACCATACATACAATCACCCCTTATCACACAACGTATGGTTAAACATTATGGTATTCTTTTTCTAACCATTGTCGTATGACTTTTCTGTAGTAGTGTCAATTCTTTTCTTAAGGTATTAACTTTATCCATATAAATGTAATTTATGTATATTTATTAAGTTAATAGTGTTGTTGTTAGCTTATCATAATTTAAATTTTGTTCAAATTATAGGGGTTTAGCAAAGAAATACCATTCCCACAAGAAGATATAAAGGACATCCGATTACGTTGGTCTGCTGCCTTCCTATCTTATTATGAATCTAAATAACACTAGTTTTTCTTAGTTGTTGTAATAATTGTATATAGGTTTTGTAATTTTATGTGCAAGTATATATAGGTTCAAATATGTATATTCTCCCTTGATAGGATTTTGTGTATCCCAAATGTCATTATAAGTATTATAAGAATTGTACATTTGATTTTGTAAACAATGTAAATTTGATATTCTGTGTTATGTTATGTATAAAATACAAATAATTTATTTTGTCACATAATTTGTTATGTCTATGTAAAAAATGATACATGTCAGCCAAAATGAGATTTAAAACAAACAATAAATGAAAAAAATAGGTTATACCCCTCGGTTATTAATAAAAATCAGCGTAAATATTGGCCTTTTCCCCTCGTTTAGTAACAAAAATTGAGAGGTGTATGACATGAACTACATAGTTTTGAAAATAAAAAAAAGTTGTTGCTGGGGATTGAACCAATGACATTTTCAACTATCCCCTCCGTTATTCAAAAACCAAGGGGTAAGGTGGTAGATTTTCATGTCGCCTTCGTTACCTTGCTTTTCTAGCCGAGGTAAAATCTCATTCATGCCCGAGGTAAAAGGGTTATATTTGTAGTGGTGATTAACATTGTTGTATATTATTTTTCCATATAGTTGAAAAATGACTTAGTAAGTTGTTGTAATATTTTTGTTGTGTTGTTGTATTTGTAGCACCCCAAAACTTGCTCACCCTTTTTCTTAGTTTCTTGGATTATGTTTCATATAATTTTTGCATTATCATTTATGCATAGCATTGGTTCTAGGTAGGGGATCAAGGTATCTTGTTCAACACTAAAGAGAAGAACATGATTCTCAAAGCTCAAGCAAGGGTTGATTCTAAACCTTATGGTTTTCTCAAGTCACAAGGTCCTCTCATCATCAAAGCATCTCTCACAAGTCATTTGAGGCAAAGCTACAAGCATTGATCACCTCCTCCTATCTTGTGAACAACTGGATTAGGGTTTTGGTCAAAGGACATTTGTGGCTAGTTCTTTGAGCAAGACATGATTCTATGGCTCAAAGCACATCTTGAGGTCCCTCTACATGTGTTATGTATCATCACAAGCCATGGCAAGAGCTTTAATCAATGGAAAAGGTGCTAGGGTTTCATCTGGTCAATAAAAGTCAAATGTGGCTCAATGGTGTCAAAGTCTTGGATTTCAAGGTCAATCAAAGGCATGATATGTGCTCTCAAGTATTTTCATGTGTTTGGAACAAGCAAAGTCTTTGATTAAATATTTTCTAAGTGTAGAAAACCCTAATTCTATCCATTTTGCAACATCGATAACTTTCTCATATTCGATCCAATAGGAGCAAACTTGTTATCAAATTAAAGAAGACATCATGAACTATAAGTTTGTAGAAGAAAGCAAGTCCATAAGATTCATGGTTTGAGAGATATGAAGAGCTAAAGTTAAGAAAAAGAAGGTTTTGTCATTCTTTTGAGTACTAGAACTCCTCCATTATATGTGTAGTGCTTAACTTATGATGTCTCCAAGTTAGGGTTTCAAAGTTGTCAAATTGGACAAATTTTAGAAAGAATTTTGAGGAAACTTTCCAAGGCACTTTTCACCAAGTTCTTGACCCCAAATCAACTTCCTTTGAACATGAAAGTTGAAGATAATTCTTAAAGCTTTCTATCCATTACTAGATCATTTTCATTGGACAAAAAATCTTCAAGTTATATGGCATCCAAGGTGGGGTTTCAATGATGGTTAAGGTTCATTTATTAGAACTTTTCTAAGTCATTTGTGACATATTTCAAGGCATGACTTTGAACCATTCTTTCATGATTATCCAAGGCTTATTTCAATTTTCCATTAACATTAAACTTACTCCCCATGCTTTTAGCTTTCTCTCAACCCCAGGAAGTCTTGAAATGGAACATTATCCATGGAGCTAGAATGGTCTAAAAATAGCCATATGAACATGCTCTCAAGGCATATACTTTACCATTTAGTGCATAATATTGTAGCTTGCCCTTGCTGCCACTAAGTTCACACGTCCAAGCTTCAATTTGTGCCACAAATTCTGCCTCAAAAGTGCCACTCCAAGTGTTTACTACAAAGGAACCAACAATTCATGTAACCTTTACATTCTTCATGGATAAGATTTTCCACATTGGGAAAATGACAAAAGAACAAAGTGGCTGCTCCACTACTACACCATTCTAACCTCTACAGCCACCAAAGGACAATAAAAAAAACCAATACCAACATCTCTCATCAAGATGAACCCGAGCCACCGTCTTGTTTTTCTAAATCTCACATTGTTTTTAACCAAGCATTTTAACCACAATACATTCTTTTAACCTCATAAAACCCTAGTATAAAGCTAAAATAAACACTAGCAAACAAGGAAAGAGCCTCAATGTGCAAAAGATCATAATCAAAACTTTCTCTCTTTCCCAATTTTTTCTTTTTACAAATCTCACTCTACAAAGCTTAATTCTCTTTTCCATTGCTTCTACCTACATCACTGAAGTCCTTTGGAGCTAGAGGAAGGAGGTTTTGAAGTGTTTGAGCTAGATCAAGGAGTGGCAGATCTCTACTTTTAGTAACATTTCCTCAACCTTGTTCTCCCATGCTATACGTGTTTTTAATTCATTTTTGACATATATGAGATCATATGATTGTGTATATTACATCCATATGCTATTTGTTTTGTTTTGTTAAGATTACAGAACATGCGTGTTTCCCTTGTGCCTTGATTTCTTGTTATTATGCTAATTTTTAATGATTTTCATTGCCATATCCTTGTTCTCTGTTAAAAGCTGAGTGGAGTGGTGTACTTGTTTTCCCTTTTTAATGAGGTTTGGGGTTGTAGCTTTGGTGGGTGTCTCGGAGAAAACGACTGGAGTCTTCCTCCAGCGTCTAGGGTTTTGTCTGCATGGCAAGGGTTTTGACCCTTTGACATGTCCTATGTGTCTGGCCAGGTGGTGCTGACTAAGCGCCACCTCATTTAATGATGATGTGTGCCTTGTTCTTTTTTGATGGTTTCTGATCTTAATTAGGTGGGCTTAGTCTCGTTTTCTTTTCACACCCCCAACTTTCTGGCCCAACGCACCAGATAACATGAACCCAATTCATTTGGGATTTGCTTTTTCAACCCCTTTCTTTCTTTTTCTCATTTTTGTTTTTATCTTATTTTCCTTTTGCTTTTGGCTTTATTTTAATGCTTCCAACCATTTTAAAAATCCACAAAAGATACTTTTCTGATCCTTGACATGTTATTTTATTTTTCATGATTTTTATTTTTATTTGGATTTATTTTCATAAGGTGTTTATTTGACCTAGTTTCAAAGTTTAATCTTGTTTCATAACCTTCCTTTTTTACTTTTAACCCAATATTTCTACCATGTTTTGGCACATATTTGATGAGTGTTTGGATGCTGTTTTCATGCCTTGATGATTACTTTTTGGTTAATCCTTAATTGATTCTGTTTGGCCCTCGAAATATACTCGACTAGTTGAAAACTTGAGTTTGTTTGATGCAATTGATGATGTTTTCTTGCAATCCTTGTTGTGATACTTTGCACTTTGATTCTTAATAGACATGAATTAAGTTTTACTGCCTAATTAGATTTTATTTGATCTTGTTTCTATTTTTGGATGATGCGTCAAATTGTTGTTGCTTTGACCATGTTTTGTGTATGACTTGACCTAGTTTTCTTGAGGTTATTTCTTGGATGATTCAATGGATTTTTGGTGATTCTTATATGCTTTGGTTGACATGTTTGAGTTTCTGATTTTCATGTATGGAGGTTCATTGCATGACCATTTCATCTCATTTGTTTCACAAGATCATTTGCTCCTTTTATGAGTTAACTTGTGAGGTGTTTGCTTGACTTTTGTGCTTCAACTTGAGTTTGTCTCTTCTTGAGTTTGAATTTTAATTTGAATTTGAACATGATGCATATCATTTGAGATTGTTTCTGACTTTGATTAGTTTATACTTAATCATTTGTGTTCTTTTTGATTATCTCCTTTCTTTGAGAATGACTTTGGTGTATGAACTTGTTCTTGATGCATGTTTTGAATTCAAACCTTGATGTTCTTTTGTGTGTTCATGGGTGAATCTTTGAATTGATATTCATGTTGGTGCTTCTTCCCACACTTGGTTTAATTCCCTAATCTCATTTCTTTTCCTTTAAGGTTATGTCTTGCATGCTTCTTTTGTGTAGCAATTGATTTGTTTATGAATGTGGTGCATGACTTGGTTCTTTGTGCTTCCTTCTTTGATCACTGACATGAATTAGATATGATGTGATGTTGCTACTTCCATACCATGTTTATCATTTCATTTGACTTCATTTCATTTTTCTTTATGATCGATAATGCTTCTTGTAAGATGCTTATGTCATTTGAGTGTGTTTGGGCACTTTGTTTTACCATTAGGTTTTGATTTCAAATCTTTGGATATGGTTTGACATGTGAATGCTTCCTTGTTGTTTTGACATGATGTTTATGTTAACCTTTGTATGATTTAGGTGTGTGTTTTCTTGATGCCTCTTGTCTTTGAACTTCCATGATTGTTCATCTTGTCTGCATCTTCTTCATTCTTTTTCTTTCTTCTTCATCTCTTTTCTCTTCTTGAGACTTTTTAAAGTTTTAATCTTGTTTTCATTTGTGATTGAATTGGAATTGTTTACTTATGTTTGCTCACATGATCCCTCAGGATTCCTAGTCCCACTTAATTTCTAATTAAGTATGGAGTAGGAGAGACATTAAGCTTTCAATCCTTTGCATGATAACAATTAGGATAGTCCCTCTTTGACCTCAACTTTAGGTCCATCATTTGTATGATAACATTAGGTAGACTTTCCTTTTATCCTAACCTTAGGACCATTTTGTATGATATCATTAGGGTTTTCAGTTTCCCTTGGTTGTTTTCTTTTCACCATTTGAGTCTTCTCTACTCATCTCAAAACAATTCTAAAATACTTAATAAAAGGCGATGAACACTGTGCGCCACAAGCCTTAATCATATAGGGAAGGAAGATTATGTATGCAAGCTGAAGAGATCTTTATATGGACTGAAACAATCTCATCGACAGTGGAATATGAGATTTGATAAGTTCATGGCACGCATAAGTTTCATTAGAAGTCAGTTCGACCACTGTGTTTACTTCAGATTTTGACTTGGTAATTCATTTGTTATTTTTTTTGCTTTATGTGGATGATATTCTAATAGCAAGCAACAATGTGGAAGATGTAATGAAGGTGAAGGTTGAACTCAATAAGGAGTTCAAAATGAAGGATCTAGAAGATGTGTCTAGGATTCTTGGGATTAACATCCTAAGAGATAGAAAACAATCGAAATTATGTTTATCTCAAGAGGCATACGTACAGAAGGTTCTTGAAATGTTTTGTATGTCGAATTCAAAGCCTGTTGTGACTCCGGAAAACCCTCAATTCAAGCTAAGTATATATCAATGTTCTAGTACTGATGTCGAAAGAGCTTATATGAATAGCATTCCATATGCTAATATAGTGGGTTCTTTGATGTATGTTATGGTCTGTACTAGACCCGACATAGCATATGCAGTAAGGCTTGTAAGCAGTTACATTGCGAATCCTGGAAAGGCTCACTGGCAAGCATTGAAGTGGATTCTAAGGTACATAAATGGGTCTCTGAATAGAGTCCTAATTTATGGTGGAACATTGGATGAAGATAGTAAAGAAACAAATGAATGATATGTCGACTCTGATTATCTTGGTTGTATGGATTCCAAAAAATCTATTTAGTGTGCGTCTCGTCTGGGGGCGATATACGACGCATTCGTTCCTATATCATAATCTTTAGTGTAACGTGAATCTCAAACCAATCTAGTCACTTTATTAAAACTCTTAAACAAAATTCAAACCTTTTAATCCTTCAGGATTGTTGTTTCAAACTCATTTTTAGAAAAGAGTACGTTATTTTTCCGTTCTACCGCAAACATGCATCGTCCCTAACTGCTGGAATGGGAGTTTAACATCACTCATAAAAAAAACTTAACCAACCTGTGTTGTAGTTAACCAGACTATGTTTACTCTGATTTCTCAAACCAAATGAGAATATGTAGGCACAAGACGTCGATGTCTTGGGGAGCACCCTTTTTTCCTTTCTTTCCGTAGTTACCAGAACTACGTTTGCTATGATTTCTCATACCAGATGAGGATATGTAGGCACAAGACGGAGATATCTTGGCAAACAACCTTTACCCCCTTCACCCGTAGTTTCCCGAACTACGTTGACTCTGACTTTCCCATTGCACGAGGGAATATGTAGGCATAGGGCGACGATGTCCTATCGAGTCTCCTTTCTCTTTTCCTTTTCCCATCTCCATTTAGCAGTAGCTTTTAGAGAACTCACCCTTTGATTAGAAAATAAGCATGGATCCCATCGAGTACAACATACGTGAGGGGGTGCTAATACCTTCCCCTTGCGTAACCGACTCCTGAACCCAAGATTTGGTTGCGATGACCTTGTCTTCTCCTTTCTTTTAGGTATTCTTCAATTGTTTCCTTTCCCTCTTTTGGGATAAATAGCATTTGGTGGCGACTCTTCTATTTGTTTCCGCCGGTTGTTTTTTCGCTGTTGCGACAATATTGTTGTTTTAAATGATTTTACAAGAATTTGATATGAATTACGTCTAGTGTATGAGAAATGAGTTATTGGATTTCTTGAGCAAACGAAATAAAATCTTCACGAAAATAATTGAATATTTTATTTTCATAGTGTTATATGTGGGAATATCAAAGTTTTTGAAAAGAAAGAAATATTCCATCACCTATGTTCTGATAGAAATTGTCAAAACTATACAATATGGACATGACATGGTGAAGTAGATAACAAAGTTTCAACGTCTAAAACACATGAAGTTGATCTAGATATGGATAATCGACTAGAAAATATGATCCATGATATTGGAGAAGATTCTTTTAGGAAGGCCCGTATTTATAATACTTTTTAAAGTGACAAGAATGTGTCATTATATAAAGGGTGCACAAATTTTACATGATTATTTGTGCTGTTAAAATTGTTTAATCTTAACGAAAAAATGGATGAATAGATAAAAGATTTACATAATTACTTGAGTTGATGAAACAAATGCTTATAGAAGGTAACAATTTTTCAGGCCATAGTTATGAGGCTAAGAAGATATTATGTCAAATGGATATGGAGTATATCAAAATGCATGCATGCCGTAATGATTGCATATTATACATGAAAGAATATAAAAATTTGAATCAATGCCCATAATATGGTGAGTCTCACTACAAGGTGAAAAAACAATAGTGGTGATGATGATGACATTGTTAGAAAGAAACATCCTTCTACCAAAGTGTTAAGATACATGCCAATAATTCCAAGGTTCAAGAGATTTTTCGCTAATATGGATGATGTAAAGAATATTAAATGACATGAAAATCAAAGAAAATGTGATATATAAATTCACCATATAGCCAATTATTTACAATGAAAGAAAATTGATTAGTTATTTCCAAATTTTATCCATTAGCTAAGAAACATTAGACTTGAACTTCACACTTATGGAATGAACCTCTTTTGTAATCTGAGTACCAACCATACTCCATGGCCTATTCTTCTCATGATTTACAACTTATCTCCTTGGTTGTGCATGAAGTGAAAATATATGTTGTTATCTATAATGATTTTGAGGTTAAAAAAACATGAAAATGATATAGATGTTTATCTAAGTCCATTAATTGAATATTTAAGAGCTTTATGAGAGGAAGGCGTTGATTTGGATGATGAGTATTCAGGTGAAAAGTTTAAGATGCATTCCATATTATTTTGCATAATCAATGACTTTCTTGCATATGGTAATTTGGATAGATACAATGTTAGGGACATAAAATGTATTTTATACATAAAACTGACTGTTTACCTCGAGCATTAGAAATTTCTAAAACTCAATCATCCATATTGTAGTTTGCCGAAGGCTTTTAATGGATACCATGAGTTTGATATTTCTCTTAGACCTTTAACCGAGAATGAATTTAATAAACGATAATAGTACATTAATGTTGTCTTTGGAAAGAATAAAAAGGGTCCATTGAGAAGAATAGATGCAGAAAGAGGTTGTTGTTCTTTCATCTTCCATATTGGTCTAACCTATATGTAAGACAGTATCTTGATGTGATGCATATAGAGAAAAATGTGTGTGATAGTTTGATTGGACCACTTCTGAACATTCAAGGTAAGACAAAATATGACAAAAACTCCCACCTAGATATGGTGACGATGAGTATACGACAACAGTTGGCTCCAGAAGAATTAGGAAAAATAACATATTTGTCGTCGGCATGTCACATTCTATCTAAAAAAATATGAGTGTTTGCATGGTATTAAAGTTATCTAAGAGTACTCATGAAACATCAATAAACTTGTACCAGTGAAACATCTTAAGTTAATTGGCTTCAAATCTTATGATTGTCTTGTCTTGATGTAATAACTTCTACAAGAGGCTATCTATGGCATCTTACTAAAAATGTAAGGGCAACTATAATCATATTTTGCTGTTTTCTTCAATGATATATGTAATAAACTACTTGATTTCAAAGATTAAATGAATTGGAATATGGGGCTGTAATAATCTTGTGTCAATTAGAGATGTATTTTCCTCCATCTATTTTTGACATTATGGTTCACTTAATTAATAATATAGTGAGAGAAATGAGATTTTATGGTCCAATTTATTTAATGTGGATGTATCCAATAGAGAGATACATGAAGATTATTGAAGGATATACGAAGAATGATCATCATTCGGAAGCTTCGATCGTTGAAAGGTACATCACATAAGAAGTTGGTGAGTTATGTTCAAGCTATTTGTCAGAAGTAGACTTTGTAGGAATTCCAAAGTCTCGTTATGATGGAAGATATGAAGGTAGAGGAAATCAGTTTAAATGTGAAGTCAATGGCTCAGGATGTATTTCTTCAACCACATTTGTATTGAATAATGTTGATGAGTTCAACCTTACTTATCTACTCACAAAAGACTTGCTAAGGAAAAATATCGCCCAATGAGTGATAAGTGGTTATTGAAGAAGCATAATAAGAATTTCATAAATTGGTTTAATATTTCGAATTATGGGAGTGCATCTAAGACAATTAAATGGATATATCTTACATGCCTAAATTTTATGTAGTAACTTGGACTACATACGACTTTTGTAAATTTTCCTTTTATACAAAATCAAAAGATGATCGTAGTTCCATAGTACTTCTGTAGTTCCATAGATAAGAATCCTATAATAGCATATAGATCATACTTTGGGGTTATTGAGGAGATTTATTATGTTTTATTCAAAGTGCCTTTATTTAAATGCAAGTGGATTGACAATAACGATAGTGTACAAACCGAGGAGTTAAGATTCACACGGGTCGACCTTGGAAAGACAACTTATATGAATGAACCATTCATCATGACATCCTAAGAAAAACAAGTGTTTTATATCACTGACCCTTGTAACAAAAGATGATCAATTGTTCTCCAAGGAAAACACATCTTCATAGTGACAAAAATCATGATTTGATATTCTTGAGACCGCTTCTTTCATGACACATGTGCCTACATCATATGAAGAATTTGATACAGATGATGTGCATGTTATAAATTATGATCATGAAGAAGGCATAGAGAAAAACTAAAAAAAAAATATTTTTATTGTTTATTAATAATTTATTGTTTGCTATAATTCCTACATTTTGCTTCCTTCAAAATAATGAGTCTGGTGCACAATAATTTTGTATCACTACTATAAAAAAGAAATTTAATCATGGCTGGGAGAAAGATATTACCACAGGCGGAGGTCTGTGATAAAGTAGAATGTGGTAGTAAGTGCGCTCGTTGCCACCACAGACTCGAACTCCTGATAAAAACATAGTAGCGCACTACGTATCACCATGATTTTTTTAACAACCGTAGTAAAAGGTAGAGGTCAGAGGTTTGATTCTCAAGCCAAAATTTTGGTTCTTTTCTCAACTTTTCACCACGGTTGCTCCTTCCAGCTGTAGTTAAAGACTCAGCGCAAAACTTTTCACAACAGGTGCGTCTTTTTATCGTGGTGATATGTTCATTTGAGTTTATTATAACTTATATGGAATGCTTATTTCACCAACTACTCACTAAACATATATCCTTTCAATATGTTATAGAAATTAATAATTTGAAAATTTAATTTATATTAGAATACAAGTTACAATAATCAATATTTTTCGAACTTTCTTCCTTTCACTCTCCGTATCTGGCTTTTTTAGGGCTAGAATTAGGTTCAATGCTTGTGAGTCTTTAACCAACACTTCATTCTCTACTAGATCATTGAACTAGTAAATAAGAAAGTGTTGATAGAATAACTACAAGTATTAAACCAAATTCTAACTCTCAAAGAAGAAGATATTTAGAGTGGAAGGAAGAAATCTCTTAAAAAATTGATCAATGTAAGTTGTTTTCTAACATAACTTAATTTTTTTATATTATAAATTTCTAATTCAATTAGAAAGGTTATTTAGTTATTAAAAGGATGGTAAAACACTCAAACCACATATGACATAATAAACTCATCTTCTAAGACATGTTGGCTTAACGTAGTGAAATTTGCAATGTACATGGTATATCATTAAAAATAAAACCAAAATTTACAACGCACTTTAACAAAAACATTAAAAATACAACATTCACAATAACTTACCTTAAACAACAACATACAACTTTTATCAACAACAATGGAGCATCTCACATTCATAACTACGACTCATGACCTTAATCTCCACGTAAAAGCACATTTCAAACAACCATGAAGCATCTCCAAATTAAATTTAATTCCCCCTCTCTTTCTAGAGTAATACACTAAACATACCTAGTTAACTCTTTTTATCTTACTTTTATCCCTTTCTTATTCATATTTGACTTCGCAACCACCACACAAAAAACAAAACAAAAAATATTAGAGAGAACAACTCTAGTCGAGTCTGTCGCTAAGATGAAAAAAAAAGTGATGGATTATAATCAAGTTGCAAAAAAGCTAGTTATATTTAATTGATTCAAAACCAATCTAAAGATGACGATCACAATTGTTCAGACATTAATGATCAAGGTCTTAAAAAACAGGATGTTAATGCATATATACATCCTGAACAAAACGACATTGAAAGATATTGGTATCAATATTGTCATTCAACATTTTTATGATAAAGAATAAATTGCGATTAATTCACATCAAATGAACACAATTAATATAACAATATTTATATAGAGCAAAATCGTGAATGCCTTTTTGCGACTGCAGCCGTTAAAACTTTGGTAATGACTTTGATGTTTATACTAATGAATATTTTTAAAATATCTATAGAAAATTATCTTTATTTTTGTTTAACGACTAAAACTTCACTTTTAAAAATGAATAAATGAAATATCGCATAGTCAACCTCGAACCTCTCTACTCAAATGTCTCTCCATAATTAATAATTGAGATGATTTAACGTGATTAGAAAAATTATCTATTTTTAAATATATATAAACAAAATGATAATAATCATTAGAAACTCCAACACATAACGTAAGTATCTGAGTCCAAACTCTTGTGATGGCGCTCAACTAAATAATAATATCTACTTATGTTAGTTGAGTTAGTTGAGATAGGATTTGTACACATAAAAAACCCATCTTTCATTGGTGTGTGGTATGTAAATTTCACAAGAAACGTGTAAAAGCCTATGCCATATGGCCGATTGTACAGAGTGGGAAATTATATAACCGTTAAGCATCTCCTATTAAAAATTATATATAAAAATAAAAATTCATAGTAAGGAAACTCTCATCAAATCGGGCTAATGACACGTTTTAATTTACATGTTGTTTCATCCTAAAAAACAAAATACATGTTGTGTTCAAAATATGATAATTTATGATTAACCTTTTTGTATAAAAATAATAAGGTTATATTATTCAACCATAAACTATATACGTCATACTTTTTAAATATTGAATAACAGTCATTGAACTATCGTTTTTACATGTGTGATGTTTGTTGTTGAATAATTACTGTATCCTAACGTGAGTTACAATCAGTCATTGTTATTTTACCATCAGCATCAATCATATTATTATACTCAAATTTCAAATGCAAACATATATCAGCATCGTTAATTGACTATACCTTCCTTCCTTCTTTGTCACACACATTAATGCATATTCCAATAGTTAATTTGACCACTTCTTTTTTCGTATTATATATTACTACCAATTATTATATAAATAATTGTTTAAATGATATACTAATTAGTGTCAAATGGTTTATCAGCATCGTTAATTGACTATGAAATTGAGTCTAACACAAACTAGAACTTGAATTTCTATCGCAAAATGTATCCTTATTTAGTGTCAAATGGTTTCTCAAATAGAATTATTTTCATAGGATAAAATAAAAATAACAAAATCAGGATTAAATGGTCGATGGTAAAATAGTCGATATTTATATGATCATAACACTTGTAAAACAGTCTTTTTTTTTTACTTTTTATTTTTTATTTTTTATTTTTTATTTTTTATTTTTTATATATAGTTTAAACCGGTGATAAACATGGATAAAATATTTATATGCGCAAGATGTTGTTCAGCTTATAAAATGTGTTTTTTCTTTTGTTAGTAGAATAAAGTTTTTTTATATATGTATAGTTTGAAAGTGAAATAAAATATTTGTTTTTCTAATTAAAATTCATTTTTTTACACATTAGTTTAACAAATACACAAAATATAGAAGAAACAAAAATATATATGTAAAGTTTGAAAGTGAAATAAAATATTTGTTTTTCTAATTAAAATTCTTTTTTTTTTACACATTAGTTTAACAAATACACAAAATATAGAAGAAAAAAAATTAAAAATATTACGCATCCCTTTTACATGGGTTATTATGATATAACAAAAATATGCAAAAAGTTTAAAAAAAATTTATAAAATCTTTTAATTAGTCATCAAAAACCTATTATCAACCTAACATGACAACTCAGCAAAATCATAAATTTTTTTATTATTTCTTTATTATAATCATGTTATTTTTTATTATTTCTCTATCAAAATATCTTTCATAATTAAATTTTATCATTACTCCTCAATTTATTATGATCTTCAACCCATAATTATTTTTTTTTGTGAAATTTGATTTGGGCACATTATCAAACTTTCTTCAATCCAAAATATTTCTTAACAATTTTCTTCATTCATCAAAATCATATTGTCCTTCATCAAAATCATATTGTCCATAATAAATCAAGATTTTATCATTGTTCTTCATAAACTCCCAGAATAAAAAATTTTGATCCATATTTTTTTCACACGTTTTGAAAGAAAAAAAACAAAAATAGCAAACTCTCTCTTCCACACTTATACTTTCCTCAACCCAAAAACCTTTCACCTCGAAATTCATACACAACAACGGCAAACACAACAACAACTCAAGAATAGACAATAAAAAGCAACATTAGAGAATAAAAAATGACACCACTATCGTACCAACACCATACAACCTCTAAGTTTCACTATCACTACACCAAATCGTAACACAAGACACTATGCCAGAATTGACTTTTAGCAACGCATACAAAGACAACGCTTTTAGGAAAAACGCTGCTAAAGAGTAATTAAAAAAAAAGAAAAAAACAGCATACATAAGACAACGCTTTTTTAAAAGCGCTACTAAAGGGGTACACTAAGAAGGCGCTTTATTTAAAGCGCTGCTACATGTATGGCCTAAGACAGCGCTTTTGTAAAGCGTTGCTGTAGGTTGATGGAAAGAAAGCGCTTTCGTTCTAAAGTGTTGCTATATGTTTTTGCAAAGAAAGCGCTTTTGCCAAGCGTTGCTATAGGTATTAAAAAGCGCTGCCATATGTGTTATTAGAATTAATTTAAAATATCACATAATTTTTTAAAGAAACATAACAGAGCTCGCGCGTATTCCTTCTTTCTTTCTCCTCTGTGACGAACAAGAACCCTATTCACCACGACCGTCGCCCTCCTCTGTCCGACAGTCGCGCCTCCGTCGCCCTCCTCCGTTCAGTTTGTGTTGCATTTCTCCTCCATTTGACCGTCCGTTTTCGATAGCATCCTCTGTAGCGCATTTTCGCCATTGTTACGGTATTTGAAGTTTTTCATTTTGCATTTTTCTGGATTATTGTCTTAATATTTCATTTTTCTGGATTATATGATGTTAGTGTTACTTCTTTTTTGAGTTATTGACTTGTTTTTGTTGATACTGTTGATGATAATTACTCTTTTGATATTGGCTTAAGTTTTGTATACAAGGTGTTTGTTGAAATGCTACAATGAATTTATTTATGTTAACTTTCAGTATATCTAGCAGTATACAAGGTGTTTGTTGAAATGCCACAATGAGTTTTGTATACAAGGTGTTTGTTGAAATGCCACAATGAATTTACTCTTTTGAATATAATGTGTTCTTATGTATTTTTAACTATTGCTTTGAGAAGTTTCTTTAGAATGTGGCCATGTTTTTTAAAATGTTTTTGTTTGTTCTTTTTATGAATAGATCAAACACATGTTTGTTGTTTTATGCTTTGTTAATGAGTGAGAGTGAGTTATAACAAATAAGTTCTTTTTATTATACAAATAAGTAAATGTGAACTCATATAAAGTGTATTATACAATATGATCTTTAATTAGCACTTTATATGAATTTCTTTTTATTATTACATATTAATTACAAATAAAATTTTTACACTTTATATTAATTTTTACAATATGTAATAGCACTTTATAAAGTGTATTATAAAAAGAACTCATATAAAGTGTACTATTGTCTAATTTTTACACTTTATATGAGTTCTTTTTACTAATAATTAATATGTTAGTAAAAATTGTATAAAATTTTAGATAAATATAAACTCAACCATAATTTTAAATTTACTAAAATATTTGCGGTTATCATAATTTTAAATTTAATAATAAAAAGTTAGTATCCAAGTAATATTTATTCATGACCTCTTTAGCCATATAAATTGCAAATTAATTAATTTTATTGCAAGTTTTATCAATAATTGATGTTCCAAGAATTATTTAATGTTGATGATGTTATTAATTTTGTCTGTTATAGGGGTTACCTGTGAAGAGCAAGGTTGTGATCGTTTTCAAGCATCCTACTGTGTAGCTTTCTTAGAAGTTATTGATTTCTTTACAGGTATTCTCTGTATTTGTTTAACTTAGTTTAGTTTAGACTACTCAATTAGTATGGATAAAAAATGGATGTCTTCCAATTGATTGTCTAAAGAGTACGAGAATGGGGTATCAAAATTCGTTAAGTTTGCTATTGAACACGCCAAAGACCCCAGTAGGATCACATGCCCTTGCTTAGGTTACTGTTATGGGCGTCGAATTGACGCCGTTCAGTTGGAATCTCATTTAATGAGACATGGAATTGATCGAAGTTATACATGTTGGACATTACATGGTGAGATAAGTAACGAGAATGTCGAACCCAGGGATAATACGACCTATGCTTCAAAGGACAATGACAGAGATACATATGATTGTGATCGAATCGAAGAGATTGCAGAAGCACTTGAAGAAGATCTTCAAGATTGTCCCAAGATGTTTGAGAGGTTGGTAAGCGATGCAGAGAAACCGTTGTATAAAGGTTGCACCACTTTCACAAGATTGTCTGCGGTATTAAAGTTGTACAAATTAAAGGCGGGTAATGGATGGTCGGATAAAAGTTTCACAGAGTTGTTAGCCCTACTTCAAGAGATGCTTTCGGAGGATAATGTTCTTCCTAGTCGAACTTATGAAGCTAAAAAATGTTATGCTCTATTGGCATGAGCTATGATAAGATACCTCGCCGGAGAAGACGACCGGAGCTAGGGCTCCGACGTCTGGTTCAAACCTCAGGCATGCTTGCGTGTTATGTTTGACTCCTTGACCAGGCCAAATGAACGGTTGTGATGACTTTGACTTGCGTGTATTTTGACTTGCCAGGTCAATTAGTGAAACGCATCATTTCACTTGGCTGAAGGGAGGTGGACTTTGATGCTATTCACACCCCACTCATGATCCAGCCCAATGTTTCAGTTGTTTTTTCTTGCTATTTGCACCACGCTTCATTTTATTTATTTTTTACTTTATTTGATTTTCTGTTTTGTTTTAAATCATTTAAAAATAACTCCAATCATGATAAATTCCACCAAAAAATATTTTCTGATAATTTAATGTGCCATTCAATTTTTGATAATTTTTATTTTCATTTTCCATTTATTTTTCAATTAAAATTGGAATTAATGATTGGAGAGGTTTTTAAATTGGTTATTCATGTGTATTCATTTATTCTTGTTTGTTTCTTGACCTATCTCCAAGGATTGAGACTCATCCCACATTTCAATAATGAGTTGAATGATCTTATAGGATGATTTTGGCTCTGGTTTGGTTTATTTTTGGTTGACTTTTAAGTTATTTTGTTTGACCCTCGACAACCCTCCTTCAAAGTGGAGCACCCTTGTGAATCAAATTCTTTGGTGATGTTTTGAATGGACATTGGTTGTGTTCTCTTGGCCCTTGATTGCCTACATCTTTGTGTGCTTTTGAGATTTTATTTGGATTTATTTGAGCCATTTTTCTATTTTTGGAGTAGCTTGCAAGTCAAGCTATCCCTAAGGGTGGTTCACACACACACTTGACCTAGTCTTGATGGGAAATGACCCTTGTGGATCCCAAATGCTCCCAACTCTTGTTAATTCACATTATTAACATGTTATATTAGTTGGTTGACAATTTATAGGTCTTAAACTTGTTTGGATCATACTTTGAGTTGCATTCTTCTTAGGCCTTCCATTTGGTTTCAAATGTTGAAAGTGTTTAGGAGTTAGGTCCTCTAACATGCCTAACTTTACAATTTTATTTGGTTTGTTTTCTTCCTTGCTTTATGCATCCTCTTTTCTTATTCTTACCTCTGCCCTAGGGCCTTTGAATCCCATTTAAGATGATTTGGTCCCTCCTTTGGAAGTACTTTGAGTTTGTCTTAAATGGTGATTCATCTTGAGAACTTTTGGTGTGTTTCTTTTACATGATCTTTGTAATGCTTTAGTTGAGTTTGCTTCTGATGTTGCTTGCTGCCCTCATCTTATCTCCCATCATCTTATGGATTATGTCTTCTTCTCCTTTCTTTTTGGTTTGCCTTTGGGCTTGTGGTTGATGACAAGTGGTTGTAGGAATTCTATTTCTCCCACTTCACCCCATTTTTGTGTGAACTTGTCTAGTTATTTTGTGTGCTTTCCTTTTTGTTCTTGCATCTCTCATTTGCATGCTTGAGGTTGAGATTTTCTTGTGGTGGCTACTGCCTCACACTTTGTTCCTCCCTCTTTTCTTCATCTTTGTTTGTGCATTACATGTTTGCATTCTTTCTTCTTTCACTTATGCTTTCTTCTTCTTCTTCTTTCTTCTTTTCCATGTTCCCTTAGGATCTCTAATCTCTATTGTTCAAGAGAGGTTATGATAGACTTTAGGCTTGAAGCCATGTATGATAACATTAGGTAGCATCCCCTTTTCATCCCAATTATAGGTGCACTTTGCATGAGAACATTAGGTGGAGTCTTAGTCTCCCTTTAGAGTTGTCTCTCTTTTCTCATCTTCAAACTTCTTCAAGACACTTAATAATAGATAATGAATGTTGTACGCTATGAGCCTTAAGCATTTGGGAAATGATGATTGGGGGGCCTCCTCTCAATTGTCTATAGTGTTTAGCGTATGTCCTTTGGACGATATGCGACGCATTCGCTCCTAAGTCATAGTCTTTAGTGCAACATGAATTACAAACCAAATTCAATTCACTTCTTTCTTAAAAGACTTCAAAAAAAAACATCAAATCTTTTTTATCCTTCGGAATTAATTGGAAAACCTTTTTCATAAGGAGAGTTTTGTTAACTTTTGGTTCTACCACAAACAGGTAACGCCTAAGTCTCCAATGGTCGAGCTGCATACACCTAACTGCTAGAACTAAGTCTTAACCCTACTCGATTAAAACACTTAATCAACCTGTGGTTTCGTGTCAGTCCGAACTACGTTTGCTCTGATTTCTGATACCAGATGAGGATACGTAGGAACAAGATGACGATGTCTTGGCGAGCAACCTTCCCCAGTTTCACCCGTAGTTTTCCGAACTACGTTGACTCTGACTTTTCCATTGCCCGGGGGAGTACGTAGGCATAGAGCGGAGATGCTCTATCGAGTCTCTTTTCTTTTCTTTTGTCCCTGTGGCCTGTAGCTTAGATAGATAAACACCCTTTAGATAGATAACAAGTGTGGATTCCGTCAAGCACGACGAACGTGAGGGGTGCTAATACCTTCCCCTTGCGTAACCGACTCCCGAACCCGAGATATGGTTGCAATGACCTATCTTTTCCCTTTTTCGTAGGTTTTCTCTAATCGTTTCCTTTCTCTCTTTTGAGATAAATAAAGAACAGTGGCAACTCTTCTGTCTTTGCCGACCCCTCTTCGCAGCGATGCGACAACGTGTTATGAGTGCGGAAAATTGGGTCATTATAGAACTACTTGTCCATGTCTCACTAAACATCATAAAAAGAAAGATAAGGAAACCTACAGGATAAAGGAAAAGGCGCCAAAGGTCATAAAACCTATATCACATGGGAAGATGAGGATGAGAGCCCCTCTTCAGTTTCTTGCTCAAGTTCATATGATGAGTGTGTCAACCTATGTTTGATGGCAGTAAGAAAGGTGAAACCTCATAGGTATACAATTTTAATGATATGTATACGAATTCTATAAACTCTTTTCAGAAAAATTATCTCCAAAAAGAAATGATTTTAAAGCTTGAAAATGAGATAAATGGTCTTAATAGGACCTTAATGAAACATATTCATCTCTAATTTGTGAGCGTTTTAATGTTTCTAAAACTTTAGTTGAAAAGATAGGAAAAATAGAGCATGTCACTAGTTCAACTTTAAAACATGAAATTGAAACAGACAAGGTGCAATTCTTCTCAATCTTCGAACAATTCACCACTCAAGAAGTTAGTAGGATCAAGGGGTAATTTCCACACACGAAGACTGTGAGCAAATTGGTGAAGTTGTTGAGTAAAGATTCCACAGAAGAGTTTTGCATTAAGTTATATACAAGTAAAGATCTATATAGGAGATTTATTTTTCTCATCATTGTTGTGGATTAGTGATCATATGAAATTTAACAACTTTTTTCAAAATAAGAAAATAACAAAATAAGTTCCAATGGGAAATTATTGAATATTGGAGTAGGGAAAGCAAGGACACACACCGAACCACAATATATCTCGGTGTACTCTCTCTCTCTCTCTCTCTCTCTCTCTCTCTCTCTCTCTCTCTCTCTCTCTCTCTCTCTCTCTCTCTCTCTCTCTCTCTCTCTCTCTCTCTCTCTCTCTCTCTCTCTCTCTCTCTCTCTCTCTCTCTCTCTCTCTCTCTCTCTCTCTCTCTCTCTCTCTCCCTCTCTCGCGCGCACGCGCACATGCGTTTTGGTTTTCTTTGGATATTGCATGCTTAGGTTATCAATTTTTAATGTAGTTTATCATTTATTTCAGTTGGTAACGGTTTATTACGTAAAGTTAGGTTTTTTTAAAATTGGTACCTAATTGAGCTTTAATGGTGATTAAATTTTGGTAAACTCATGTTGTTAGAATCCAATCTTACTTGAATTATTGTACATAACTCATCTCGTGTAATCTATAATAACTCAATTAATTATTGTCTTTGAAAAATCTGTGATTTTTGTGAATTGTGCATTTTTCAATGTGGATGAATTCCAATATAAGCATAAGATCTGTATTTTTTCTTTAATACTTTTGTGCGTTTCTGAAAAACCTCTAATATTCTATTTTTGGAAAATTGGTCAAATTTTTAATTAGGTTATATTCACCCCCTATATACTTTTTCTCTACTCCATGTTCTCA
Source organism: Lathyrus sativus (assembly GCA_963859935.3). Classification (NCBI taxonomy): domain Eukaryota; kingdom Viridiplantae; phylum Streptophyta; class Magnoliopsida; order Fabales; family Fabaceae; genus Lathyrus; species Lathyrus sativus. The sequence goes on along the minus strand of OZ012738.1, from coordinate 28,795,661 downwards.
CCCAATAACCAATATGATGTTAGGGGTGGCTATAGGCCTTAGTGTTTTAAATGGTTTAAGGCTTGCTCAAGGTGGTGAGAAACCATATTAGATAGTGTTTTTGGCTATGGAAAGAAAGCTCATGTGAGATGGGAAGCTCTGTATTCTCAAGATATTTTGGGTATGTTATTTGTTGTACCTTATCATGCTAGGAATGTTATATCTATAGAGGCTTATGGGCATAGGTTTAGGGAAATCCTAAGAAGTGGTAGTTGTCTGACCTAGACTAGGGAGTTTTTGACTACATATTTCTTATGGAGTCATGGAAATGAATTCTCACATGTATTTATGGCATGAGTAAACATTATTTCAAAAGTTTCTCCTTAAGGCGAGCCCCCTGCTACGTGAGGGTTACACTTCTGGCGACACATCATGGGGAAGACGCCTGGTGAATGACATATGTCTCCCTATTTGAAACCCTCACAAATATATCACTATAGGAACCATTTCACTATAGTTCATGTCAAAAAAGGGGAATGCATAATTAGTCATGTGTATTCATCTAATAAACTAAAAGGAATTTTTACTAAACCCCTTCTTAAGGAAACATTCTTTTTGAAGAACTAAATTCAGAATATTAAAATAATTATGCATGAATTAAAATCTACTAGATGTCTCTTATCCTTATTTTTCTTCCCTTTTATCTATGTGTTAAACATGATATATATATATATATATATATATATATATATATATATATATATATATATATATATATATATATATATATATATATATATATATATATATATATATATATATATATATATATATATATATATATATATATATATATATATATATATATATATATATATATATATATATATATATATATATATATATATATATATATATATTTGCCTATTTATGTTATTTCTCTGCTTTTTGATAGAGGAGGGAGTATACTCTCAGCGCACTAGGATATACTCTCTATATTTGATATAGGAAGTTTAACCACTTCAATCTTTTACCCATGTTTCTATATGTTTTTTTGTTTCTTCCACCTCCCTAGTTGATTACTAGTTTGTTTAAACATTTAGAAGTAATTTTGACATTATATAATTGATTAACACATTAGAGTTAATCGATTAACTATTTTGTAATACCTTTAAAATCATTTAAATAAGCTTATAATTAATTAGTGATGACATATTTGAAAACCTTCCATATTGACATATCTAATTGATTAAATCTAGGACTTAATTGATTAGATACATTAAAAAGCTCGTGGGTTGTTTTCCTTTTTGAGATATATATTTTGTTCTATAAATAGAGGGCTTCTTCTCATTTCAAAATACACCACAATTTGTTTTGAAGGTTTCCTTTTAACTTTTTACTCTTTTGTTATTCTTTCACTAAAGTTTCCTTAGTGTCTTATGAGATAAAAATACTTGTGAGAGTTAGGTTGTAATTTTGTTCATGCTTAATATGTTCTTCATCAAGAGTGTGATTCTCTTGTTTGATTTCTTTATTTGGATATTTAGATTGTCTAGGTAAAATATTTGTTTGGTTATTGAGATTGTCCTGATAAAATATTTGTTTGGTTCTTGAAATTAGCTCGTTAAAATTTTTAGTTGGTTAGTGAGCTCAGCTAGTTAAGAGTTCTTATTAGTTTGGGGGATTATCCTATGTAAAATTTCTTATTTGCTCTAATAAGGTCTATAGACATATTCTTAAAAGTTCAAGACATTTTATTAGTGGAACTCTTAAGAAGAAATTCTTAGGGACAAAATTAGGCTAATTGATTAGTCCAAACCTATATAAATTCCTGTGCAATCTCTCTTTCCATATTTATTTCTTTTTGTTATCTCTGTTTAAAATTTTGGGGAGACTTTATCGTCCCCGTTTAACAATTGAGCTAACATTATTTGTTTTAAAAAGAATTTTTAAAATTAATCGCAATTTTTAAAAATCATAATTCACCTTCCCCCTATGCGCGCGCGCGCGCGCGCACGCACACACACACACACTCTTGTGTTTGGATTTACTTGTTTAACAATCCCTATATTTCAATGGTGAACAACATGAATATTGGAAATATAAAATTGAATTTTTTATTGAAGGACTACATTATGATATATCTAGGCCACTGTTAAAAATGGTCTAAAGAGTTAGAATGACTACAAATGATTCTTTAAACAAACCTCCATCTTTCAATGGTGAAGGGCATGCTTATTGAAAAGAGAACCATTTTTTTAATTAAAAGTGCATAATTTGATATTTAAGGAGTTGTTAAAAAAAATCTATTTTATCATACACATCAAATTGATGGTGTTATGGAAAACAAACCTAAAGACTTATGGACCAAAAAGGATAAATAAAACCATCATCACTATCGCTTTAAGTATTGATGAGTTTTCATGTGTTTCACACTATAACCCTACAAATAAATATGGATCACCCTTTAACTGACCCATGAAGGTATAACACGAGTCAAAAGGGCTAGTAAGAACACAATAACCCATGAGTATGGATAGTTTCGTATGAAGTCTAAATAAAATGTTCAGGATATGGAAAAATGAGGATTTAACTAAAAAAAGGTCCTTATATGACTAAAATATAATTTGCAAACTAAAGTTATTGTGATATCTGAATCTAAAAACTTGTATTGGATTTAACTAAAAAAGTCCTTATATGACAAAAAGATAATTTGAAACCTAAAGTTACTATGATATTTGAATCTAAAAATTTGTATTGTATATATTTAGCTAATTTGTTTGGTAAATTGTAGGATCATGAGATTGAGATGAAATACTTGTTGAAAATGAAAAAGGTGATAAGAAAAAATAAAATTCAAACACTCAAAGTTGAAGAAACTAAATAATTATAAAGTGATGATGATATGAATCTCTTAGTCCACAAGTTTAAAAATATCATAAGGTCCTCGGAATTTCTAAGATAAAAATGAAGAAAGAACGTCCTTTTTTTCTACATGCTTCTGGTGCGGAAAAAAAAAGGTCACTTAAGGTTAAATTATTCTCAAAAACCATAAAGTATGTGAAAGATACAAAAGAACTCAAAAAGAATTTAAAAAGGATTAAATTTCATGGGACGAAGTCCAACATATGTCTCATTGAAAACCAAAATAAAACTAGATAAATAGTATAATTTCCCGACTTAACTATTTTCAACTCTTCCTTGTCTGTAAAAAAAAACTAAATAGCAAATCAAGTAAATTAAAATAAATTGTTTTTGTCTCTAAAACAACTATTGTTTCTCTTGAAAAAGAAAAAGGAAAATTAATATAGGAAATAGGTTGTCTTTGAGATAAATAATATCATTTGATTAAAGACTCTTCCTCTATCCCTTTTTATATGTTAGATAAATATATCAAGGGTGCATAATGCAAAGTGTTAGAAAATAAAATTGAACATTTGAGTAACACACTTGATAAATTTACCAAGTAAGAGATAACTTAAATTTCATATTAGTTAATAAAAGAGATTCTTAGAATAAAGATGTATTAATCTATCAAAATGAAAATAATGCTAAATATTTTCAAAATTTTTTCCATAGGACCTTCAATTGTAAGATACCTAAATTTATTTATTGTGGTAAAAATGGTCCTGTATCTTCACCTTTCTTCATAAGAAAATATCACAAATTTAATATAAAAATTACTCTTACTTATTCATCTTTCTTGTTAAAAATCATGAAAATAATAGGAAATTGACTCCTAAAAATAACATGCAATTCACTAACTATATAGGTTCCAAAATAATTTAGGAATCAAAATGGTATCTTTGCAGTCAGAAACATAAAGTGGTATCTTTATAATGGTTGTTCAAAACATATAACGAGGTTGTGATGAAGGAAGACATGCGTTCATGATTTCAAGGACTTGGCTACGAGGAACAAATTGGCCCCAGAGACGTGTCTTCTAATGAAATAAGGAAGAAACCAATTGATACTTACGTAATTGTAACTACGGTCAGCCAAGTGGAAAGGAAGGAAATTATTGGTAAGGGCGGAGCGCCACCGTGTATTTTTAACATGTCTGATTGAATTTTGCAAATAACATGGACAAGTTGAAGTTGTTGTATGACCTTGTCCGTGCTCAAGGTATCAAGACTGATTCTTTTGGTAGGGATTTGACGCCTTCTCCTAAGAACATTGTTCTTTCTATGATGCTATTTCTCTCTCAATCACCAAGACCACTATTGTTGCCTTTAGGGTCGACCAACATGTCGGTGTTGCGACTATATTAACTATGGAAGATATGTCATAGTCTCCTATTCCAACAAACAGGGGTTAGGATAAGATCAATGCTTCCCTTGGAGGAGGTTCTCTGAAACTAACACATCTATCCAAGGGTGATGCTACAGGGGCGATGACTGCCTTCGTGCAGATGACTGCTATTTTTTCTTCCAAGCTTGTCGCTCTCCTAAGGAATTTGCTATTAGTTTTTTTGAAAGAGAACATGTTCTTAGTCCAAAACCTCTATATTATAGAGAAGATGGAGCTCATCTCTAATATCACCCATAATATGTACCATACCTCTTATCTATTCTCTTTGATCACTGCTAGTGGAGGGGATGTTTTGGATGTTGGAAATCCCTCCATGGAAAGAGATACTTGGAAGGTAAAGTGCAAAGCTGTGGAGTATATGTGCTTATTGTTATACCCCAAATTTTGACCCTATATTTCATCATCATTCTAGGAGCATCATACATTGCATTGCTAACCCTAACCTTGTACGATTCTTCTTTGTTTGGTTTCATCTGAGAATTAGGGTTTTGAATTAAGAGAATCAAGAAGATCTTTATTTGATCAGTAAATGTATTGGATTGATCACCAACCTACCAAGTGTGCATACACTCAAGAGACCTCTCTCCATCAAGAAGCAAGTTCAAATTGGTCTTGTTATAAGTTCATCAAGGGTCAACTTCATTTGACAATTAATTAGGGTTTTATCTAACAAAGTCAATTGTGCCTTTGACTTTTGAATAAGGCACGATCTCAAGCCTTGGGACATGATTTAAGATGCTCAAATACATTCTTGGAACCCCTTCGTGATGTTTATAAGACTCAAGAGTTCAATATCATTGAAGATTACACAGTCAAGTTCATCTGATACACAAGCTTTTGACTGTAAAGTCAACCCTTTTACTTTCAAGGTTTTTGGTCAAAATTGAAGCCCTTAAGCTAATTTTCACGAAAACATGTTTGGTCATGAAAAATCAAGAATTTGGAGGTTTCTTGCAAAAGGGGTAAGGTGGAGAAATTTAATTTTTTTCTAAGTATGAGAGAAAAAACCCTAATTTGGTGCCAACTTTGAATGGTCATAACTTTCAATCTAAACCATAATTTTTTGTGTTCTAAAGATCAAATTGAAGCCCTTACAGCATAATAAAATTTTGTCATGAGGGTTTTCATACCCTAAATTTTGACCACAAGACTTCACATCATTGTGCCAATCATCACCATAATATGGATGTATTTTCATACCTCACCAATCTTTTCAAGGATTGTTGAGTATTCACCTTAACCAAAAGTTAGGGTTTTAAGCCCTCTCAGATTATTCAGGCAAAGGATCAATTAATAACTGACATGATCTTCAACTTGTAAAGCCTCTCAAATATCCATGAAGGATCAATATATCCTACCCATCAAGAATTTAGCATAAGATTGCATCATTCTAAGTTAATCAGGCCTCAAGACCATCAATGTCACCAAATTAGGGTTTTGATCGACCAAGACTTCCAAGAGAAATTTTCATCTGGGCATGAGCCAATACTTCAATATATGTTTCAAGAAGCTTAAAAGAACTTCATGATTCCATTCATAAGTCTAAAATAGGCCCAAGGGTTGCATCTATAAAATATCAGGAATTAGGGTTTTAACCTAATTCAACCCCTAGGTTAACGTTTGAAGTAGGGCATTAGCCAATACCTCAAGATATGTTTAAAGGACCTAAAATACATCATATTGATCCATTCACAAGATTGGATTGATTCAAAGAACTTGATTCATAAGCAATACAAGGATTCAAGTTCATCTGGACCATAAACTAGGGTTCCTGAGAAAAAGTCAACCATACCTTTGACTTTTGACCAAGACATGATCTCAAACCTTAGGACATGATTCAAGACACTCAAAAAAACCTTTTGAATCCACCCATTAGGTTAAATTTATCCCACAGACTTGATCTCATAAAGGATCACAAAGTTCAAGTTTCATCTAATATAAAAAGTCATATGTGATCAAAACCAAGTTTGACTTTTGGGATTTTTTGGCAAACACGACCTCTTTAAGTCAAGACTAATATGAACTTGTGATTTGGGTCATGATCAATAAAAAAATCAAGAAAAGTAAGTTTACTTGCAAAAAGGGCAACCTTGAGAAACTTTGCAAGGCCATAACTTGTGATCCAAGCAACCATTTTCTCCCATCCAAAACTCAAATGATAGATCTTCTTACATATAACAAGATTGCAAAGCAGAAGTACCCCTAAAAATGCTTGGAGTTTTGAGATATGAAGCATTAAAGTTAGGGTTTCATGAGATTTTGAACTTTGACACAGAATTTTTTAGGCAGAAACTGCCTCATGTTTTGCCCAACTTTGGAGGCATTTTTCATTATGATCTAATATGAATCAAGACCAAATGCAAATGTCAAAGTTGAATTATGATATACAAGCCTTCCAAAGAGTACAAGAACATCCATTGGTTTAACTTGAGCAAGAAGTTATGGATCTCATAACATGACATGAAACACTGGTTTTTTAAGATAACATTGGCACATAACTTGCATCCTACGATTTCTTGAGAAAATTTTGGGCACTTGCATCATTGGATTTATGTCTAATATCAACATAAATGGTGAGGAATTCGAACAATAAGGCCAAATAGTCAAGAACTAAGCTTAGCATGTGCAAATCCATCATCACATGAGCCTTGAATTTCAATTTTGGCATCAAGCATTAACATGATGCATAGAGGTGGCATGAATCAAGCACAAACCAGTTAAGACATATCCAAGAATTAGAACATTTCAAACTTACAAAATTGATAGGATTCAATGCATAAAGTCCATTAGATAATAGCATGTTCCCTCATCCATTCACTATTTCTCCCAAAATAAACTTGCTCTCCTATTAATAGGTGTTATTTCTGATCATTTGAAACACACAAAAACAACATTAAAGGCTTTTTTCCTCACTCTCCCTCTCTTACCTCAAGTTTCAAAGTTCAAAGGAGCAAATTGGGAATTCTCAAAACCAGAGCCTAAACCACCCAATTAACAATCCAAAAACATCACATATCGTCTATTGGAGGTGTCGAAACCTTCATCTTCATCTCAAATCACCAAAATTAGAAAGTCAACCATCAAAATCTCATATTTTGACTTTTTTGCATTTTTCAAGCCATGTATTGATCTAGTCACTTTCAAAACCAAACAACACCTCAAACACACTCTAATATACATCCCTAAGTTGTCCCAACAAGTGTTCCTCAACTGTAACACCGTTTGAGGGAGTTACTATTTTGACCACTTTTGCCACTTTCGCAATAAAGGTGTCAAATCTTGTCCCAGCTATTTTTCTTTGTTTCCAAGCATTCAAGAGGACCATTTGAGGCATATTAAAGGTGTCCAAATTATCAAGACACATCTGTAACAACTATCTTGAAAGATCCAAGTTTTCTTCAAGAGGTAAGTTTCCTCAAAACTTAAACTTATCAAAATATGTATTGCTTTGATGTGCATTGATCATGAACATGTCAAATATATCATATGTGTTATGTTTGAACTATTTTTTCTTTCTATTATTGATTTTATAGAGTTGTAGCGTAGAACTTGCAAAACATGACCTATTTTGAAACCACTATCTGGTTTTAAAATGTAGGCATTTTTAGAAAAATCTAAGACCACCATTGGATTCCTCATGAAATTCTAGGTAGGATCCATCTTTATTTCATCCATTTTCATGGAGAAATAAAGAAGTTATGGCCTTCTTGCAAAACCACCAAAACATGGCCTCCCTTGGGCAAGAACCAGGTCATGGCGCCTTTGGCCATGCCTAGAACACATTCATCCTTATGTATTTATGGGGACGATTTGTACACGGATTTATCACCATCCTAGTGGTTGCAGCGTGTGATTTCAAGTGTGTTTGTGTGCTAGGGCGTGGATTCAACACTCACCCATGTCATTTTTGATCCTTCTAACCTTTTTTTTCTTCACATTTTCACTATTTTTGATATTTTTCTATTTTATTTTTAATAATTATTTTTATAAATCAATTTTAATTATTTCATAATAATTTGTTTGCAAAAATATCACTCACATATTTAAATATTTTATTCACCCAAAAAAGCACAAAAATAATTTTTATTTGATATATTTTTAATATATTAAAGATATTGTTTTAAATTGTTTTTAAATGTTTTAAAAATGATTTCTTTCTTGATTTTCTTTAAAACCAAAATGATTTTAAATATTCATGTGAAAAAAATACCTTTGTCATAAACCTTAATCATTATTTATAACATGATTAATGATTTTATTTGATAAATTATACATATTTTATTGATTTTTCTTTGAAAATATCTAAAAAAAATGAAATTAGGGTTTTTGTTTGGATTCAATAGTTCAAAATTCATTTCAAATCATCTGGGCCTCTATTAGAGTGTAAGACCCAACCCTCTTTGTAAATAAACCAATCTATGGGCCTCTGCTATAATATAAGTCTCATTCTGCTTTTCAAAATCACTGCGTGAATAGTGTTTTTAAAAATCATCTGGGCCTCTGCTAGGAGTGTAAGTCTCATTTCTTTGTACATAAACTTTATTTTAAACAATCATCTGGGCCTCTATTAGAGTGATCTTAATACATTCCACCTTTTTGAAGTGGGGCACAATTATGAACACTTCTTCATCTTCATTCACAGAAGATGTATTTCTATCATACATGACTGTAATAGTCCTCCTACCTAACAGGTCTTGAATATCTTCCCTCATAAGGCGGCAACCTCGAGAGTTGACTGAACAAATAGGATAAGCAACATAATTGTGATGTTCATGATTAAAGAAAACCATTCTGGTCAACCCACCGTGCATTCGGACTAAAGGTTCTCGAATGTACTTGAGATCAAACACAACACACTTTCCTTGACATCCCCGAACCATGTTCATAGTAGCTGACCCATGTTGTGGTAGAGGGTTGTCTTGTACATTTGGATTAGAATCCTTAAAAGACAGAATTCCACATTTGACCAATCTCTGGACATCTACCTTTAATCCATAACAATTCTCAATGTTGTAGCCTGGTGCACCTTGGTGATATGGGAAAAACTGATATGCTCTATACCAATAAGGAAGATTCTTAGGAACCTACGATGGAAACTTGGTATGGATATGCCCTTTTTGTAACAAAGCTGGAAATAAAACTGCATAGGACATGGGAATAGGATCAAAATTTAATTTTCTCTACACACGACCATGGTTGTTGAATGGTGGTCGATTATGTTGAGGAGACTGTTGTTCTTGTTGACGGTGTTGTTGTGGAGCTCGTGGAGCCTGTGGTGGTTGATACTGTTATGTGAACTGTGGTTGATAAGCAGGAGTATTGATGACTGGTGTCACAACAGTAATGTGTTGATGTTGTTGATATCTTCTTCTTGGTCGCCCTTGATGCACCACACTCACTTCTTGCTCTTTATTTTTCACTAAGTTACTTCCATATTTCTTTGTGCTATTGGGAGTACCTCCTTCTTTGGCTAGCCTTCCTTCACGGACCCCTTCTTCTAGACACATCCCCATGTTCACCATTTCGGTAAAATCACTGGGCACACTTGCTACCATTCTTTCATAGAAAAATGAGCTCAAGGTTTTCAAGAAAATTCTTGTCATCTCCTTTTCTTCCAAGGGTGGTGTAAGTTGAGCAGGCACTTCATGTCTGAATTGGGTGTACTACTTGAAATTCTCTTTGTCTCTTTGAGTCATGGCCCTCAGCTGATCTCTATCGGGTGCCATGTCGACATTGTACTTGTACTGTCTGATGAAAGCTTCACAAAGTTCATTGAAAGTCTGAATCTTCATACCATCCAGCCCCATATACCACTTGAGAGCTGCGCCGGTCAAACTATCCTGGAAATAGTGAATGAGCAGTTAATCATTATCAGTTTGCACAGACATTTTACGGGTGTACATGACAAGGTGACTTTGAGGGCAATAATTGCCTTTATATTTATCAAAGTCTGGGACCTTGAACTTGGGAGGAACCTTGACATTTAGGACCAAGAAAAGATCATAAACGCTCTTTCCAAATAATTTTTTCCCACAAAGGGCTTTAAGCTCTTTCTGAATTTCTGAGAACTTGTCTTGGAACTCATTCATTCTCTCATCAAATCCTAAACTTTCACTAGGTGCATTGTGATACACTAGTTCTTCAAGGGTGTAGGGAATAGTGTTCATAAGAGGTGGTGGCATAGACATCACAATGGTTACAGCAGGAATAATAGTTACAGCAGGAACAATAGTCACAATAATTGCAACATGAATTTTAAAAACTGATGGACGATATCCAGTTGAAGTAAAGAAAGGAGACATCCCCCATGGGAAACCAGGAGGCATAGTGTATTGAGGTTCACTTGTAGCAGACACCACTGGGATTGGTGCATATATAACTTCTGATATAACAGGCCATTGGATGTTTTCTTGAGAGCTATGTGATAACTGATTCTAAGCAACCGTCAATACTTCTACCATTCTGTTGAGCGTTTCTAAGCTTTCCCTCAATGTTGTGACTTCATCGCAGAGCACTTTGTTCTCTTGTCCTAGTTGGTCCATTGTTCGGTGATAACTTGCTCGAGTATTGTATTGATGATTCAGGTTGTCTTTGAAGAAGAAGCAAGAGTGAGAACCTGGAATGCAAAGGATGTAATGCTAATGCAAATGCACATGCACAATGTAAATGAACTTCAAGGAACTCAAAAAATATATTTTCAAACATTGTAATACTAGAACTTTGAACAATCAAAAGGCTCGTTTTATTAGTTAAATTGGAATGTTTTACAAAGCAAACAATACACTTTCAAAAGCCAATACATCATAATCAAAAGTACAAAAAACAAAGCAAAAGAAACTAGGAGTCTAATCCTTCGGATGTTGGTCCTTTCTCTCCATGGAGTTCTTTCATTAGTTAGTTAATCCACTCTTGCATCTTTGCCTTTTCAAGAATAAACTTGTCCACATATCGCTTCCAGGAAACAGAAGTTGGAGGAAGACTAGAGCTAGCTAGTAGCTCTTACTCTGAATGCACGATTTGTGTAATGAACATGTTTCTGTTTTCATCTTTTCGTGTATGCACATTAATGGTTGGTGATGGATACGTCATTGATGAGGTTGGTGTCATTTCAATTGTTAATTTGAACATGTTTGGTATTGTTTTTGGAAAGAATATAAACTTGTCTGTTAACAATGAATGGTGTGTTCAATCCTGTTTTGGAAAGAATAAAGATTATGGCTTCTCACTTGATTTCTTGTTCGTAATTGATGGTGAGGATACTATTTCCAAACTGAATTGAAACACGTCTAATTCATGTTGAACTATGTTGGAAGTGTGAGACTGCGGTCACGAGCTATAGTTTATATGATTAATTGTGATGATTTCATGTCGTTTTTGTTGATTTCTTATGATTATGCGACTGATATTTGCTATTTTCGGTTATACCAACACGTTAGGACTCAAACTCTACTCATCTTAGGCACAAACTTTGTATGTGCATGTCGCTACTGCGAAAATAAGGTGCCGGAAAAATAGAAGAGTCGCCACCTTTCGTTATTTATCCCATAGAAGGGAAAGGAAACGACCGGAACAAACCTAGCGAAAAGGTATAAGACAAGATCATCGCAACCAAGTCTGGGTTCGGGAGTCGGTTACGCAAGGGGAAGGTATTAACACCCCTCACGTCCGTTGTACTCAATGGGATCCACGCTTGTTGTGTTTATCTGACGGGTTATTTATCTATCTACCTATTAAGGCTGGCTCAAAAGAAAAAGAAAATTGACTCGACAAAGCATCGCGCTCCGTGCCTACGTATTCCCGTCTGGAACGAGAAATCAGAGTCAACATAGTTCGGCTAACTACGGGTGAAAGGGGAAGGTTGCTCGCCAAGACATCGCGTCTTGTGCCTACGTATTCTCATCATAGAAATCAGAGCGAACGTAGTTTGGGCTAACGAAGCACAGGTTGAATCAACTGTTTTTACCCGAGTGAAGTTAAACAACAGTTCCAGCAGTTAGGGACAACGCCTGTTTGCGGTAGAACAGAAGTTTAACAACACTCTTTTCATCAGAAAAGATTTTCCTTGAATTACGGGCCCACGGGGCAAAAAGAGGTTTGATATTTGTTTTTGAGTCTTTTACGAAAGAAGTGTTTTTTATGAATGTTTGTAGTTCGTACTGCACTAGAGACTATGACTTAGGAGTGAATGCGTCGCATGTCACCCAAAGGGTACCATACTAAACATCCTGATTACTGGAAGGAAACCCTCCAATAACCATTTTCTAAGTGGCTTAAGGCTCGTAACGTACTGTACCAACTTGCCTTTATTACGTATTTTACTATTGTTTTTGGAGATGAGAAGGAGAGAGAACTCTACAGGGGAAACTATCAAGCATCCTACTATTTTCATGCAATGGATTCATCCTATTGGGTGAGTTTGAAACAGGGAACTCCTAGATGTTATCATGCAAAGGTTTCAACCAAAAAGTCTATCATCACTTCCTTAAACAAGGAAGTGAGAGTCCTAAGGGAACATATGAGTGGGAAACAAACAAACAACTGCAAAAATCAATAAAGCAGATAAAACAGAAAAGCAAACAGTAAAGATGCAAATGCAATGCAGTAATACAAGCAGAGGGAGAAACGCAACCTCTAAGCAAACAAGCAAAGAGAACAAACAAAATAGACAAGCAAAGGGAGGGTCACCTCAACCTTTCAATGCAAACACATCAATTAGAAAAGGGAAAATAACACTCAAGCAGATGGAGAACACTCAACCTCTAAGCAAACAAGCAAAGGGAGCTCAACTCAACCTTTCAGTGCAGTCATGCACCTAGCCTAAAATACTCTACACATGAGACTATCCTAATGCATCAAGTAATGCTCAAACAATCATGATGAAAGAAGAAGGGGATGAACAAAATGACATGTAAGGAAATCATTCCAAAATAATCAAACAAGGCATCTAACCTAGAGGGAAGGAAAATGATGGATGGATGCATGTATGATGTAAACCAAAGGAATACATCAAGGCATTCAACCAAAGATGAAATTTGATGATGGGAAGCATGATGTATACCAATGGAATACATCATGACACTCAACCATTCATGGGAGAATTGAATCATGGGAAGCATGATGTAAAACAATGGAATACATCATGACGCTCAACCATTCATGGGAGAATTGAATCATGGGAAGCATGATGTAAACCAATGGAATACATCATGACACTCAACCATTCATGGGAGAATTGAATCATGGGAAGCATGATGTAAACCAATGGAATACATCATGACACTCAACCATTCATGGATGATAATTGAATCATGGGAAGCATGATGTATACCAAATTTATCCATCATGACACTCAACCATTCATGGATGATAGTTGAATGAATGCAAAGCATTCAAGGAAGAGTCATCTATCTAAAGGTTCTAAAGAAACCCTAGTGATTAGTTACAAGGATCACCTAACCAAATGGATTTAGAAGCTCTATCAAGGCCTAATCAAAGTTCTAAATAGGTGTCAACCTATGCTCAATTCTATCAAGAATAAATTAGAAGCCTAAAGTTAGCTAAAGTTCACTTTAGAAACTAAACTATGAGGTAGGCTAAATTAGGATCACCCTAAACACAATCAACTTGGAAATTCTAGGAAAAATACTAAACTCAATCCTAAAAGGCTAGGGAAAATTATAAGGCTTCCTAAATGTGTTAAGGAATCATGGTATAAAATCCAGAGCCAATACCTAAGTCTAAAGATTCTAAACAAATCCTACACTTAAATGTATGCTTAAGGGAATCCACAAGGGAAAGGTCCTAGAAATCTATCTCAAACCCATACCTAAAAGTTTCTAAAAAACCAAAGAAAAAGCATACAATCCTATCAAGATGTCTAAAACAATCACGCAAAAATTCAGAACTAAATTCAAATCCATGAGCTAGTACAAAAATCAGAAAGAAAATCAATCATTTTTTACATTTTTAAACATCTAATTAAAATGGAAAAATAGCAATAAATGGAAAATCAACTAAAAATGCAATTAAATGGTATGGAAAAATGCTAAACATGTTTGGGATCATTCATGATTTTTTCATAATTTTCTAGCAATTATTTCAATTTTTAAAGCATTAAAAATGATAAATGAATAAAAGAAATACAAAAATGAATAAAAGAAATAAAAACGCTGAGAAAATATCACAACCACAAGATTAATGGACCAGTCAATGCATCCAAGCGCCTATAGCGCGCCACGCAGGCTCAGAGGAGAATTAATGAAACGGGGCGTTTCATGGATGTTCACATGTGGTTCGTTTGACTTCAATCCACCATACGTTCTAATATTGTACGTCCATTCAGAAAGTAGTACAATCCAATGCTCTACACCTTGCCACATCATCTGGTCAATGGTCAACAATCTTCAGAATGATTCACACGCCTTGGATTGGAATAACTAGTCAACTGAGTCAAGATGATCTAACGGCCTAGACTTCATCTTCTTCATTTGAACTGGTTAGAAAGGGGGGAATTCCCACGGTGGTCGGAGAAGATTCCGGTCATCTTCTCCGGTGGCATCAACAGTGCCAGATCATCAGATATCACCAAACTTAATAAAAATTGTACAGATCTCTTCCTCTACTCACAAGGATCAACATGATACACTTCTTTTTCATTTTTTCTTAAGGAACAAGCAGATATGAAGCTGAACAGAAATGGTACACTTGTGCAAATCATCACCAAACTCCAAATTCTTTCCATTAATCAAAACTACACCTCACACTGATCATAAACCTATGCTTAAATCTTGATTTCAACCAAGAACAAGGCCTAATTGAATCATCAAAGATTTTGCTCATCACCAAGAAACCTCACAAACAGCTCCAAGATCAATCCTAAATCCATCTAGGGCCTAAGTTCTACCTAACCACATGCAAAAACTACTCTAATTCCTCACCAATTGAGAGTAATCATGAAAAGAAGAAAACCTGGTAAAAGCTTCAACAGTGGATGATTCAGCCACCAATCTTTAACCAAAGCTGTGCAAAATCACTCAATGATGATAGTAGAAGCTTCTTCAACCTTCAATTTCTTCAGAAATGGCTCCAATGGTGAAACTCGAATTTCAATTGTAACTAACTTTTCTCAACTGTGTCTTACCTGTGCAAGCTCATTCCATCACCAACCTTGATATGAACTCATTCATGAGGTTATATAGAAACTTTCTGGGCTGCAATGGAGGCCCAAACTTGGCTCTATGATCCAATTCCATTTTCAATTTTCCTTACTTTTGGCTTTGATGAAATCCATGAAAGTGGCTCTGTTTTGCCTTTAATTTAGCTCAAATGCATTGCTGGTATTGCAAGGAGGATGAAGGGTCAAGACTAATTCCTTAATTCCAATCAATGGTGTGTGTAATTGAAGTTACTTCAATCTTAAGAAACCTTGAATTTGGCCATGAAACAAATTTCAATTTGAAATTATACCAATGCCAATGTGTTCCGAATATCTTTTACCTTCAAAAAATGCACAAACTTGCACTATTTTGAACCAATATGAATAAATTTAGAATTTTCTCATTTAATGCCTTTTAATGATTCATTCATGAAAATTTCTTCACACACTTCTCATTCTAATCCATGTCAATGGATTATTGATGCTTGGTGAAGTAAATAAACTCATTTTAGCAACTTTCTAGTTGAACAAAATTCCATTTGAGGTGTGTAAGATGGTGAAATTGACCCATAATCAAAAATGGCCTATAATCTCAACTTCCCAGAATGCCTCTGTCTTGTAAGCAATGTATCTTGAGTTCTACAAATCCAATCATGGACTTCTAGTACTTTTTGGAAAGCTAAGAGGATAAGGAACAACATTCGTGTTGGCATGAAGTTGAGGAGAATCATCTTTCTAGGTCAAAAATGGCATGGAAGTTGGTTGACTTTCAAGCACCAAAATCACATTCATCTGATGACCTATAACTTGTCTGATTCATAACTTGAGTTCTATAAACCCTATCAAAGACTTCTAGTACTCAAATTAAAGCTATGATCATGCTCTAAAACAATAATGCTGGGGTCAAGGTGAGATGAAAATCACATATTGAGTTATGCGGTCTTGAAGTTAGGCACTAAACTAGGGGATTTTACACTGTCAAGCTTAGAAACCCTAGCTTAGGAACTCCTCACACTCTTGATTCATGATGAGTTAGTCTTGGAATCATCCCTTATGCATCTCAATACATCAATCCATGATCATATGGCCTTGAAATTAGGTCTCAACCTTCTTCAAATCATCTGTTGACCTAGGGTTGACTAGATGAAACATTAGTTACACCAATCTTGGTAGTAGCTTCTTATCCTTCACATGATGACCTGTATAGGCTTCAAGATGACTTTCAATACTTCTCATGAGCTCTCTTAAGGATTCAAGTCCAACTCCATGGATTCAAAATCATCTGAATAGCCTCCCTCCCTGTCAAGTTAGGAGATATGCATTCTTGTGTCCAACCCTCTCTCTGAGGAACTTTGACTTTTTTGATGAGGATATCAACCCTTGAATACTTGAATAAGGACCCTTATATAGCTTCATATCTTGTTAGCCCTTTGTTGGTAGTCATACCTCTTGATCTCCTGCACATATGTCAATGCAATGCAGATGATAACGCTAAAATGAATGCAATAAAACACAAGCTAGATAAGGAAAGGTTAGACAAATTTTGGGGTGCAACAGTGCAGAAGTTTTATTTTTGACCTTTCCCTATCATCTGAACTTCTAATATGGATTGTAACTTCCTTTTATTGTTAAGGCTCTTGCTTTTAACTTATTTTTCATTGAACCTGCCGGATCATATCTAATGTAACTTGAGAACACATTTTTATGCACAATCTATTTTTCTTTTTCGCTTTAACATGGTTTGAGATTGATGATGCTTGTTTTGCAGCAGGTTTAGATGTTATTATCACGCTGGCTTTCATGGTTTGGTGATATGTGATTGCGGGTGCATGGAGGCGCTTTCCCAAAAGTCTCAATGCAAAGTCCTGCTACGGTCGAAGAGAGATTCTTGCAAGAAAAAAAAACATCCCCGTATACATAAGTGCCAATACATGAGAGATATCACATATATTTTGAATTCTATCCTTAGAGGTTACAACCATGGGAGAGAGGAAAGACATTACGAATAGAAAATCCTAGCCGGTGATTATTTCCTCCTCTTTCGGTATTTTATTTTGCTAGATTCCAAACAAAGATACCTATTCATATATATAATGGTATAAATCGATGCTCCATTGATACACATGTTCCTTGTGTAATAGCCTAGAACAACTTCGTGTACTGTTCAAAGGTGAACCTGGAAAAAAGATTGTTGGAAGTCTCTCACTTTCTCGAGATTCAGAAGCTCAATGGTGCAATGAAATCTGCGGCTCTCGTGCTCAACAGAGGAAGCTTTTCATTTCACAAATCTCAGGGAACACTATTGTTGGTTTCCATTACTCAAATATATTTTTGCTATCATGTCTAGTTCTAGTTGCCTTTGAAACCAAATTATGAGTGCCTTTAAAAAAATATGGATTATGCTTTTAGAAAGATGCTTGTAACTGTTGTAATTTACACTTGAAGATGTAATGGAAATGCGAGTGGTGACTTTGTAATGAGCCATTAATTCTTAAGTTTCTTTTTGAATTGATTTGAGTCTTGTAATGTGAGGGGCCATTGAACTTTGTATTATCTTGTACCTCTTGAGTTTTTTTTGGAATTATTTTAAGCTTGCATGCTGTAATCTTGTTATTGAAAAGGAAATTGGACTTTTGAATCTTTTGTATAACTTTGAACTCACTTGTAATTGAACTTTTAGGAATTACCTTTGAGTTCGAAACTTAAGTCTTGTAATAATTATGACTTATATTTGAATTTGACATGTGAAGTATTCATCAATCCAGACATGCAAGATCTTAAAGTGTGGAAATTTTTGTATACGTGAACATGAACTTATTGGTGTAAAGCTTCCTTCTATAAATGTTTTGTCTAGTTTAGTTGCTTTGAACAATCGTCCTACACTTAAAAAATGAGTAGGAACTCCTTACGAATCTTTTCGTGTAAAGTGAACTGTAATTCTTTTGAGCTCAAAATTTGAATCCTCATGAATATTGTCTTGAACTTGAATATTGATCTTTGAGACCATTTTCTGCAAATTGAATTATTTTGAGTTTCAAACTAACTTGTAAAATTTGAATTTCAAAAGGCCTGATAACTTGGTTTCCTATAAAAACCTTTTAGTTATGCATCCCCTTTGGATTTATTTATAAACCCCACTTGAAAGATTTTTGAAAAAGGAGAAAATATGATATCCTCAAGTTTGAATGCTCTTAATCTTGGAACTTTTGTATGAATTTGGATAAAAATATTGTCTCTTTGATACTAGAAAATCTCCTTTGAATTGTGATAAACTTTGTAACTTGGGTGGTGGATTTTCATGGTGAAATTCAAATCATATTTCTTGCATAAAAAACTCACGAGTCCTTTTAAGATATATTCATTGGAGGCTAACAATTCAAAATATTTCCACTGAAATTTTTGAGAAATTCTGAGGAAAAATGACCAGTAGAAAAAAACCTCAGGATCCTTGAATCAGAATGGTTATACCCTAAAATGCTTGACTATGAGAATTAGTGTCGTTTATACTTGAAATCAGAGTACCTGCACACACTTGTTAGTCATGATAAACACGCACCCAAAATCTTATGGCCTGAAGATGTTATGCAAGATGATGGACAAAGAGATGAGATCTTAGAGTTAAAATTAGGGTGTGACACTATGATCCAGTATACCACTGCTTCACGTTTCCAGATTATCAGCTCACACCAACATTGGAAGAGTAATCTCATCTGATTCATCTACCTATCATTGATCAAGATCCATTTTCTGGATTGGAAGAAATTCCCAAATATCAAACCATTGCAAAAGCTACCTCTTTGGAAGAATCAACTATCAAAGCTCACATGGCCACCAAAAGAGGAATTCAGGGTTTACCAGCTAAATTTCTGATGGGAAAAGCACTTTACTTTGCTAGCATAGGAAACATAACATTTTTTAGGTTGTTTTTGTTCTGCTCATTTATGGGTTATTCCTTTTCCCCAATATTGACAACTTCGTGGACATCAACGCTTTCAAGATATTCCTAATTGGGAATCTAGTCCCAACTTTGCTCGCAGATGATTATCACTCGGTATATTTAAGGAATTTGTACAGCGGAAGAATGATTACACATTGTGTACCATTACTCTACAAATGGTTTATTTCCCACTTATCCAAATTTGCTGCTTTTTGGGATCCCAAGAGTAGTATGTGATGGTCACAAAAGATTATGTCTCTCACCCATTCTAACATAGATTGGTATAATCGGGTCTATGACAGAATAAAAATCATTGACAAATGTGGAAGTTTCGCAATGTATATCTCATTGGTACGAAAGGAGGGATAAATTATTATCCAATGTTAGCACGTCGTCAGCTCGGATACTCGATGAAGGACATACCATATAAAATTCATCTAGAAGGTCTTTTCCTCAAGGAAGGAGAAAATTACAGAGCACTCAAGAAGGAATTTATGCATGCCTGGAAACATGTTCATAGAAAAGGAAGAGAATCTTTGGGAAGGCCAAACCGCATCTCTACAGAGCCTTATCTCCGATGGGTGCAAACCAGAGCCATCAAATTGAAGATGCCTTGCCCTCTTCAGGAAGTTTTTCCCTTGAAAGAGTCTATTCTCTACTTCATGAATGACATAGAAAAACTACAGGTCAAAAGGATGCTCTGATTCAGATATTAGAGCAACATCCTATATAGAGTCAAGATGATCGGAGGAGTTTACTATCTCCTTTCACTTGGAAAAGGATCATTGACCCGACAACAGATGAAGGGGCCTAATTAAAGAAGAGACAGGGGAGTTAACAACCAGCATCTGGACCTTCGTCAAGATATCCCTAGAATTCATAGGCCTATTTTTCCTCCCCGCGCTTTGTAAAATAATATACTTTTCCCTGTAAAATATTGCAACCCTTTGAATTCAATAAAAGGTTTCCATTTCTATATGATATTTGCAACATAATTGTTAAAAGTTCTTTTGAAAAAAAACAAAAAAAAAGGTCATTCCAATTTCTATGCATATCATTCATCATTCTTGCATTACACATTGTCACACCCTCATTTTCACCTTTAGCCTTTCATGCCCTACATTCGTCATATCATACATCATTCTATTGCATGTCGAGCATGTGGGTTCACAAGGTAAAGATTAGGTCGGTATGTTGTTGTTCCATTCCAAATAAAAAATTGCCTATCATGGATTGCATTGAAGAAAAGGTTCATCATCTATGGTTTGATTCAATTTGGAAAGTCTACTCATGTAGATTTCTTCTAGGAGAAGTTACTTGAAAATATTAGGATATTGAAGATCAATATTCCTAATATACATGAAGTGCAATGCCTAATTCAAGGTTTCTTCCTCCAACTTTGTTTCAAATTCTTGATCAGAGGGAAGTTAAAATTTGCAAAGCATTAGTCAAGATCACAAGTGCATAATTGAAGATTCCATTCATTCCAAATAATGGTATAAAGGAAATCCATCATTCAAAGTTCAAGATTCATGAATTCAAGACTAGAATATTACCAAGAGAAACTTCATGATAGTAAAAGAATGCCACTTGTTACAAAATCTCCAAGTAATGTTTAGAAATTAATTTATTTCTAATTTTGATGTAAGTCTCTAATCAAATTCATGCAATGGTACCTTTCATGCCCCAAAAAGCTTACATGTTCCACATTATGCCCCCAAACATCCAAGGAAAATAATTAGGAGTTAGCTCAGCATTGGAACATGTCAAGATCAAGACTATGTTTGCTTGGCCATGGGTAATTTTAATGTTATCCAAAGCAGCCCCATGCAAGAAGTGACAACTTGCATTATATCATAAAACCATTACATGTCACAAGACCAAGGAAATGAACCCACAATGATGCATCTACACATCAAATATCATAATTTTAAAAATCTGTCCCAAGGTAGTAACATTGACCACAAGAGCTGTCTAAACACAAGCCAAAAAATGGGTACAAGGTTTGAGGGCAATGTAGAGTGCTGCAGAAAAATGACAGTATAGGCAAGTAGTGCAGCAAAAATGGAACATAGCAACCTGCATGGAAATGGAAAGAAAGAGAGTGACATGAGGAAAGTGGCAAGAGACATTATCCCATGAAAAAATATGATATTTTGAAAGTAGGGAAACCCTAAGGTGCTGAGATAAAAGACGAGAGGGGGCTGCAAACAAAGGAGAAGATATTCAACATTCACTGTACATTGAGATAGAGAGAACAAGAAAACCAGAAAAAATAGAGAGAAAGAAAACCAGCAAAAATCAAGAGAGTCACATAGAAACACAAGAGAACCATTGAGAAGGAGAACCATAAAAGCATATAGTGAAGAGTGAAGAGAACACCCAACCAAAATCAGTGGAGGTTTTGCAAGAAGGGGAACAACTCTTGGGTATCCATTTCTTCAAACTTTTTCTCTCTTTATATTTTTCATTTTTGTCATTTATTATCTCTGTTAAGTGTTTTGTGCTGTGTACCTTGTGTAAAGGTCCCAAGAATGACCAAGAAACCTTTGTAAGAACCCCAAGAAAGGGAGAGAACAAAGAGAAAAACCCAGATTATTCACCCAGCAGGGCTGACACGGGCGGCCGTGTCAGCCCGTTGTTTAAAAGTTTTCTTTGCGCGTATCTCCTAGGGGTGTTGACACGGGCGGCCGTGTCAGCCCTCTGTTTGCCTCAAAAACCCATGTTGTAGGCACTTCTGGACACGGGTCGTGTCAGCTAACACGGCCGGCCGTGTCCGGCCACTGTTTTTCATGTTTTTTTGTTGGTATTTTACCTTAAAAAATTGTTTTCAAGGGGTTTGCCTTTTTTGTGTGTTTTGATTCAAGCCGACTAACCCGTTATGTTTGAATGACCTTTGTGTGTGGATATTTTGTTATTGGTCATTTTTGACCTTTGGTTCCAAAAAAAAAAACCTTTTTAAGAAAACAAACTCTCGATTCTCATCGAGCCATTTTTGACCTTGTAAGTCGACCGCCTTGTGCGTTCGCCATCGACCTTGTTCACATCACTTCAAATATTTTCACAAACAATAAAACCCTTGATCCAACATCAAGTGGTATTTTTATCATAAAAAATCCAAAACACAATAAATATACGGTTGGGATTATACACCATAAACTTTAAAGTGGTGGAGAAGGAATGAGAATGGAACCCTCTTACACTCGTTCCAAATGTTTTTAATACAAGTCGCTCGACTTGGTTATTCGAAACATTCATCTCTATCCAAATTCTTTTGTGTAATCCTCATCAAGGACAATTTCTCCTCAAAAAATTAAAAATAACATCAACTCATCAAACTTCTTTTCGCCTTAGGGCATCAATCCGAAAACCCTTTTTCAAAGGTATAAAATCAACCAACAAACAACCATTTCACAAGCCTTTGAACTACTGAGCTCTGATTCTTCACTTCTTTTAAGTGAGGATACGTAGGCACTCTGTGTCATTTTTCGCATAGCGACAACTGGCGACTCTGTTGGGGAGTTTTTCCTAAGTGAGTCAAGCCTAACCTAGGTCGTTTTTGTGTGTTTGAGTTCTTTCTATTAGCTTGCTTATTGGTTTCCTTTATTCAATTGTATCTCACCGTATTTGGTTTCATTCGTTGTGGTATGGATTGGATACTTTGGTGGCAAACCTTGAGGGAAAGACTCTATACCCGAGTCTAGAGTGTTAAAATTGAGATAGGAGAGGTTGAGTATTATGGGCTTCCAAGATGCTCATCTCGTGATAGTCGATACGAGAACCTCGCTTAGAGTAGATTCCTTTGAGAATGATGAGAACCGTCAAGCTCTTGGCGTGTTTGATCAAGTTTTTCTTGGGAATCCATTACTCTAAGGACCTTTAGAACCCTAAACCATTGGCCAACTAAGATTGATGATCACGTAGTATGGGTCCTTGAGAAGCTCTTCTCGTATAGATCGATACGAAGACCTCGTTTAGAAGAGACTTCCTTGATGGAGTTGTTGCCTGGCAATGACTTACATATGTAACAAACAGTCAAGGAAATCCATGACTCTGAAATCCTTGTCTAGAACCCAGTGTCGACGTGTCTCGTAGTATGGGTCCCCGAGAAATTCTTCTCGTGTGGTTCGATACGAGGACCTCACTCAAAAGAGGTTCATGTGATGGAGTCATCATCCGACATATTCATGTCGTGTATGATGAACAGTCAAATGAATCCATGACTTTGGGATCCGTTTTAAACCATAGATCACGCCTTGTGAGAATCGTTTTTGAAAAAGTAGTCAGTATCGGCCATATCCATACCTCAGACTTATGAGCCCATGTGCTCGGATTCCATTAATGCATACATACATACTTCGTAAATAAAGCTCTTAGTGTCTTGTTCTTGTTGCAGATATAAGCATTTTTCAGAAGCAATCATGATGAATGTGAATCTAGGGACAATGAGACTAAACAAGAAGACCGACAAAAAAAGTACTTTCACTTTCAAATACAAAGATCCTTCAATTGACAGTATGAAAGATCTAAGTGCCAAGATCACTCCCATCAAGCACAAAAAATTTCACTCTTCTTATGGGAGAATCTTAGATTTATTGACAGAGAAAATAGAATTCAAAGCCCTCACAGCCTTGGCTCAGTACTGTGACACTTCTCTCCGTTGTTTCACCTTCGCTGATTTTCAAATAGCTCCCACTTTGGAAGAATTCGAGAAGATTTTGAACTTCTCCATCAAAGATCGCAATCCTTTTTTGAAGCTTGAAGAAGAATTCACCTTGAAGAAAGTGGCTTCTGCCTTAGGGATTCCCACAGGAGACGTGATAGCCAATTGGGCACTCAAAGGAGCTAGGGGATTTTTGAGGAAGTTCTTAGAAGATAAGCATGGAAGTATGCCAAAGAAGAGAAATGGGAAATATGTGGTTCAGTTTTAGCACTCTTGGTCTATGGAATTGTGATGTTTCCAAATAGGGAAAATTTTGTGGACCAAGTAGCTGTGGAAATTTTCTTGACCAAGAACCCCGTGCCTTTCCTCCTAGGTGACTTCTATCATACACTTCATACAAGACATACAAAAGGAGGTGGAATGTTCCTCTGTTGCGCCCCGCTCTTGCATAAGTGGTTGAGGACCCAAATGCCTGAAAAAGGTCCTTTTTCTTCCGAGAAACTCTTATGGCCTCAAAGATTCGCTTCACTCACCGCTAGTTCCATCACATGGTACAAGAGGGAGTGGGAAACCAGAGATATCATCTTTTCTTGCGGAGAATTTCCCAATGTGCCTCTCTTGAGAACACGAGGTTGCATCAATTACAACCCGATGTTACTCAAAATACAATTTGGACACTCCATGGATGGCCCTCCTAAAGAAGAAGATTTGGTGTTGTTCCTTGTTAATACGGTCGATCCAAATGACCCAACTGTAAGAAAGGCAAGAAGAGCCTGGGTAAACATCATAAGAAGCAATCCAGACAATGGAAGGAAGAATGTCCTTGCTCATGAACCTTATGTTAAATGGGTGAAAGAGAGAGAAAAAGAAGTCAAGTTACCTTTTGTCTTTGATGCATCTGCTTTCCCACCGAATCCTGAGCCTGAACCAATCTTACCCGAAGACATGAAGAAACTTAAGGCTAAAGTCCAAAAACTTGAAGATGAGAACACTCAGTTTCAAATTAAACTCAATGAGACTAAGCAGAAAAACAAAGCTTGGGAAGACAAAAGCAAAAAGTTGATAGAAAGTTCGAGGATAGTAAGAAAAGGGCTAGGGAATAGAAAGGAAAGAAGGAATGGGTTGGTGGAGCACTCAAAAACGCCAATGCCGACTTGGATCACCAAAATGAAAAATTGGACCAAGTATGGCGAAAGGTTAGAGACTTAGAAAATGATGTAAGAATAGCCACCCAGAGAGATGACATCATCCACAATCTCCAAATTCTCTATTCCGAATGGAAGGACAAATTTGTAAACCTGGCGGGATTCTCCAACTTTGTGCTTCAACAAATATCTGAAAAATTGAAGGTGGCTGATCAAGTGATGGCTCCTGAAAACACTCATGTCCCTGTGTTCGACTTTGTGAAGTTTTGCAAGGAAACAATGGGAGAGCTCGTTACAGATTTGGAGGCGGTTCACAGAGCCCGAGGAGTCACCTTTAGAGTTGATTTGTAATTTGTTTAAGAAGTGTATCTCATATTTTGTATTTGTTCCATATGCATTTATACATCATCCCGCATTCCATAAAACAAAACCGAAACTTACAAAAACTTGACCTCCATTCGCAGTAAACAAGCTGACTTCCCGACATCCCTACTACACTCGTGGCAATCAAAGATTACTAATGGATCAGATTGAGCAGAATTAAGCCGCTTTCAGGGAAGAGATGACCCAAATGAAGACTCAGATGGGCCAACTAATGGAAGTCATCCAGGCTATGGCTAGAGGACAAGAAGAGATGAGACAAGCTGTGGAGAGAAACGCTACCAACACTCCAATTCCTACTACTGCAGGCTCAAATCCCACTCCTGGTGGTGCCACTCTTGCAAGTGCAATTCCCGCTCCTGGTGGCACAATCCCAACTCCTGCTAGCGTAGGTGCAATCCTTACTCCTGGTGGTAGTGTGGTTCCCCCTCCAATCCACTTTGATGATCATGAAGGTTTCTACAACCCTCACGACGACTTGGCCGTAGACGCTTCTGGAGCGCCGACTACGGATATGGAAAAGAAATTACTTGCCTTACAAGAGACAGTCAAAGGACTACAAGGCCCAAGCACTTTTGGGTTAGATGCCGCAGATATGTGTTTGGTGCCCGGTGTTAAGATTCCATTCAAGTTCAAAGTCCCCGACTTTGAAAAATACAAAGGGACCAGCTGTCCCCGAACCCACATTCGATCATATTGTAGGAAGATGGCTGCCTACTCTAACAACGAAATATTGTTGATGCATTTCTTTCAAGATAGTCCCAGTGGGGCATCCTTTAAATGGTATATGCAGTTGGAAGGTACACATATCAAGACATGGAAAGAGTTAGCTGAGGCATTACCTAATCGCACACAACTCCAAGGCCTGACCCAGAAATCTGGTGAAGCATTCAAAGACTATGCATAAAGATGGAGGGACTTAGCTAATAGAGTCCATCCTCCTCTTCTTGAAAGAGAATTGACAGATATGTTCATGGGGACTCTTCAAGGTCCTTTCCTAGAACGCTTGGCGGGATGCACATCCTCTGTATTCTCAAATTTAGTTATGGCTGGTGAGAGGATCGAGAATATGATAAAGATTGGGAAGATTCAGAATGCTGATGGAGTTTTTGGTGGACCTAAGAAGCCCCACCAAGGTTTTGCAAGGAAAAGAGAAGGGGAAATAAACGTTGCCTCGATGGATAAGGGGAAAGCCAGAGCATATCAAGGTTCTTATCATCATGTGGCCGTTGTTACTCCAAATCAACCTCTCACCATACCTGCAAGCCAACCGGATGTTCAAATTCCCTACCAACAACGTCAAAGCTATTACCAGGGTCCGCCAAGGCAAAGGAGACCTGAGAAAAAGTTTGATCTTATTCCAACAACTTATGCTTGGTTGCTTCCATTTTTGCTTAAGGGTTCTATAGTACAGTTGAGAGAGATGAAGGCTCCCTCAGTTGTCCTACCTCTTAGCTATGATGCAAATGCCCGTTGCGAGTTTCATTCTGGAGCTCTCGGACATAATATTGAAAACTGCAAAGCTTTGAAGTACGTGGTACAAGATCTCATTGATTCAAAAGCCATCAATTTTACCAAAAACACTCCCAATGTGACTAATAATCCAATGTCGAACCATGCTACAAACATGATTGAAGAGTCTAGAGGGAAGAAGTTGGTGTCAGAAGTTGACAAGATGAAGACCCCTTTTACAGTTGTTAAAGAACAATTGTTAATGAAGAATATTATCCCAGGATGTACCGAGGATTGTCAACATTGTTTGGAAGATCCCCAAAGTTTCCATGATTTAAAGATAGGCATCTAGAAGTTGTTAGATCAAGGTGTCATACTGATAGAACAGATATCAAAGGCCAAAGAAGTGGCAACTCTAGACATTCCATATGACCCGATTTATATTCCCTGTGATCCGATGGAATTTTCTTATGATGAAGAACTATTGAACAATCCACATGGTCAGAATCGTGTGTCATTGACGATTCCGTATGAGCATCCACATATGCCTCTAACAATTCCATGTGATGAAGATTGGTATCCTGTCCAAATTCCACTACAAATCCCGTATGATGTTGTACCGCTAACAATTCCAAGTGATCAGCCTCGTGCGCCTTTGCAAATCCCCTGTGATTATGATTGGCATCCTGTTCAGACTCCATATAACCAAGCTCGTGAACCACTGCATATACCATATGATCAAGTAGAGTCCCACAGTCTCCATCCTCACTCGCTCCGTTAGTGATATCTACGTCTGCTCCTTTCCCTTTTGAGAGCACCAAGGTTGTCCCTTGGAAATATGAGCCAACTGTTTACATAAATGGGCAGAAGGTGGAAGAGGATGCTGTGAAAGCTGATAGCTCTGTAAAGAACATGGTTGGAACCGGTGGAATAACTAGAAGTGGGAGGACTTTTGCACCCGTACCACCACCAAGCAGTACAAATGAGAAGAAGACAATGATTGAGTAGGGGCAGACCTCTACTCAAAAAGGAAATTTCGGTGAAGACGTTGAAGAATTCCTACGAATCATCTGGAAAAGTGATTATAAGGTGGTTGACCAGCTCAACCAAACACCTTCAAAGATTTCCATGTTGTCACTACTAATAAGCTCCCCTTCCCATCAGGAGTCATTGATAAAGTTTTTAAAGACTGCTCATGTTCCCCAAGAAATATCTTTTGTGCAATTTGAAGGAGTTGTGTCAAATATTGCTTCCGCGCACATTCTAAGCTTAAATGATTGAGAGTTTCCCCCCGAAAGGAAGAATCATAATAAAGATTTACAAATTTCCATCGAATGTATTGACGTTTTTTTGTCAAGGGTGTTGGTAGATACTGGATCATCCTTAAATGTCTTACCAAAGAATTCTTTGTCCAAATTGACTATCGAAGGATTAATGATGAAGCCCAGTTCATTGATAGTGAAAGCTTTTGATGGGACAAGAAGGACAATGATTGGGGAAGTTGATCTCCCCATCAAAATAGGTCCTCACACTTCCATCATCACGTTCTATGTGATGGATATCTACCCAGCATACAGTTGTTTGCTAGGCCGTCCTTGGATTCATGCAGCCGGTGTTGTAACATCCACTCTTCACCAAAGACTAAAGTTCATGGTTAACAATTAGCATGTCGTCATTGAGGGAGAAGAGGATATGCTAGTAAGTCATTTGTCCTTATTTCGCTATGTTGAGGTGGGAGCTGAAGTCCATGAGACCCCTTTTCAAGCGTTTGATGTGATAAGTGTGGAAATGATTCTTGCTAAGAAAGAGGAAAAGAAGTCAGAAAGGTCTGGATCCCCCATGGTTACTTGGAAGGACGCAAGGACTGTAATCAAGGCTGGTCACCCTGAAGGTTGGGGAAGACTGTTGGAGTTACCTATCAACAAGAACATAACGGGTTTGGGTTACCTTGGCGGTCACAAAGTTCAGCAGAAGACAACCGTTGACAAAGGTAGAGGGTTCATTCCTCTACTTGCCTTAGTTAATGGTGGACATATGGTGGATGATCAGGTAACCTTTGTGGAGACTGAAGACGATGCACTGAATGAAGTCTACATGGTGTACCCAAGAGCACCGAATCAACAACTCAATAATTGGACTGTTACTGAGATATCGGAAGTCACCCTTGTCGAAGAGTAATTTTCCTTATTTGCTTTCAAATCCCATGCTCTGCCCAAGGCATAATGAATATTTTATAGGGCCCCCCATGTTTTCAATTAATATTTATCATGAATGAAATGAACCTTTTGCATTCAATTGTGTTCCCTGTCTTTCTTTTTTATTTTTGCATAAAAAACTGGCAATGTTTTTCTTGCATCTTTCTTTTTTTCATCTTCTCAAAATAAAGCATAAAATCACCAATCATGCATATCTACTCCGGGTTCCATTGATAACGATACTGCTACGGTTCCATATGACTTTGATAACCCAATATACCATGCTAATGAGGATTTTAAGGAAGATTGTAAGCTCATCGAGGAGTTAGCCAGACTATTAAAGCAAGAATCGAAGATCATTCAACCGCATCAAGAATCAGTGGAAGTTGTCAATCTTGGAACCGCAGGGGATAAGAAAGAAGTCAAGGTAGGCGCTTCCCTAGAAGAGAGTGTGAAGAGAAGACTGATCGAGCTCCTACGCGCGTGCACAGATGTGTTTGCTTGGTCATACCAATTCATGCCTGGTTTGGATTCAGACATCGTGGTGCACAAATTGCCCTCAAGGAAGAATGTCCGCCTGTAAAGTAGAGGATGAGAAAAACTCGACCTGACATGGCCCTTAAGATTAAGGAGGAAGTGCAAAAGCAGCTTGATGCCAGATTCTTGGTAGTATCAAAATACCCTCAATGGGTCGCCAACATTGTACCTGTGCCTAAAAAAGATGGTAAGGTGCGAATGTGTATCGACTACAGAGACCTAAATAGAGCCAACCCAAAAGACGACTTTTTGTTGCCGCATATTGATGTGTTAGTGGATAATAAGGCTCAATTCACTCTGTTCTCTTTCATGGATGGTTTCTCAGGATACAACCAGATTAAAATGGCTCCATAGGATATAGAGAAGACTACCTTCATTACCCCTTCGGGAACCTTCTTCTATAAGGTTATACCATTTGGTTTAAAGAATGCTGGTGCGACATATCAACGAGCAATGGTGACTCTCTTTCATGATATGATTCATAAAGAGATTGAAGTCTACATTGACGATATGATTGCAAAATACCAAACTGAAGAGGAACATCTCACCCATTTGGAAAAGTTTATTACAAGGCTAAGAAAGTTCAGGCTAAGGCTCAATCCGAATAAATGTACCTTTGGGGTAAGATCTGGTAAATTTCTAGGTTTTATCGTGACCCAAAAAGGGATTGAAGTCGATCCTGACAAAGTAAAAGCTATCCAAGATATGCCAACTCCAAGAACAGAGAAGGAGGTTCGTGGTTTCTTAGGGAGATTAAACTACATTTCCATATTCATATCTCACCTAACAGCCACCTGTGAGCCAATATTCAAGTTGCTTCATAAAGATCAAGCAATCATGTGGAATGACAATTTCCAAAAGGCGTTTGAGAAAATAAAAGAATACCTGTAAGAGCCACTGATCTTGATGCCTCCCGTGCCGGGAAAACCTCTCATCATGTACTTGACCATTCTGGAAGGATCCATGGGATGTGTGTTGGGACAGCATGACGAAACAGGTAGAAAAGAGCACGCTATCTATTACTTAAGCAAAAAGTTCACTGACTGTGAAACGAGATACTCAATGCTAGAAATGACATGTTGCGCGCTCGCATGGGCTGCCAAACGCTTAAGGCAGTATATGGTGACCCATACCACGTTGTTGATATCAAAGATGGATCCAGTTAAGTACATCTTCGAAAAGCCTGCTCTCACCGGACGAGTAGCCCGTTGGCAAATGGTACTGACAGAATATGACATCCAGTACGTCTCACAAAAAGCTATCAAAGAGAGTGTGTTGTCTGAATATCTTGCTCACCAACCCATGGTAGATTACCAGCCCATGCGTTTTAACTTTCCCGATGAAGATATCATATTTGTCAGAGACTATGAAACATTAGGCCCAGACGAAGGACCCGAACCAGGATCACGATGGACGCTCGTGTTCGATGGTGCCGCAAATGCTCAAGGCAATGGAATAGGGGCAACCCTCACATCTCCTACTAGTTTCCATATCCCATTCACCGTAAGATTATTTTTCGAATGCACCAACAATATGGCTGAATATGAAGCATGTACCTTCGGAATCGAAGCCGCCATTGACCACAGAATCAAGATTTTGGAAGTGTATGGGGACTCGGCTCTAGTCATCAGTCAAGTCAGAGGCGATTGGGAAGCACGTGACAACAAACTAGTTCCATATCGAGATCACGTCTTGAAGTTAATCCCATACTTTGATGAGATCACTTTCAATCACATTCCTAGAGAAAGTAATCAATTAGCAGATGCTCTTGCCACATTGTCATCCATGTTCAAAGTCAAGTGGAAAAATGAGGCACCCTCTATCCGCATTGAATATCTCTATGAGCCTGCCCACTGTCTGGAAGCAGTGATAACAACTGATGATCAACCTTGGTTCTATGATATCAAAAGGTATTTAGAGAAGCAAGAGTATCCATAAAACATTTCCATCACAGACAAGAAGTATATAAGAGGGGTTTTGTCCAAATTCTTCTTAAGTGGAGTTGTGCTTTACAAGAGAAACTATGATTCAGTCTTACTCAGATGTGTGGATAGACACGAAGCCGACCGAATCATAAATGAAATCCATGAAGGCTCTTTTGGCACACAGGCCAGTGGACACACGATGGTTAATAAAATTTTGAGGGCTGTTATTATTGGATGACGATGGAAACTAACTGCTATCGTCACGTGCATACATGCCACAAATGTCAAATCTATGTGGATAAGATACATGTGCCACCAGTTTCTCTAAATCTCTTGACATCTCCTTGGCCCTTCGCCATGTGGGGCATATACGTGATTGGTCACATCGATCCAACTGCTTCAAACGATCATCATTTCATCTTAGTTGCCATTGACTACTTCACTAAGTGGGTGGAAGCCGCATCTTACACCAATGTCACCAAACAAGTCGTCACTCGCTTTATCAAGAAAGAAATCATTTGTTGTTATGGGGTCCCAAATAAAATCATTACTGACAATGGTTCAAACCTCAATAACAAGATAATGAAGGAATTGTGTGAAAGTTTCAAGATCGAGCATCACAACTCATCACCATATCGCCCGAAGATGAATGGCGCAGTTGAGGCAGAGAATAAAAACATCAAGAAGATTATTCAGAAAATGGTGAAAACATACAATGATTGGCACGAAATGCTACAATTTTCTTTGCATGGCTACCGCACTTCAGTATGCACTTCCACTAGGGCAACTCCATTTTCTCTTATATACGGCATGGATGCGGTACTCCCCATCGAGGTAGAAATTCCTTCCCTGAGAATTCTGACTGATGTCAAGCTCGATGAAACAGAATGGATGCAGGCAAGATTTGATCAACTTAATCTCATTGGTGAAAAGCGCATGGCAGTCATCTGCCATGGCCAGCTTTACCAAAAGCGGCTGAAGAGAGCGTTTGACAAGAAAGTTCTCCCTCGAGAGTTTGAAGTGGGAGACTTGGTATTGAGAAAGATTTTGCCAATCTACACAGACACAAGGGGCAAATGGACACCTAACTATGAGGGTCCATATGTTGTGAAAAAGGTTTTCTCCGAAGGAGCCTTGATATTATCCAACATGGACGGTGAAGATCTGTCATCCCTTGTAAACGCAGACGCAGACAAAAAATACTACGCTTGAAAGCAAAACCGATAGAAAACAAAAAGAAAAAGTCCAGGAAAAAGTTAGGGTTAAAATGAAAAAGAACAATAATACCCGATAATTTGAAAATCCTCGGGGGCAACTTAGGCAAAAAAAGGGTATCCCGGTAGACTGAAAACCCGAAAGGGCGGTCTAGGCAAAAGTTAGGGACCTTAAAAAGAAAAATTGCGGTCTGCGAAGAGTCTGTGAGCTCATCATCAAAATAAAGAGAGCTACACACGGGAAAGATCAATCCAACCACCTTCCCCAGAAGCAACGTACGAGAAACCTCGAAGCCATATGGATCTTAGCAGAATTGGAACTCAACGGAAATCCGATCTTTTTTCTCGTTGCCACTGTACTTTTTGACATGTTTTTTGCAATGAACTCTTTTAGGAATTGTATCCCTATGTAAATTTACCCATTCATGGGTCACTTTATCATCAATAAAATATTTCTCATCAATTTATGCTTCATCTTTTTACTTTTTATGTTTGTTTACAAAAAGTAGAATTTTTATTCTTAATAAATACTGCATTGAGAATTATGGGACGACAATAATAACACAAGAAAGCATAAGATTGCTCTCCGATCAAGGTGTATGAAGAATAAATACGACCTCTAATAAGCGTACGTGTATACAAAGCATCGTTAAATCACAAATTCACCGGAACTCGACCAAGTCAGGGGCAACCCAGTTGACCAGCACCACTTCTCATAACCATCTGGAGATGATCCAAATTTTGTCACAAGGAAGTTGGGAAGTCAAGCTTGATGCCCCAAACCAAAGCCCAATCACTTGGCATAAATCATCACCCCTAACCTCCATGTCCTTATGTCCCTCACATTTTTGCATACATGCTGCATCATCACATGGGCTTAGCTAGTCATCCTCGAAGATGCGAGTTCTTATGTAAGTCTTGTCCGGATTCTGGCATGACATTTAACCCCTCATCCACTTACCGCTTTTAAGTCCATTTTGAGATATTTTCTCACCTTATCTTTCGTAAGGGATTTCATTGCCTTTCGCGTGAAATCGTTTCCTTTCGCTTTCCTTTTGTAAGCACGTCTTCGCTGTCTTTTACAAGCGACAAAATAAACTTTGTTTGGGGTATTTTTGATCAATTTGGACGCTTGATGCCTGTGTGGCCAAGAACTGAATGGTCTCCATACTTAAAGAATATCATCTTCGCCGTTGTGCCTGTGAGGTCAAATAATGTTCTAATACCTTATGCATTTTCCTCTACCTTTTGCAAGAGGATGTTTATTGCCCTCAACCTACCTTTTGTAAGTCTTTTCGTGTCTCTTTCACGAAGTATATGCACCTTGCCTTTCACAACCGATTCAACTTACCTTTAGTAAGACTTACCGTACCTTTTATACAGGTTCTTGTCAGCTTAACTTTCGTAAGTATCATCTCGACCTTTTGTAGAAGGAATTTTTCTCCTAACCTTTTATTCAGGAGTCTTCTCTACTTCTCGCAGAAGAAAGTACAATCATCCTCTCCTAAGGGAGTCCCCTGTCTACCTTTTGTAGAAGGAATTATCCCGAAACCTTTTGTTTTGGAATCCTCTCCACCTTTTGTAGAAGGAACTTCTTCTCCTAACCTTTTGTTCTGGAGTCCTTTCTGCCTTTCCAGAAGGAAATACGATCATATTCTCCCAACAGAGTCTCATTTATTTGATTGAGAAGGAGTTATCATGTCTTCAAACCTTTTTGTTTTGGAGTCCTCTCTATCTTTTGTATAAGGAATTTTGTCTTCAAACCTTTTATTTCGGGGTCCTCTCTACCTTTTGTAGAAGGAAACATTTTCTCCAAACCTTTTGTTGGGGAGTCCTCCTTACCTTTTGTAAGAGGAAAACCATTTTTTAGAGTCCTTTCTACCTTTCGTAGAAGGAATATCTCATAATGTTTATTTTAGAGCCCTCTTTATCTTTTGTAGAAGGAATATCTCACATCTCTATATTTCCAAGTCCTCTTTATCTTTTATAGAAGGAATATCTCCTAGCCAATTTCGATTCCCTATTACGAGGTGTCTCCTCTTCTAGATGGCAAAGCACTCATGTTCATTCCGTATTACATCTCAAACATATCATTGCATCCTCTTTAACCCTTCTTTACTAACAAGAAACCTTTTTCAAGCCATCTCGCTGACTGCCTGCTTTCATTCCACACCTCTCCAGTTGAAAATTATGGGTATTCTAGTATTTAATTCTCTTCTACCATGAATATTCGAGCACCTTTATCATCCAGACATTCAGGTCCAAGAGGATTAAATAGGGGCAGCTATCACACCCTCATTTTCACCTTTAGCCTTTCATACCCTACATTCGTCATATCATACATCGTTCTATTACATGTCGAGCATGTGGCTTCACAAGGTAAAGATTGGGTTGGTATGTTATTGTTCCATTCCAAATAAAAAATTGCCTATCATGGATTAAATGGAAGAAAAGGTTCATCATCTAAGGTTTGATTCAATTTGGAAAGTCTACTCATGTAGATTTCTTCAAGGAGAAGTTACTTGAAAAATATTAGGATATTCAAGATCAATATTCCTAATATACATGAAGTGCAATGCCTAATTCAAGGTTTCTTCCTCCAACTTTGTTTCAAATTCTTGATCAAAGGGAAGTTCAAATTTGCAAAGCATGAGTCAAGATCACAAGTGCGTAATTCAAGATTCCATTCATTCCAAATAATGGTATAAAGGAAATCCATCATTCAAAGTTCAAGATTCATGAATTCAAGACTAGAATATTACAAAGAGAAACTTCATGACATTACAAGAATGCCACTTGTTACAAAATCTCCAAGTAATGTTTAGAAATTAATTTATTTCTAATCTTGATGCAAGTCTCTAATCAAATTCATGCAATGGTACCCTTCATGCCCCAAGAAGCTTACATGTTCCACATTATGCCCCCAAACATCCAAGGAAAATAATTAGGAGTTAACTCAATATTGGAACATGTAAAGATCAAGACTATGTTTGCTTGGCCATGGGTAATTTTAATGTGATCCAAAACAGCCCATGCAAGAAGTGACAACTTGTATTATATCATAAAACCATTACATGTCACAAGACCAAGGAAATGAACCCACAATGATGCATCTACACATCAAATATCATAATTTTAAAAATCTGTCCCAAGGTAGTAACATTGACCACAAGAGTTGTCTAAACACAAGCCAACAAATGGGTACAAGGTTTGAGGGCAATGTAGAGTGCTGCAGAAAAATGACAGCATAAGCAAGTAGTGCAGCAAAAATATAGCATAACAACTTGCATGGAAATGGAAGGAAAGAGAGTGACATCAGGAAAGTGGCAAGAGAAATTACCCCATGAAAAAAACTGATATTTTGAAAGTAGGGAAACCCTAAGGTGCTGAGATAAAAGAGGAGAGGCGGCTGCAAACAAAGTAGAGGATATTCAGCATTCACTACACATTGAGATAGAGAGATAGAGAGAACAAGAAAACCAGAAAAAATAGAGAGAAAGAAAACAAACAAAAATCAAGAGAGTTACATAGAAACACAAGAGAACCATTGAGAAGGAGAACCATCAAAGCATATAGTGAAGAGTGAAGAGAACACCCAACCAAAATCAGTGGAGGTTTTGCAAGAAGGGGAACAACTCTTGGGTATCTATTTCTTCAAACTTTTTCTCTCTTTATATTTTTCATTTTTGTCATTTATTATCTCTGTTAAGTGCTTTGTATTGTTTACCTTGTGTAAAGGTCCCAAGAGTGACCAAGAAACCTTTGTAAGAACCGCAAGAAAGGGAGAGAACAAAGAGAAAATCCATATTTTTCACCCAGCAGGGCTGACATGGGCGGCCGTGTCAACCCGTTGTTTAAATGTTTTCTTTGCGCATTTCTCCTAGGGGTGCTGACATGGGCGGCCGTGTCAGCCCTCTGTTTGCCTCAAAAATGCATGTTTTAGGCACTTCTTGACACAGGTCGTGTCAGGCTCCTGCTTTTCACGTTTTTTTTTGTTGCTATTTTACCTTAAAATTTTTTTTTCAAGGGGTTCGCCTTTTTTGTGTGTGTTTTGATTCAAGCCGACAAACCCGTTGTGTTTGCATGGCCTCTGTGTATGGATATTTTGTTATTGGTCATTTTTGACCTTTAGTTAAAAAAACCTTTTTAAGAAAACAAACTCTCGATTCTCATCGAGCCATTTTCGACCTTGTAAGTCAACCGCCTTGTGTGTTCGCCATCGACCTTGTTCGCATCATTTCAAATATTTTCACAAACAATAAAACCCTTGATCCAACATCTAGTGGTATTTTTCTTATAAAAAATCCAAAACACAATAAATATACGGTTGGGGTTATACACCATATACTTTAAAGTGGTGGAGAAGGAATGAGAATGGAACCCTCCTACACTCGTTCCAAATGTTTTTAATACAAGGCGCTCGACTTGGTTATTCGAAATATTCATCTCTATCCAAATTCGTTATGTAATCCTCATCAAGGACAATTTCTCCTCAAAAACTTAAAAATAACATCAACTCATCAAACTTGTTTTCGCCTTAGGGCATCAATCCGAAAACCTTTTTTCAAGGTATAAAATCAACCAACAAACAACCATTTCACAAGCCTCCGAACTACAACGCTCTAATTCTTCACTTCTTTTAAGTGAAGATACGTAGGCACAAGGGCCACAATCCTTGGCGAGCATTAAAATAAAAACCAACCCCCTCATTTCCCTTAATCAAGCACACTTTTAATAATAAAAACACCCATTCACGCTAAACAACCTAGAAGGTTCCCATCGAGTACGATGGATGTGAGGGGGTGCTAATACCTTCCCCTCGCATAACCGACTCCCGAAATCTAAGACTTGGTTGTAATGACCATGCTCTTTCCTAAAGTTTTTATCGCTATTTCCCTTTCCCTCCTTGGGATAAATAAAATCTGGTGGCGACTCTGTGTCATTTTTCACGTAGCGACACACATCTTTGTCATAGAGTCTCACACATGTGTCACACTTTAGAGAATAGAGAGTTGAGAGAGGAGGTCACTGTTCTAAAAGAACGTATGGAAAGACTCAACTGCATAATTGAACCCCTGGTAGCAACTCAGGATCAACCAGCTCAAATGACGGTAATTTTAGAAGTTGTGTCTACACTAACATTTGAGATACCCACGAGTCTTCCTCAGTATAATATGCCTAAAGGTTTTCCATGGGGCATGCTTTTCAATTTTATACTTGAAGGATACATACCACCGGTAACTAAAGATCTAGAAGCCATAGACAGAACCTCCAAACCAGAAGGTTACAAACTTCAGGTGAACGAAGATGCAAGGGCTATGACAGAGACTCCCGTACTTGAAGGTTACAAACTTCAGGTCATCGAAGCACCAATATTTACTACAGTGATGTCTATACCACAACCTGTGATACATATTATCCCAGCGGAATAGATTCTTCAGACCACTTCCGACAAGCATGGAGAAGTATATGAAAGAATGAATGAATTCCAAGAACATTTCTTGGAAATGCAGAAATAATTGCATGCCATTCGCGGACAGGACTTGTTTGGCAAAGATGTCGCTGACCTCTGTTTGGTCCCTAATGTAAAAATACCGCACAAATTCAAGGTGTCTGACTTTGAAAAAGGCAACTCTTTCCCTTAGAGTCATCTGATAATGTACACTCGGAAGATGTCTACTCAGACGGAAAACTAGCAGCTACTACTCCACTACTTTCAAGACAGCTTGACCGGTGCCGTGCTCAAATGGCATACGGGATTAAAGCGTGCAAAGATCAGTATTTTCAGAGATCTCGGGGAAGCTTTTTTTCAGCATTACAAGTACAATTTGGACATGGCACCCGATAGGGACCAGCTCAAAGCAATGTCCCAGAAAGATAAGGAAAACTTCAAGGAGTAAGCTCAAAGACGGTGTGAATTTTCCGCCCAGATTTGTCCTCCCCTTAAGGAGAAAGAAATGACAAAATGTCTCATTTTATTATGACTGAATGGTCGCTAGTGCACCTAGTGACTTTACCGATATGGTAAACATGTGGGTACGCCTTAAGGAAGCAGTTCGAGAAGGTCGACTGATCAAAGACGCAGAGCCATCCATCAGTACTAAAAGATACGGGAGTATTTTCCAACAGAAGAAAGAGCAAGATATTAGTAATATCTCTCATGGTAAACAAAGGATAAAGTATCAACCTTGACATGTGGCAGCTGTATCTCCTAATATCAACCCAGTGCCGACTCCGACATATCAACCACAGGCTGCTCAGAGCCAGCCAAATCAACAATCGTATCAGCAAAGGCATCAACAACCTCTTCAGTAGGCTCTCCCGCAATACAATAACAATAATCGTTTGCCATGATCACTAGGGTTTGACCTCATACCAATGTTATATGCAGAATTGCTCCCAGTACTGCAGGAAAAGAGGCACATTCAAACCAGGACTCCTCTCACAGTGCCGGATAATCCCCCTTATTGGTTCAAAGCTGATCAATCTTGACCTTATCATCAAGGAGGACTAGGGCATAACATTTAGAATTGCCTCAACTTTAAATATGACGTACAGAGGCTCATCAAAAACAGCGTTTTGTCTTTCAAAGATACGAATCCAAATGTCTAAACAAACTCGTTGCCACAACATGAAAAAGCTTCAGTGAACTTGATAAATGAAGGACCAGGCTTCACTTATCAAATTCGCGACGTACGCCTGTTAGGAACAAATTTGGTAAAAATGCATTGCAGGTAAAACGGATATGGACATGTGCCATCTCACAACTATCATCAATGTGACATTTGTTCTAAGAACAATCAAGGGTGCATCATTGTACAAACAACTCTTCAAGAATAGATGGATCTAGGCTGGATCTAAGATCACCAAATTCGTGAAGTAAATATGGCCCACAAACGTCCAGGAATTGTTCAAAATCATGACATCCGCTTGATGAATGTTAATATAGTGGCAATGCACTCAAGACAAAGTCAGTACTACAATATGCTGCTGCACAACTACAACGCTTTCTTGATTTGCTCAAAAGACAATTAAGGATGTTCTTTTGTACAAGAAGTCATCCACCGTCAAATGGATCTAGGATGGATTCAAAACTACCATGGAAGGAATGATTATCAGGTCAACATGGTTCAGATTTTCAACATTCGTTTAATGAATACCAGCTTGGTAGAATTACATACCAAACAAGTCAGACTCGGTTTTCTGTCCTTGCATAATTATCAATACTGCAAGGATTATTTCAAAAACGATCAAGGTTGTGTGCGTATACAAAGAACTCTTCCACATATGTTGGACCATCGGTGGCTTCCAATCTTCCAAGATAGAAGCACACATCAAGTTAACATAATCAATGGAAATCCAGACAGATGCCAAAGTTGTGACATCCTCTTGTTGGAAATAGATTTGGTCAAGATGCACTGCATACATGATGACAGTCCATTAACTGAAGCATCTTTCATAGAAACTTGAACAAAATGCCTACTTTCATCGATTTTTAGGTATAAATTGACTAACAAATGATCCCAAGAGATGCTACTCTTGAATGTTTATGGTTTTGCAGGATTTAGAAAAGGAATACAATAGTTGCAAGCAGAGAAAATACATGCCCTGCAACTTTCGCATAATGAGTAAAAACTTTGCATAGCGAAGGTCGCTTCGCGAAGATGAAGCGAGTAACAACGAACATAAATAGAAGCAAAAAGTCCCAAGTTCCCTTGAAGCGGAAGAAGCGAGAAGAAGCAAGGACCTTTTCGCATCGTGAGACAGGGCTTCGCAACGCGAGACAAAGAAAACTAAAATAGAATGAAACAGAATCAAAATCCATCAAATTCTCTTGAAGTGAGAAGAAGCGAGAAGAAGCAAGGACCTTTCGCATCGTGAGACAAGGCTTCACTACACGAAGGTCACGACACGAGACAAAGTGAACTAAAACAGAATGAGACAGAATCAAATCCATCCAGTTTGCTTGAAGTGAAGAAAACTTCATTATGCGGCCAATACTCCGCATAGTGAAGTGTGGCGGTTTCCAAAGGCAGTTTGAAACCTCCTAACAGCTAAGGAAGCTGACTTTGCTATGCGACCAAATACTTCGCATAGCGAAAGCTCCCCTACTCAACTAGTATAAAAGGGAATGTGGTAGAGGGTTGGAAGGCATTATATTTTAGTTTTTGACTTGTAATAAATATAGGAAGTAATTATGAATAGGAAGAAGAGAGTGAAGAGAATAGAGTTGGATTCGCATCAAGAATCGAGAGATCGTCCTTGATGCAAATTCATCTCAAATTCTTACTTTTTGTACAAGCTACCATGACAATGGATAGCTAAAGCTCTTCTCTTGTTAGGATTGAAAGGAGGCCATCGTGATTGTATGTATTATCATTGTTTTCTTCTTTAATGAAATTTTGTTATTCTCAATTATCAATTTAATCTTTGTTTATCATTTTAAAACCTTTGAGTAATAATTTTAATTAAAAAAATACATTTGTATTAAAGTTAAGGATTATCATCAGTTAAACACTTT
The DNA here is from genome assembly GCA_963859935.3 of Lathyrus sativus. NCBI lineage: Eukaryota > Viridiplantae > Streptophyta > Magnoliopsida > Fabales > Fabaceae > Lathyrus > Lathyrus sativus. Next base: position 28,754,246 of record OZ012738.1, on the reverse strand, counting down.
GTTCTAGACATAGAACTAAGGGTTTAACTTTCATAAATGAAATTCGGTACTTAATGCAATTGTTTAGTTTACTTGATCGAGAAATCATCGGTTAAACTAAACCAATTGAATTATCAACAAGCATAAAGACATATATGTTGTTTTGAGGAAATTCAATGAAGATAATATGAACAACAAGTTTCTTTAAAGAAGTATCGACCGAAAGCATACATGCACGGTGGTGGAATTTCATGTAAGTACAGAGTATGCCTAAGAGGGGGGGGGGGGGGGGGGGGTGAATTAGGACTTTAGAAATTTTTCCGGTTTTTTTTATGGTTTCTTAAAATTTTACTGGTTTGTGTTCTTGGTCATGAAATCAAAAGAAAGTAAAAGAACAATGGACACCAGGATTTATAGTGGTTCCCCTCACAATCCGAGAGTACTCCACTCCCCTTTCAACACGAAAGAGAGTTTTCACTATTGTTTAATAAAGTACAACCTATCACACCATCAACCGGTGAGGCCTAATATCAAACAATAAAACTAACAAGTGTACAAGAACAATCCTCTTGTAAACACTCACCCTTGTGTCCAACAATCCTGGATCACAAGTCAGAATATAAATACTTGTAAAGATTTTTGATTTGAGAATAATAATATCAAAGTTGATCTTCTCCAAATGATCAAAATTCACTCTTATAATTTTCAACACAAGTGTTCAAAGATGAATATGAAATTTATGCACATATGAACACTTAGAAAAGATTTTGAAAAATGGTGAATTTGATTCTAAGACAATTTGAAAATGAATGTGGAAAGTGTTTTGAGATTGGAAGTTTTTGTGTTTTTGGTAGTGTTTTTCAAAATTGAAAAACTCAGAATTTATATGAGTAAAATACCCTTTCAAAAAGGTATATTTGAGTAGACATCAAAAATATGAAATGGTGTAATTTTCAAACAATTTTTGAACTTGAAACAAAGCCATTTTTCACTGTACGTTCAGTGTTAATCGGTTAACCTATATGGTTAATCGGTTAACACTGGAACGTTAGCCCAGAATATTTAAAATTTGAAATGGTTAACCGGTTAACCTATATGGTTAATCGGTTAACACTGCTATTTTTCAGAAAAATGCTTTTAAAAATGAATGTTATACCAATTTTAAATATTCAAAAACATGCTCATGTATTATGCTAAGATGCTTGATGTTTTTGAACACTTGTATATCAATTATAAGGGTAGAATTTGATATACCCGCAATAAGTCCAAGTCTTGAAGAATCATAATTCAAAATGTAGCTTGACTTGAAAGATAGCTTGACTTGATCTTGATAATTTTGAAAGGCTTGTCTTTTTGCAATCAAGAGATGACCTTGAGTAGTGTTGACATCATCAAAACTTGAGACTGAAGCATGCTTCTACATTCTCCCCCTTTTTGATGATGGCAATCAAAAAAATGTTGTGCGATATCTCTTGGTTCTTGATATGGTTCTTGATATGTTTCTCCCCCTATGTCTAGCAACTCCCCCTATCTTAACAGAGGAAAAAAAATCTGCACACAAAGAGACATTAACAGAACCAAGCTCTTCTCCCCCTTTGACATCAGCAAAAAGGAAGAGCTTTCAAAGAAATCACAATATAGCAGCATATATAGTAATAAGCACATGCGAAGCCAAGTAAACACAAAGCATAAACAGTAGTACATATAAAATGCAGCAAATAGAAATTGTACTTGTTACAATAAAACATAGTTCAAATGAAAGCATACAACTTAAGACTAGAAAGCAAAGCAATAAAACAACAACAGGAACATATTCTCTAAGCATCCTCATCCGCCATATCCTCCTCCTCTTCTTCCTCTTTTTCTTCATCAGATGCAACAAGGTTGTCAGGGTTGGTGTGGTGAGAGGAAAGTACAAGGTTCCGGAGAGAAGCAATGGCCCTGGAGGTTTCTCTATGCTGAGTCATTATAGTTTGGTAAAGGAACTCATTTGTAATGCCTCCTTCAGGTACGGGATAGGCTTGGTTAGCATTGGCTCCTTTATCTGAATACTTGTAAGTACCGTCAGTGTCCTTAAAAATTCCAGTATTCTTGACAATTGTAATCTCGTTGATCTCATTGGTGGTTGATTTCATCTTGATGGTTGGTTCACGGTTAAGATCCAAAGTAGTCAACTCCAAAATTCTTGATACCAGCCGTGCATAGGGAAGACGGGTTGAAAGAGATAGTTGTTGTTGAAGGTGATACATGATGGTCAGAATTCAATTGACACGAATCTTGTTCTTGATGGAGAAAAGGAGCTGCATTTCCAGATCATTAATTTGTGCATGATTCGAATCCTTGGGAATCAGCACATAACAGATTATGTAGTGAAGCATCCTATCAGAAACGGTAAGATTCTTTGCATAACACAACAGACGAGCAGTGCGTTGGTTGGAGATAATCATCTCCTTTGGAAATCTGCAGATCTGATAATAGAACTCCATCTTGTCGTAGTTGGACCATGGCCCTTCCACGTGGTTAACTCCCTTTCTCAGAAAGTACCCAGATGATGGTATGTTCAACATTGCAGCAACATCAGACAGATTTTCTTCAACAACACATTCTCTAACAATTGTTTTCATAATATTCTCATCATTTGCATTTATAAACACAGACAGTTTATGCAAAAAGGATTTGACAAGATCCGGGTAGCAGTTTCCAGAATCAGACACAAATTTATCGATCCTCTGATATTTGAGCAAAGCAGGAAAATCAAAAGATGATGCTGGAAAAGCCTTAAGATTCACATACTTTACCGGGAGGATGGAACGAAATCGGACTTTGAAATCCATTATGCGCTTCTTGGTTGTTTCCATAGGGATATCTTCTTCATCAGATGCAGAATGATATTCTGGAACCTTTCCCTTGCCGCGGTTTGATGCTGAAGCCATGGATGAAGGTTTGAGAGAACTACGGTTGTGGGTTCTGAGGAAGTTAGGGTTTGAGAAGTTGTGGGGAGTTTTCCAACTTTAGAGAGTGGGAGAGAGAAGTTAGGGTTTGAAGAGGAAATATGGATTTTGGATATGGATTTGGATATTTGAGAGAATATGGACCACATAAAAAATACATTTATAAAATATAAAATTTTCAAAAATTTAAATGATTTTCGTTTCTGATTTTTTAGAAAAATTAACAGTGTTAATCGGTTAACCATATAGGTTAATCGGTTAACACATTAAAAAATTTAATCAGAATTGAAAATTCAACAGTGTTAATCGGTTAACCATATAGGTTAATCGGTTAACACACTCGAATTTTTGAAAAATACTTAAAAAACAGAATGAAAACATATGAAAACATATCACAAATGATGCATACACATATTAGAGAAAAAGTCAGATGTCACCTTCATCAAGAATCCCAAGTTCTCTCCGAATTTTATAGAACGGTTCTTTAGCCAAGGGCTTGGTAAAGATGTCGGCGAGTTGGTTGTGTGTGTCGACGAAAGTAACATCAACATCTCTGTTCAATACGTGATCTCGAAGGAAGTGATGCCGGATATCGATATGCTTCGTTTTGGAATGCATAACCGGATTCTTCGTGATATTTATGGCACTAGTATTATCACATCGTAGGGGAATGCATCCGAGGTCAACACCATAATCCAGAAGTTGTTGTTTCAGCCATAAAATCTGTGCACAGCAACTTCCTGCGGCGATGTATTCTGCTTCGGCGGTGCTGAGAGCTACACAAGCTTGCTTCTTGCAGGCCCATGATACTAGAGCATTTCCGAGAATGTGACATGTACCACTTGTACTTTTTCTATCGGTTTTGCATCCTGCATAGTCAGCGTCAGAATAACCAACTAAAGAACAAGTACTACCTTTAGGATACCATAATCCGATGTTGGTCGTTCCTTTGAGATACTTGATAATTCTCTTCACAGCAGTGAGATGCGATTCCTTCGGATTTGCTTGGAAGCGCGCACACAAACAAACACTAAACATAATGTCAGGACGGCTTGCCGTCAAATATAGTAATGAACCAATCATACCTCGATATTTAGTAATATCAATTGGAGTACCAGATTCATCTTGATCAACATATGTTCCGGATCCCATAGGAGTAGACATCATTTTGCAACTATCCATATCGAATTTCTTTATTAATTTCTTACAGTACTTGGATTGGTTGAGAAAGATTCCATCCTTGGTTTGCTTGATTTGTAGTCCAAGAAAATAATTTAACTTTCCCATCATGGACATCTCGAATTCTTCTCGCATCATGAGTGAGAATTCTTTGCAAAGTTCTTTATTGTTGATCCGAATATGATTTCGTCGACGTAGACTTGTTCCAACAAGGTGTTACCCTTGATTTTCTTTATAAACAGCGTCTTGTCAACCTTTCCTTTTGTAAATCCTTTCTCACATAAAAAGTAGCTAAGGCGATCATACCATGCTCGTGGTGCTTGTTTTAAATCGTAGAGAGCCTTCTTCAGTTTGAAAACATGTGAGGGATTTTTGAAGTCTTCAAAACCCGGAGGTTGTTTGACGTAGAGTTCCTCATTAATGTACCCATTCAGGAAAGCGCTTTTGACATCCATCTAGAACAACTGAAAATTCATAGAACAAGCGTAAGCAAGTAGTAATCTAATTGCTTCTAACCTTGCTACCGGAGCGAATGTTTCATCAAAATCAATTCCTTCCTCCTGGTTGTAGCCTTGTGCGACCAATCTTGCCTTGTTACGAACTATAATCCCATTCTCGTCAAGTTTGTTCTTGAACACCCATCTGGTTCCTATGATATGCTTATTATCTGGTCTTGGTACAAGGGTCCAAACTTGATTTCTTTCAAATTGATTAAGTTCTTCTTGCATTGCTATAATCCATTGGTCGTCGCCTAAAGCTTCATCGATCTTTGATGGTTCAATTTGAGATACAAACGCCATGTTGAGACAAGCATCCTTTAAATTAAGTCGAGTTGCAACGCCTTGACTAATATCCCCAATAACTTTATCAATTGGGTGATCTCTGTGTGTTCTCCATTCTTTTGGAAGATCTTGATTTTCTTGAGTAACATCTTCTTGTAATATTGTTTGATCATTTGAAATAATTTCTTCATTTTGTGGAGTATCTACAAAATCATCATCATCATCCAAAATAATATTATCCTCTTTCGAGGGGTTAGTCTCATCAAACGAAACATGAATAGACTCTTCAATGGTAAGAGTCCTTTTATTAAAAATTCTAAATGCTTTACTATAAAGAGAGTAGCCAAGAAATATACCTTCGTCGGACTTCTCATCAAACTTACCGAGATTGTCCTTATTGTTGTTGAGAACGAAGCATTTGCAGCCAAATATGTGGAAGAATGATATATTTGGTTTCCTTCCCTTGAACAACTCATACGGAGTCTTTTTGAGTAACGGTCGAATATTCACGCGGTTGCTTACAAAACACGCCGTGTTTACAGCTTCTGCCCAAAAATATTTTGGAAGATTTGTGTCGCTGAGCATTGTTCTAGCAAGTTCAACTAGTGAACGATTCTTCCGTTCTACGACGCCGTTTTGTTGAGGAGTCCTTGGTGCCGAAAAATTATGAGAAATTCCATGTTCTTCGCAAAATTCTTCAAAGTCTGAATTTTAAAATTCTCCACCGTGGTCGCTTCTTATGGAGGCTATAGTGAGTGACTTCTCGTTTTGAATTTGTTTTGCATACTTTTTGAATGCTTTGAAAGCATCATTTTTCTGCACTAAAAACATTGTCCAGGTATATCGAGAGAAATCATCAACAATAACTAAAGCGTAAATACTACCTCCGAAGCTTTTTGTTCTTGATGGACCAAAAAGATCCATGTGCAACAATTGAAGTGGTCTTGATGTAGAAACCACTTGCTTGGATTTGAAAGTTGTCTTGGTCTGTTTTCCCTTTTGACATGCATCGCATAATTTATCCTTGATGAATTTTATCTTCGGAAGCCCAACAACCAGATCATGTTTGATTAATTTGTTTAGATGCTCCATGTGAATGTGAGCAAATCTTTTATGCCAAAGCCATGCCCCGTTGTTGTTTGCCATAAGACATTTTACCTTCAAGGAAGAATCATTAAAAGAGATCATAAAAATATTGTTATATCTTTTACCTTTTAGCAGAATCTCATGAGTGACTTCGTGTTCGATCAAGCATTCCTCCTTTGTGAAGTTGATTTTGAATCCTTTGTCACACAATTGACTGATGCTAAGCAGGTTATGCTTAAGGCCTTCAACATAAAGAACGCCTTCGATGATTGTACATGGAGGTGCACCAATGGTTCCAACTCCAAGAATTTTTCCTTTATTATTATCACCGTAAGTGACGTATCCTTTGGCCTTTAATGATAAACTTGAAAATTTGTTTATATCTCCCGTCATATGCTTCGAGCAACCACTATCAAGATACCATTGATTTGTGGTTGTCTTCAAGCATACCTACAAAACAAAATTAGGTAGTGTTAGGTACCCAAATTGCTTTGGGTCCTTGATAGTTAGTACCTTTTTCAACCCACACATAATGCCCCTTTGCAACACCAATATTACGTACATAGCAGGCATTAGATGTGTGCCCTTTAATTCCACAGTAAAAACATGTAGGTTGAAAATGACTTCTATATCTAGGAATATAATTCTTTTTCTTATCAATTCTTTTCTTGTTATGATTTTGATGCTGAATTTTAGAAGTGCTTGTCTCTTCTTTAACAATTTGTTCACTTGCTCTTACGAAAATGGTCTTATTGGTGCTTGGTTTTGAAAATTTAGAATATCCCAATCCACTTTTATCATTAGGATACCTTTGATGTTTAAGAATTTCTTCCAAGCCAATTTGACCTTTTTCATATCTTTCTAAAACTCTTTTAAGTTGAACAATTTGAAAAGACAAAGACTCACAATTCTTACATACAAGACTTTGTTTTTCATCCATCACTTTTTGTTTTTCATCTTCAATATTTTTCAAGAAATCAGAATTTTGTTTTTCTAAAAATAAAATTCTTTTCTTTTGTGATGAGATGTCTTTATACAAAGTCTTGCACTCTTTTAGAAGATCATCTATAACTTCTTGTGCATCATTATCATAGACAGAAAAATTACTACTAACCTCATTTTCGTCATCGGAATGGTGAGAGGTCATTAAAGCCATATTTGTGCATTCATCGTTATCTGATTCCGATGATGAACTCACTTCGTTGTCGTCCCATGCGACATAAGCCTTCCTTGTTTTGAAATCCTTCTTGCCCTTGAATTTTCCTTTATTTGCGAGTTTCAGGCAATCTGGCTTTATGTGACCTTGTTTCCCACATTCGTAACATGTAATTTCTTGGTTTGATGTGGGTGCCTCCTTTTTCCTGAAATGTCTATTCTTTTTAGAAAAAGAAGAAGTTTTATTGTTATTAAAAAACTTACCAAGCTTCTTTACTAGAAGCATGAAATTTTCGTCTTCGGAAGATTCGTCATTTTTATCATCCCTTGTGTCAGTCTTCAAGGCAATTCCTTTGGACTTCTTGTCTTGACTTTCATGTTTCTCAAGCCTTCCAAGTTCCAGTTCATGCTCTTGAAGTTTCCCGAATAATGAAGCGGATGTCATTGTTGAAAGACTTTTCTTTTCCGAAATGGCGGCCACCTTCGGTTGCCATTCTCTTGTCAAGGATCTTAGGACTTTTAAATTGAGATCATCATTGGTGAAGGTCTTCCCGAGAGCAATCAGATGATTTGTTAGATGAACGAACCTTTTTTGCAAGGCAACAATAGATTCACCGGGCTGCATACGGAACATCTCATATTCTTGACTTAACGTGTTAAGTCTTGACCTTTTTACTTTTGCTGTTCCTTCATGCGTTTCTACCAAGGTATCCCAAATCTGCTTTGCCGATTGACACAGTGATATGCGAAAGAATTCATCCATACTGAGAGCGCTTTGAGGTATGTTGATTGCTTTCTTCTCATTCAAGATTCTCTTCTTGTCATCTTCATCATATGAGGATTTAATTTTTGGGGTTCCAACACCATTTACCACACTTGTCGGAACATGTGGACCAGTTTCAACGGTTTCCCATATACCATCTCCTTGAGCCTCAAGATGTGCCTTCATACGGGTTTTCCAAAAATCAAAGTATTCTCCAGAAAAGAGTGGTGGCTTGTTACTACTTCCACCATCTTTGAAAACCGGGTTGTTACTTGCGGAAGCCATACTGAATCGTTAGGAACAGGTTACCTTAACCTGCTCTGATGCCAATTGTAAGTACAGAGTATGCCTAAGAGGGGGGGGGGGGGGTGAATTAGGACTTTAGAAATTTTTCCGGTTTTTTTTATGGTTTCTTGAAATTTTACTGGTTTGTGTTCTTGGTCATGAAATCAAAAGAAAGTAAAAGAACAATGGACACCAGGATTTATAGTGGTTCCCCTCACAATCCGAGAGTACTCCACTCCCCTTTCAACACGAAAGAGAGTTTTCACTATTGTTTAATAAAGTACAACCTATCACACCATCAACCGGTGAGGCCTACTATCAAACAATAAAACTAACAAGTGTACAAGAACAATCCTCTTGTAAACACTCACCCTTGTGTCCAACAATCCTGGATCACAAGTCAGAATATAAATACTTGTAAAGATTTTTGATTTGAGAATAATAATATCAAAGTTGATCTTCTCCAAATGATCAAAATTCACTCTTATAATTTTCAACACAAGTGTTCAAAGATGAATATGAAATTTATGCACATATGAACACTTAGAAAAGATTTTGAAAAATGGTGAATTTGATTCTAAGACAATTTGAAAATGAATGTGGAAAGTGTTTTGAGATTGGAAGTTTTTGTGTTTTTGGTAGTGTTTTTCAAAATTGAAAAACTCAAAATTTATATGAGTAAAATACCCTTTCAAAAAGGTATATTTGAGTAGACATCAAAAATATGAAATGGTGTAATTTTCAAACAATTTTTGAACTTGAAACAAAGCCATTTTTCACTGTACGTTCAGTGTTAATCGGTTAACCTATATGGTTAATCGGTTAACACTGGAACGTTAGCCCAGAATATTTAAAATTTGAAATGGTTAACCGGTTAACCTATATGGTTAATCAGTTAACACTGCTATTTTTCAGAAAAATGCTTTTAAAAATGAATGTTATACCAATTTTAAATATTCAAAAACATGCTCATGTATTATGCTAAGATGCTTGATGTTTTTGAACACTTGTATATCAATTATAAGGGTAGAATTTGATATACCCGCAATAAGTCCAAGTCTTGAAGAATCATAATTCAAAATGTAGCTTGATTTGAAAGATAGCTTGACTTGATCTTGATAACTTTGAAAGGCTTGTCTTTTTGCAATCAAGAGATGACCTTGAGTAGTGTTGACATCATCGAAACTTGAGACTGAAGCATGCTTCTACATTTCAATCCTAACAAGATCTTTATCATTTAAACCTTGTTTTCATATAGTTCAATTTTATTTGTCGTTACTTTGAAACAAATCAATACTACAAACTTTACTTAAAAACAATATCAATTATTGTTGCGTTGCTAAGATCACGCCAGTCTCCGTGGATATGATATTCAATACTTTCTTTTGATTTACTCAACATCAATACAGAACAGGTACAATCGTATACCATCTCACAGTTATGAACGTTGCTGAATATGTTCAGAAAATAGCCAAGGATGCTACCTCGTGCGAGCAACTCTCCAGGATCAAGTGGACCAAGGGGAAACCCAAATATGCTTGAATTATCACTCAATCAATATGGTGCAGGATTTCCCAAGGCAGTATGTAGTTTATGACATTAAAAACATTGAAACATAATTTGTCAAATTTCACAAATGCTTGTGTGAACTTGATTATTTTGGTCCAAATCACCATGATCACTCAGCTTGTGGAGAATACTGCAGAAGCCAGCAAGGTTGTCCCTCCGGAATGAGATTCAAGAATTGTTGGATAAAAGAACCATCACAGTTCTCAATGAAAGAGAGCCTGTTAATTATGGAATTAACGAGGATGTTTTCGCCATAATCCCTCTGCTCAATGAGCCAAAACGCTTGGAGGTCCCGTTCGATAGTGAGAAAATTTCCAACATCCCCAAGTTAGAACCAATTGAGGTTACTTATGACAGTCAAAAGACCCAGATAACCCATTTGGTCATCTGCTTGCAAGGATCAGTGTCATATGAATCAGAGAAAGTTGTTCCATACAAGTACGGTGCGACCATAATAGAAGATGGAAAAGAAGTTCCATTTCCATTTGTTGCCAACATTGCTGATATCAGTCAAGTCACCCGAACTGGCCGAATCTTCAATAGAGGAATTGAAGAACCTGCAAAAGAAAAGGCTAAAGTTCCTAATCAACAAATTGGTCAATCCCATAGCACAAAGCCTGTAAAAAATAACGATGAAATGTTAAAACTCATCCAAAGAAGTGAATACAACATTATGGATTAACTATTACAAAGTCCTTCTCGGATATTCATTTTATCTCTCCTGCTTAGCTCAGAAGCTCATAGAGAACTTCTTCAGAAAGTCTTGGCACAAGCCTTTGTAGAATAACATGCGACAGTAGGTCAGTTTGGCAGCATTATTTCCAGCATCACCTCCTGTAACAATTTGTGATTTAGCGATGAAGAACTTCCAGAGGAAGGCAAGAATCATAACATGGCACTCAATATCACAGTCAATTTCCAAGATGATGCTTTAGCCAGCGTACTCGTAGACACGAGTTCATCCTTGAATGTTATGCCAAAATCAACTTTGGCACGATTATCTTTTCAAGGTGCCCCCATGAGAGGCAGTGAGATCATAGTCAAAGCTTTTGAGGGGTCCAGGAAGACAATTATTGGTGAAGTTGACCTTCCCATAATCATTGGTCCCTGCACTTTCCAAGTTTCCAAGTCATTGATATCCGAGTGGCGTACAATTGTTTATTGGGACGACCTTGGATACATGAAGCAGGGGCAGTCACTTTGACACTTCACCAAAAGTTGAAGTTTGTCAAGAGTGACAAGATGATCACAGTATACGGAAAACAAGCTCTAATCGTGAGCAACCTATCATCACTCTCATATTTAGAACCAGAGGAGGTCATTGGAACTCAATTTTAAGCACTCTCTGTAAGCAATGAGAATCATCAAGAAGAAGGAACGTCGATTTCCTCGTACAAAGATGTTCTCTAAGTATTAATAAGGAGTAACATAAAAGGATGGGGCAAGTTGTGATTCCTATTGATAACTAGACAAGAAAATATCTCGGTTTTTCTCCAGCAATTACCAAGGTTACAAAGAAGAATGAAGGCACTCGACCTATTCAAGATTTATTCCACAGTGGAGGCTTCCTCCACCCAATATCTCAAGAAGTCCACACCATCGAGAAAAAGTATCCCTCTGATACAGATGAAGAATGGAAATCCTATTTCAATGATGAAGGATATATATCTCAGGATGAAACATACATGCCATTTTTCTCTTCGAAGCAGAGTCCTCAATATATACCAAGATCAGATATCAGGATGATCTATGGAGATTGTGATCCTAAAGGATGTCGTGCTCCTCCCAACTCATTGGAAAAAGATACTCTGATGAAAGACAACTTTGATTGCAACTCATATGATCCCATGGATGATTTTCCCATTTGGGAATCTTACATGGAAAATCCAGGGTATAAGAGTCAGCCAGAGAATGCATATCCATTGAAAGACCTTGAGGAAAGTCCACCTATTCTCCCAGAATCATGGAATCCTTACCAAGAAAATACTGAAAATATCAAGCATCATGTTGATGAAGTTTCAAGAATCGTTGGACAAGAATTCATCAAATTTTCATTTCCTGAAGTCAGGGTCATCAAAGAAAATGATTCATCTATCCCTTCAAAGGCTTGGGATGCTTTGGGATAACCAAGCGGTAAATATGACTTTATAATGAAGTACATTGCTCCTGAAAATTCTCGTATCAGAATTGAAGACATCCAACCCACTGGATGAGGAGATTCTCTTGAAAATGAAAATAGTGTTGAAGATACTGTTAGAACACAAATTGGTTCTTAGTTATATCTCTATGTTTTGATGATAACACTTACGAAATTTTGTATTAAGAAATCATATACTCTAAAATTTGTTTAAGTATTTTTGCTGCAGATATTATATTGAATATTCTTCTGAAAACAAAAATGGACCTGAACATGGAACTATGCAAGGCTCTGAAGCGTCAGAAGCATCTATTAGAAGAATCTGAACGCTACCTACAGAAAAATCTGAAGCAGAAGCTGCAGAAGCATCTGAAGCATAGAATGAAGACTTTGTGTGAAGAGTTTCAAGCATAGTTTTTCAGAAGACTCTGATAGTACTGTACGCTGCAAGTACTAAGGATCTGATCCCAAACTCTGCTCTGAATTATTACACGCTGAAGCACACTTGCTACAAAGCTCTGATACAGCAAACTCTGATGAACATTAAAGACTCTGATCACTCAAGGCTCTGATGTTAATTGTTGAGAATTAGAAACTTGCTGAAGAAGAATTCAAAGTTATGTCCGTTGGTTATGCCAAACGGCTCTTTCCTCATTTATGCTAGACACAAGAACTCGGGCAAAAAGGATTTCTATGAATGTTCTACTTCTAGGAAAGGTCAAGTGATGTGAAGACAAAAATGTTACAGCTACTTTGCAGACACGGTCTTTAAAGCATGCAATGTCTTGGATTTCTAAGTCTATAAAAGCAAGTCTCCAACACTCCTCTTTAGTGGACGGATTATTGAAAGAAATTCATTGAAAAGCTTTCATACAATTTATTCTCTTTGCTGAATTTATTTCATACGTTCTTAAACTTAAGTGTAAATCACAGTTGTGATATAGCTTACTTAGAAGCATTCAAACACTTGTTTATTTTTTACATTTGATTGTAAAAGTTCCTTGAGAAGACCCAGTTGTGGTCAGTAGTTCTTGAGAAGACTAAGAACAAATGCTCTTAGTGCTTGCTATTGTAATCAGTTTGATTAATAGTGGATTAAGTCCTTGTAGAGAAAAGCAAATCACTCTTGATAGGGTGGACTGGAGTAGTTGAGTTCAACGAACCAGGATAAAAATCTTTGAGTTTTTATTGCCATAATTCTTTCTATATACTTATTCAACCCCCCCCCCCTTCTAAGTATTTTCTCACCTTCAGTTGGCATCAGAGCTCCGGTTCTGTGTGTGCTACCACTTCACCGTGACAGAAAAGATCAAGTGAGAAAACTTTGATATATTTTCTTGGTTGTTATTATGGCTGAAACTTCAACATCTAACAGCAACAACAGATATGAAGAAAGGGATAGAATCAGCACAAAACCCCCTTATGTTTGACGGGGAGAAATTTGACTATTGGAAGGACAGAATAGAAAGTTTCTTCCTTGGTTATGATGCTGATTTATGGGACTTGGTCATTGATGGGTATGTTCATCCCACTGACGGGGATGGCAAGAAAATTGATAGAAAATCTATGACTGAAGCCCAAAAGAAGGAGTTCATAAATCATCATAAAGCTAGAACAATCTTGTTAAATGCAATATATCTTACTGAGTATGAGAAGATCACCAACAGAGAAACTGAATTTGACTTGTTTCAGTCTTTGAAGATGACACACGAAGGAAACTTACAAGTTAAAGAGACCAAGGCTCTGGCGCTAATACAGAAGTATGAAGCGTTCAAAATGGAAGAATCTGAGTCTATAGAAACTATGTTCTCTAGATTCCAGATCCTCACAGCTGGTCTAAAAGTGCTGGACAAAGGCTACTTAACTGCTGATCATGTGAAGAAGATCATCAGAAGCTTGCCCATCAGATGGAGACCTATGGTCACTGCTATGAAGTTAGCTAAGGATCTGAACAAGATCACATTGGAGGAACTAATCAGCTCACTGAGGAGCCATGAAATTGAACTTGAGGAAGACGAGCCTCAAAAGAAAGGTAAGTCAATTGCCTTAAAATCTAACAAATCTGTTAAAGCGTTGCAGGTGTTAGAAGAGAGTTCTGAAGAGTCTTCTTCTGAAGAAGAAGATGAACTGTCCTTGTTGTCCAGAAGAATCAACAGACTCTAGAAGCACAAACAAAGGAAGTTTAAGAACTTCAAGAAGCCAGATCAACGCAAGGAGTCCTCTGGCCATTAAAAGAATGAATGTCCAAAGCTTCTAAAACAAAAGCCAAAGAGGAAGTTTGACAAAAAGAAGAAGGTTCTAATGGCAACAGGGGATGATTCAGATGAATCTGGATCTTCATCAAAATCTGAAGATGAAAGCCCCAACATGGCTCTGATGGCAGGCGTGGAAGATCAGGATGAAGGATCATCTGGATCTGAATCTAATTCTGAATCTGACTCAGAAGAGGTACTTTCTGATCTCACTAGGGAAGAGCTTATTAAAGTTTTATCAGAAGTCTTGGAAAACTATAACCAAATTAAGCTCAAATGCAAGAAGCTTAAATGCAATCTTGAATCTGAGAATAATCTGTTAAAGTCAGAAGTTGCTGAGCTCAAAGAAAACAATTTGAAAATGAAAACCAATTTTGAAAAAGCTCAACAAGACTCTGAATCTGAAACTAAGTCTAAATGCAAAAATATTTTAGAAGAATATGACTTCAGCTTTCAGAAGTTTCTGGCTAAAAGCATATATAGAAGCAAGATGGCTTCAATGATCTATGGAGTTAGCAGAAACAACAGGAAAGGAATTGGATATGAATCTTCCTCTGGAAAGGATTTAAATCCAATGCCTGTTGATAAACTTATCATTAAGAAGACTCCCTTATACTCTCATTTTAAGTTTGGTCATCTGAATGATATCAAACACACACGTTCTGATCAGAACGTTCCTGTGTTTAAACCAAAAGTAAGTCAGAACAAAACTGTTATAAAAAGACAGAAGTTCAGACAAACTTTTAAGGTAACTAATCCAAAAGGACCCAAAAAGATCTGGGTACCTAAGGATAAGATAATCCCTGTTGCAGATGTATTTAGCAGAAAAGTCAGGACGCCAGTCATGGTACCTGGACTCTGGCTGCTCACGTCACATGACGGGAGAAAGGTTTATGTTCCAAAGCCTAGAGCTTAAATTTGGAGGAGAAGTGAATTTTGGAGGGAACCAGAAGGGCAAGATTATTGGCTTTGGTACTATTGGCAATGGTAACCTTCCCTCTATATCTAATGTTATTCTTGTAGAAGGATTAAAGCATAATCTATTGTCCATAAGTCAATTAAGTGACAATGGTTATGACATAATCTTTAATCAACAATGTTGTAAAGCTCTTAGTCAGAAGGATGGCTCAATCCTATTTAATGGAAAGAGGAAGAACAACATTTACAAAATCAATCTTTCAGAACTTAAGGTTCAAAATGTTAAATGCCTTATGTCAGTTAATGATGAACAATGGGTCTGGCACAGAAGATTGGGGCATATTAATATGAGACGTATATCTCAGATTAATAAACTCAATCTGGTCAGAGGACTTCCTAAGTTGAAGTTCAACTCAGATGCTCTTTGTGAAGCATGTCAAAAAGGAAAATTTTCAAAATCTTCTTTTAAAACTAAGAATGGTGTTTCAACTTCAAGACCATTAGAATTACTTCACATTGATCTGTTTGGACAAGTGAAAACTGCATCAATCAGAGGCAAGAAGTATGGATTAGTCATGGTTGATGACTATAGCAGATGGACATGGGTGAAATTCCTAAAACACAAGGATGAGTCACATTCTGTGTTCTTTGACTTATGTAAACAAGTCCAGAATGAAAAAGATTTTAAAATTGTTAAAGTCAGAAGTGATCATGGAGGCGAATTTGAAAACAAATATTTTGAAAAATATTTTAATGAAAATGGCATTGCTCATGATTTCTCCTGCCCTAGAACTCTACAACAGAATGGAGTTGTAGAGAGGAAAAATAGAAATCTGCAAGAAATGGCCAGAACCATGATCAACGAGACTAATCTGGCAAAGCATTTTTGGGCAGAAGCGATAAACACAACTTGTTATATTCAGAATAGAGTGTCTGTAAGACCTCTTCTGGAAAAGACTCCCTATGAATTGTGGAGGAACAAAAATCCCAACATTTCTTACTTTCATCCTTTTGGATGTATATGTTATATGTTGAACACTAAAGAGAATCTTAACAAGTTTGATTCTAAAGCACAGAAGTGTTTCATGCTTGGGTATTCTGAACGCTCTAAAGGCTACATAGTATACAATACTGAAACAAAGATTATGGAGGAATCTATACATGTTAGATTTGATGATAAGCTTGGCATTGAAAAGCCAAAGCAGTTTGAAAGTTCTGCAGATAGAGAAGTAATTCTCACAGACTCTGAAGGCTCAGAGGCAGAAAAAGCTCAAGTGAAGGAACCAGAAGCAACGCCAGATGCAATTCCTTTAGCTTCTCAAATGAACAACTTGCATATTTCTGAAGAATCAAATGTTAGAGGATCATCTTCCAGAATCAAGGCCTCTCACCCAGAGGATGTGATCATTGGAAAGAAGGATGACCCTATAAGAACAAGATCCTACCTTAGATCATCTGAAACGTCATTATTGGGGTTGGTGTCAGTTATTGAACCAACTTCTATGGATGAAGCTCTGCAAGACAATGGCTGGATAATTGCCATGCAAGGAGAGCTCAATCAGTTCACAAGAAATGACGTTTGGGATTTGGTTCCAAGACCAAAAGGATTCAACATAATTGGAACTAAATAGGTCTTCAGAAACAAGTTGAATGGAAAAGGAGAAGTTGAAAGAAATAAAGCAAGGCTTGTTGCTCAAGGTTATAGCCAGCAAGAAGGAATTGATTATACAGAGACTTATGCTCCTGTAGCCAGGTTAGAGTCTATTCGTTTACTCATTTATTTTGCTGCACAAAATAACATCACTCTATATCAGATGGATGTTAAAAGTGACTTTATAAATGGAATTATAGAAGAAGAAGTCTATGTTCACCAACCTCCTGGTTTTGAAAGTGAAAAATTTCCAGAACATGTTTTTAAACTAAAGAAATTTTCTTCTGGAGAAAATTTTTATCAGAGGCAAAGTGGACACAACACTCTTTTGTAAAACATTTAAGAAAGATCTGTTAATTTGTCAAATATATGTGGATGATATTATATTTGGATCTACCAATGTTATGCTGGGAAAGGAGTTTGCTCAATGTATGCAGGCTGAATTTGAGATGAGCATGATGGGAGAATTGAGATTCTTTCTGGGAATTCAAGTCAACCAGACTCCAGATTGCACTTACATTCATCAGACCAAATATGTTAAAGAGCTTCTGAAGAAGTTCAACATGACTGATAGTAAGATGTCAAAGACTCTTATGCATCCAACAAGTACTCTTGGTAAGGAAGAGGTAAGTAAGAAAGTAGATCAGAAACTCTACAGAGGTATGATAGGATCTCTTCTCTACTTAACTGCTTCTAGACCTGACATCTTATTCAGTGTATGCTTATGGGCAAGATTCCAATCAGATCCTAGAGAATCACACTTAACAGCTGTTAAGAGGATTCTAAGGTATCTGAAAGGTACTTCTAATGTGGGTTTGTGTTACAGAAAATCTGATGATTTTAAATTAGTTGGATTTTGTGATGCTGATTACGCTGGAGACATAGTGGAAAGAAAAAGTACTTCTAGAAGTTGTCAATTTCTAGGAAGAAATTTAATCTCCTGGTACAACAAGAAACAACCTACAATTGTGCTATCAACTATAGAAGCAGAATATATTGCTGCTGCTGGATGTAGCACGCAGATGCTCTGGATGAAAAGTCAGCTAGAAGACTATCAGATCTTTGAGAGTAATGTTTCTATATAATGTGATAATACTTCTGCTATATGTTTGTCTAAAAACCACATTTTACACTCTAAGGCAAAACATATAGAAATTAAACATCACTTCATCAGAGACTATGTTCAGAAGGGTATTATAAACTTAGCCTTTATTGATACAGATCATCAGTGGGCTGATATTTTCACAAAACCCCTTTCTGAAGATAAGTTCAAGTTTATTCTGAAAAATATTGGTATGGAATTTTGTCCAGAATAATATTTATCAGAAGCAAACTTCTCAGATGCAAAATGTTTAAAACTCTGAAGTATTTTATCTGTCAATTATTTGATTTCTTGGATTATTCTGTGTGTATCTGAACTAACAAGTCTCAGAGGATCTGAACGATGACTAATGTTTCATTTCTCAAGAGAATTCAGAAGCATATGCAAGCAAACACGTGTCACTCTGAATCTGAAAAGATGGCGTGCACAATAATGAAGAGACATTTGAGGTATTGTTTGAATAGTTAAAATCTTGGTTTTCCCCCCAAATTGTCAGAATCAATTAATGTTTTGAAATGATTATTATTCTTTTCATTAAATGTCATTTAATGCTAAGTGAGAACGTGCTAAATGTGTCTGTTTGTGTGCCCTAATTTCTCTTTATAAATACCACAAATCACACCATTTCACACTTTTCACTTCACAAACAAGTATATGCATTTCTGTTTGCTCTTTGGCCTTCATCAAAACCCTAAACCTTCATCTAAACCTTCTTCATCTTCAACAATGGCAACATCATCTTCAACCTCAGCTCAGTTTCAATCATCAATGGTTGTAGTTGCGTCATCAAACATGGGTGCTACTCCATTTAAGGAACCTGAGAGAACCTTGTTAACCCCTGTTGATAAGCTTGAAGTTCTATGTGAGTCTATGGTGGAATTTGATTCTTTGGCTGACAATGGATTTGATTTGCGTTCTATTATTGACGCTCAAGGCTGGGTAAAGTATTTTGATAGATTATTTGGACCAGTGTATCCACACTTAGTGAAGGAATTTTGGATTCACGCATCTTTTTACCCAAAGTTCATCCTCTCTTCTGTTCTGGGAAAAGAGATCATAATCACTGAAGATCTCATTAGAAAACTCATTGGGTATGAGGAAACCGATGGATTTTGTCATCTGCCAGTTGGGCGTGTTGATATGGAAGAAGTGTATGCTGAAGTGATTTCATCAGGACAGGCTTCAAATAAGTTCAAGGATCTTAAACCTGATTACAAAATTTGGGCAAAGATTTTTCTGGGCTGCATCAACCACAGAAAATCCACAAATTCTCCAGATTATGTGAACAATGAAAAACTTTATTTCATGTACTGCTTAAGTCAGAGTACTAAAGTGGATCTGCCACACATTCTCTTCATGCATCTGTGGAATCACATCAATGCATCCAGAGAATCTATTAAGACTAAGGAACAGAAGATCAGGACGTGGATTCCTTTTGGACGATTAATCTCAGACATTTTGACAGAGAATGGTCTAGTAGCTGCTCTGTATGAAGCTAGAGTTAAAGAAGAGATTGAGTCAATAGTTGGAAAACCTTTGAATGGAAAGAGTCTCCAAAGACTAAAAGTTGTGGATGAACTCACAACTGCTCCTAAGAAGCTAAATGTTGCTGAAGTAAGTCAGAGAAGGATTCCAGTTCAAGACTTTCCAATCTTTGGTGCTGAAGAACCTAGAGATATTATTCTTAGGTACATTGAGTTGTGCAAGGCAGATGGAACACCTGTTCCTACTGATATTTTGATACGTGCTAGAGAACCTATTCCAGATGTTTATGAGGAGAACATGAGGAAAAGAAGACAGTTAGAGGCAGAAGAAGCTGCTGCTCAGAAGAAACAAAAAGTTGCTGAAAAACCACAGAAGCAAATAAAGAGAAAAGCTTCTGGAGAAGTTCCTTCCGTTCCTACCAAACGAATCAAGATAAAAGGTAGTCAAACATCTTTATCTTCTATTTCTGAAATTGGAGTAGATATATCAACTGTTAGTTCTATACCTAAACCTCCTCTCACTCAAACTCAAATAATTCTTGTTCCATCTCAAACATCTGAACCACCTACAATTCCTACTTTACAAATTCCATCTGATCCTGTTTCCAGAACACCATTAAAATCATCTGATGTTCCTCAATCAGAACCATAAACAACAGATCCAACTCCAACACAACAACCTGAAATTCAACAAAACTCTGTATCTGAACCAGTTGGATCTGAACCACCAAAAGCCACACCTTCTAATCCTCAACCAGAACAATCCAAACCTACTGAATCAAATATACCTGATTCTGAAGTTCTAGACGTCCAACCCCTCAAGACTGTATTTGATGTATCTTTTACATCTTGTACCTCAACCACCTCATCTGATTCATCTGAATCTGATATTCATTCAGATGTTAGCTCACCCCCTCTCTCAGAGAATATGAATCTAAACAACCATATCCACCTATTTCATCTGAAGATATCATTCCTGAACCCACTCCAACAACTAAACCCAGGACATCTGAGTTTGTTTAAGTTGCTTCCTTTAAACCACTTCCCTCTGATCCCATTCCTTCTAGTTTAAAGCTTAAACATTTTTATACCAGAATAGAGCCATCTGACCCAATCACTCCATTCAAACCCAGTCCTTCCATCACTCTTCCATCTGAACTTCAAACCCAATTTAAACAACTACCAGATATCATTTCATCAGAACCTCTGTTGTCTGATAAATTTGTTTTCATTCCCTACACATCCACTACATTTGATTTCATTCCCTCTGCATCACGTGTAAAATCATTTCTGATTCATACCATTTCCAGATCCAACACTGCTACTTCATCATCTAACCATCCATCTTTTCCTTCCTACCCTCGTCCTTTGTTCATCATCCCACATTTCACCATACCAACTCCACCAAAACCACCCAAACAATTAAATCTTGAAGCCCTTCTCAAACCAAAACCCAGGCTAAACGTTGATATTCTATTTGCTAATTTTTTGAAAGAAATAAAGATGAATTTAGGCTCTGTACAGAACAGATGCTTGTCAACCATGAATGCAGAAGAATCTGATGCTATATGGAATAGCTTCATTTCCAGACTCAATACAGTTGCTTCAAATCTGAAGAATGTCTGTTCAGATGATGCAAAGATCAGATTTGCTGAGACTGCCAGAACCATGGTATGGAACATGAAAAGATCTGCACCTTTGCTTCTTGAGGATGTATCTTCATCTTCTGGAATATCTACTACAGAAACTTTTGCAGAATCTACTTCTGGAGAAAATCCATTGGCTCTGACAATTGTAAACAAACCCTCTGCATCAGTGGCTCCAGACTCTGCTACCCCAATGGAAATTGACTCTACTTCTATTCCTGCATCAGAATCTGCTCCATCTACTTCTTCTGAGATCAAGAAAGAGAACCCAAAATTAGAAGATAAGATTGCGGTGTTAGAAGCTGGTCAATCTGAGATCAAGTCCTGGATGGCTAAACAAGATCAGAAGAATGAGAACATGGAGAAATGGATGTCAAAGCAAGAATAGTCTTCATCTGAAATCACTCAACTTCTGAAGATGATTCTTTCCAAACAAACCTAGCTTTATTTTTTCTGTATCTGATGTTTGTTCACCTGTACTTGAATTTCTTATTTGATGCTTTCGTCTGTTTTGTCTAAGTACTTATGAATGAATGAATCTGATGCTTTCTCTACTTAGGTGTATCTTTTCTCTCTATTTTCCTTTTATTTTGTCTTTAAAAGTTTTTCTTTTTGATTATGACAAAAAAAGGGGGAGAAAATGAAATTCTGACTGTTCAAATAAACTCTACCTAAATGAAATTTAGACATATCTAATTATAACTAACGTGAACTCTTAGTATTTCAGAACATATGAAAAATATGACAAATTCTTTAAAGTAACTCTGAGATCCCGAGATCAAGTTTAACCAATCAGGCTCTGATTATGAAACGTTCATCCAAGTCAAGCTCTAATTTTTGGAACAATCAGGCTCTGATTCTGAAAATAATACTATTGCAAAAAGGGAAGTTTCTATTCTTTCTAAGTATTCAATTCAGGGGAAGATTCATAATCTCAGGGGGAGTTATAATTATTGTTTTATTGAACAAAATTTCTTATGTTTTTGTCATCATCAAAAAGGGGGAGATTGTTAGAACACAGATTGGTTCTTAGTTATATCTCTATGTTTTGATGATAACACTTATGAAATTTTGTATTAAGAAATTATATACTCTAAAATTTGTTTAAGTATTTTTGCTGCAGATATTAAATTGAATATTCTTCTGAAAGCAAAAATGGATCTGAACATGGAACTATACAAGGCTCTGAAGCGTCAGAAGCATCTATTAGAAGAATCTAAATGCTGCCTACAGAAGATTCTGAGCACTGCCTACAGAAGGATCTGAAGCAGAAGCTACAGAAGCATCTGAAGCATAGAATGAAGACTTTGTGTGAAGAGTTTCAAGCATAGTTTTTTAGAAGACTCTGATAGTACTATACGCTGTAAGTACTGAGGATCTGATCCCAAACTCTGCTCTGAATTATTACACGCTGAAGCACACTTGCTACAAAGCTCTGATACAACAAACTCTGATAAACATCAAAGACTCGGATCACTCAAGGCTCTGATGTTAATTGTTGAGAATTATAAACTTGCTAAAGAAGAGTTCAAAGTTATGTCTGTTGGTTATGCCAAACGACTCTTTTCTCATTTATGCTAGACACAAGAACTCAGGCAAAAAGGATTTCTCTGAATGTTCTACTTCTAGGAAAGGTCAAGTGATGTGAAGACAAAAAGGTTACAGCTACTTTGCAGACACGGTCTTAAAAGCATGCAATGTCTTGGATTTCTAAGTCTATAAAAGCAAGTTTCCAACACTCCTCTTTAGTGGACGGATTATTGAAAGAAATTCATTGAAAAGCTCTCATACAATTTATTCTCTTTGCTGAATTTATTTCATACGTTCTTAAACTTAAGTGTAAATCACAGTTGTGATATAGCTTACTTAGAAGCATTCAAACATTTGTTTAGTTTTTACATTTGATTGTAAAAGTTCCTTGAGAAGACCCAGTTGTGGTCAGTAATTCTTGAGAAGACTAAGAACAGTTTCTCTTAGTGCTTACTATTGTAATCAGTTTGATTAATAGTGGATTAAGTCCTTGTGGAGAAAGGCAAATCACTCTTGATAGGGTGGACTGAAGTAGTTGAGTTCAACGAACCAGGATAAAAATCTTTGAGTTTTTATTGCCATAATTCTTTCTATATACTTATTCAACCCCCCCCCCCCCTTCTAAGTATTTTCTCACCTTCAGATACCATAGAGGAGTCGTCTTATGATAACTCTGCACGGGAAGAATATTCTAGTAATCCGACTCCACCAGAAATCAGTGTCATTACTGAAGACAATCCTGGAAGAAAAATACCGGACTTTGTGATCCACGGAAGAGTTCGTCGCAATTGGGTCGCCGTTGATGTCCCGAATATCGTTCATAAATCATATTAATTGCCTTGTCTTTGTTTTGACATTTCACTTTGCCCAGGTGAATAGGATGTTTTATAGGGTTTGCTTTTCTTTAAATGTCCCTCTTCGCTTCGCCCAGTGCGAAAGAGTTTTGTTTTATAGGGTTTGTGTTTCAAGAATCCACAAATCATAAGTAAGAATGTCATTATGAATTCCTGCATTTATTTTTATTTTCACTTTTTGCTTTCTCAGAAGGCGGTAATTCTAAAACAACCCAAAATAAAAATAAGCACTTTTCAAAATACCACTGCACACACTTTTGCATTCTCTCTATCTTTTCTAAAAAATGAATCATCACGCTATGTAAATTATTTGTTTTAAACCCCATTGAAACATATGATCCAATGCCTTATCCCAACTTTGAGTTTCCGGTATTCGAAGCCGAAGAAGAAGAGGACGAAGAAATTCTATATGAGATCTCTCGACTACTAAGACATGAGAATGAGTCCATTCAACCTTAAAAGAATCATAGGAAACAATCAATTTTGGTTCAAAAGTGAAAAGAAAAGAAGTTAAAATTGGAGCACTACTCAGTCTAACTGTTAAAGAAGGTCTGATAGAGCTGCTTAAAAAATTTCCAGATGTGTTTGCTTGCTCCTACCAAGACATGCCAGGGTTAGATACCAACATCGTGGAACATCATTTGCCACTAAATCCAGAGTGTCCTCCGGTCAAACAAAAATTGAGAAGGACTCATCTAGATATGACCATCAAAATTAAGGAAGAGGTACAGAAACATATCACCGCAGGTTTCCTTGTCACCTCAGAATATCCTCAATGGTTGGCCAACATAGTTCCAGTTCCCAAGAAAGACGAAAAAGTCATGATGTGTGTAGATTACAGAGATTTCAACAAGCTCAGTCTGAAGGATGACTTCCGTTTACCACACATTAACATGTTGGTTGACAGCACAATAAAATTCAGAGTGTTCTCCTTCATGGATGGGTTCTCAGGCTATAACCAAATAAAAATGGCACCAAAAGATATGGAGAAAACTTCATTGATCACCCCACGGGGCACCTTTTGTTACAAAGTAATGTTGTTTGGTCTAAAGAATGCAGGAGCCACTTATCAAAAGGTTGTGACAACTCTATTTCACGACATGATGCACAAAGAAATTGAAGTGTACGTCGATGACATGATTGCCAAATCTAAAACAAAACAAGAACATGTGGAACACCTATCAAAGTTATTCCAGCGTCTAAGAAAACACAAACTCCGCTTGAATCCTAACAAATGTATATTCAGTGTTCGTTCATGCAAGCTCTTGGGATTCATCGTCAGTCAGAAAGGAATTGAGGTTGATCCTGATTAGGTCTAGGCCATTCAAGAAATGCCTTCTCTGAAGACTGAAAAGCAAGTAAGAGGATTTTTAGGACGTCTGAATTACATTTCAAGGTTCAGATTCCTCATGACCGCGACATGCACGCTGATCTTCAAACTACACGAAAAGAACCAAAGTTGTGTATGGACAGAGGATTGCCAAAAAGCTTTTGACAGCATCAAAGAATATCTTTTAAAGCCTATTTTGTCACCTCTAGCGGAAGGAATACCACTAATCATCTACTTAACAGTCTTGGAAGACTCCATGGGTTGTGTGCTTGGCCAACAAGACGATACAAAAAGAAAAGATTCTGCCATTTATTACTTAAGCAAGAAATTCACGGAATGTGAAGCTCGATACATTATGCTCGAGAAAACTTGTTGTGCTCTAGCTTAGGCAGCTAAACATCTTTTCCAGTACATGATTTGTCACACTACTTGGTTAATATCTGAAATGGATCCGATCAAGTATGTCTTTGTAAAGCCTTCGTTAACAGGAAGGATTGCTCGTTAGCAGATGTTGTTATCAGAATACGACATCGAGTATCATGCTCAGAAAGCTGTCAAAGGAAGTATTCTAGACGATCATTTGGCTCATCATTCGATTGATGATCAGGAATCAATCAAATTTGACTTCCCAGAGAAGATGTAATGCACCTAAAGATGAAGGAGTGCGATGAATTGCTACCAAGCGAAGGGCCAGAGACAGGATTCCAATGGGGATTAATATTCGATGGAGCTGTCAAAGCTTATGGAAATGTAATTGAGGCAATCATTGTTACACCTCACGGTACCCATATTCCTTTCAACTCCAGATTGGCATTCAAATGTACCAACAATGAGGCCGAGTATGAAGCTTGTATCATGGGTCTCGAAGAAGCTATTCACTTAAGGATAAAGAACTTGGATGTGTATGGAGACTCAACTCTGGTTATAAATCAGATCAAAGGAGAGTGGGACACACGTCAACTTGGATTAATTCCTTACAAAGACTATGCAAGAAGGTTGTTATATTTCTTTAAGAAGATCGAGTTTCATCAGATACCCCATAAAAAAACCCACATGGCTGATGCATTGGCTACTCTATCCTCCATGATTAATTTGAATCGATGGAACGATGTGCCCAAGATATACATAATACGCCTTGATAAGCTCGCTTATATATTCGCAGTGGAAGCCATCATCAATGACAAACCATGGTACCATGATATCAAGTGTTTCCTTCAAAGACAGGAATACCCACTTGGGGCATCAAGAAAAGATAGGAAGACTTTCAGAAGACTGGCTGGAAACGTCTTCCTGAACAATGATGTACTCTACAAAAAGAAACTTCAACATGGTTTTGCTAAGATGCGTAGACAAGCACGGAGCAAACATGATAATGAAAGAGATTCATGAAGGATCATTTGGCACTGATACCAATGGGCATACAATGGCAATAAAAATTCTAAGAGTGGGATATTATTGGCTGACAATGGAATTTGATTGTTACAAGTACATGAGGAAGTGTCACAAGTGTTAGATATACACCAACAAGATTCATATACCGCCAATGCATTTCAAAGCTCTCTTTTATCCATGGCCTTTTTCTATATGGGGAATCGACATGATTGAACCCAAAGCTTCAAGCGGACATCGGTTCATCCTGGTAGCCATTGATTACTTCACCAAATGGGTCGAAGTAGTATCATACGCCAATGTGACCAAACAAGTAGTTATCCAATTTATCAAAAACAATCTCATCTGTCATTATGGTGTTCCAAGCCAGATCATTACTGATAGTGGATCTAACCTGAACAACAAGATGATGAAAGAATTATGTGTCGAGCTCAAAATTGAACACCATAATTCATCTCCCTACCGGCCTAAGATGAATGGAGCGGTAGGAGGAAGCTAACAAAAATATAAAGAAGATCACTCAAAAGATGGTTGTAACCTACAAAGATTGGCACGATATGCTAGCATTTTTTCTTCACGGTTATCATACTTTAACTGGGTTAACCCCTTTCTCTTTAGTATATGGCAAGGAATTTGTACTCCCCATAGAAGTTGAGATCCCGTCAATAATAATATTGATGGAAGCCAAGATAACAGAAGCTGAATGGTGTCAAAGCAGGCACGATGAACTGAATTTGATCGAAGAAAAAAGAATGACGGCTTTATGCCATGGTTAGTTATATCAACAAAGAATGAAGAAAGCTTTTAACAAAAAGGTTCGACCTCGGGTATTCAGAAAAGGCGACCTGGTGCTCAAAAATATCCAATCATTTCTTAGTGATTCTAGGGGAAAATGGACTCCATATTATTACAGCCCCTATGTTGTTAAGAAAGCGTTCTCAGGTAGTGCCTTAATACTCACAACCATGGATGGAGAAGAGTTTACTTATCCCACGAATGTTGATGCAGTCAAGAAATTCTTCTCCTAAAATAAATAAATAATAATATAGCTCGTTAATTCGAAAACCTGAAAGGGAAACTTAGGCAAAAAAAGAGCGTATCCGTGGATTGAAAACCCATAAGAGCGGTCCAGGAAAAAAATTAGAAACATAAACAGAAAATAATCATCCCGATAAATTAAAAACCTGAAAAGGTGATCTAAGAAAAAGTTAGGGATCTAAACTAAGTAACTACATCCAAAAAGATTTGGATCCTCAAAACCAACGTCATTTGTCAGGGAATCCTCAATCAAGGTCGCCTTCAACAAGAGCTCAAGAATGTCCAGAATTCAAAGTTGATAAAAGGATAGTGGTCAATATGTTTCAATGTATCCCTTTTCCCTTTAAATTACCATTTTCTAAACTTTGTAATGCTCTATGGGATCACACATTAGGCTGATTACCATTCTACTAATGAAAACATGAGCCCTTGTGCCTTTAGTTTGCAATTCTCATTTATTTTATTTTGCAAAATGACATGTTTATTTGATTAACATTCTTGAAACACAAAAATGAATTTACCTTTTGTTTTCAAAACATAAATTATAAATCTTTACCTCTGCTTTTAAAATAATGATGGCAATTTCCTTTTAATTAATAAACATAAAAAGGAACATCAATAGCTTCTCCGAAAGCATTCAAACTTCAGAATGTAGAATCAAAATAATTGTTATATCCCAAGTGGGAGGTAGGTTACTTCATATTGATAGGATAAAGCATGCCATATATCGAGGATCAAATTTCATATCCCTTTAGCTGAACGTTTTTGTCCTCAGTAGAGCATTATCTCCAGAAATAAAGATAAAACACAAGAATCCCTTCCTCCAACAAGCTGCTGCCTTCAAAAAGAAAACACCGGTAAAAGTTTCCATTCTGCAAGAGCCGTATTCTATTTTCCACCAGGAGTAGGTGAAATTATGTAACATGACTTTATTCCCCTCAAATTATCACGAGTGATACTTTTTATCCCCCACAGTGGCCAAGTATCTAGTTGTGTTCATCACTAGTCAGTATGCCGTATCTGTTTTGTCAGCATAAGCATTCGTTCATACATACATCATGCATATTTGATTCATATTCATCTTCATATTCATAAATGCATAAGACACGTCATTTACCCCCTAAGTGTTATTTGTCCTCTCTTCATTTGTGTCGTCAACCCTAGGCAGAAAGGATGAGCCTTTTTCTAAATCCCCATTGAGTTTGATCCTCGTGAAAGATTTTTATTCAGTTACCTTTCCACACTTGGATAGGATAAAATCCCAGTATGAGTTCTTTCCTCATCAGGAAATGCCTTGTTTAGACAAACTCTCTCTAGTTCATTCTTGGATTGAAACTGGTCATCGATCACTTTGGTAACTTGAACCTCTGAAAAGCAAGAAGACACTTGGTTATGCACCTTCAGAACTTCACTCTTCGCCATTCAAGATGATATTTCACTTTCCCGGATTAAGGAAAATCCCTGATGGAAGTCTCTCAACGACATACTCTTGGCAATATGGACATTACATCCACCAAGAAACTTCTACCAAACGGCAAGCAAAGATCCATCTCTCAAGAGGCTTATTTTTCCCCATAAATGCCTAGTAGGTCGACAAACATCAGTTTCTCCCTAAGAAGTTTTTTCTGCATCCAAGGAAGTCACCAGCACCTCAAGTTAAATTACATCACCTGTCATTGCTCCAAAGAAGTCTCAAAGGAAAGTATGATGTAATCTCTCCAAGCATATGACATCTCCAACAAAGAAGTTTGCATCTCTCTACAGTTCAGATAAACGCTACACCCAACAAGTCTGACATCAAAACTTTACTCATCCTATGGCATCTCTCCGAAAAAGGTTCGAAGAAAAGTATGATGAAAAGCATTTTTCCATCAAATGGATATCTCCCTAATTAACCCCGGAGAAAAGTTTAGTGAAGACCCTCACAGATAAATTTCCTTTCTAGAAGAAGAATTTGAAAAGAAGAAACTGAGACTAGTTTCAGGGCTGAAGACCAGGATCGAAGGGAGGTTTATTTCAAGGAAACCGAGACCAATTCCTTGGATGAAGACCAGGATCGAAAGGAGGTTTATTTCAAGGAAACTGAGACCAGTTTCGTGGCTGAAGACTAGGATCTAGGGGAGGCTTATTTTAAGAAAACTGAGACCAGTTCTGTGGCTAAAGACCAGGATTAAGGAGTGGTTTATTTCAAGAAAACTGAGACCAGTTCCGTGGCTGAAGACCAGGATTAAGGGGAGGTTTATTTCAAGAAAACTGAGACCAGCTCCATGGCTTAAGACTGGAATCGAGGGGAGGTTTATTTCAAGAAAACTGAGACCAGTTTCGTGGCTGAAGACCAGGATCGATGGAAGGTTTATTTCAAAAAACTAAGACCAATTATGTGGCAGAAGATCATGATTGAGGGGATGTTTTACCATTTTCTAAGTAAAATTACTTAGTAAAAGAAGATTGATGAGCAAAATTTGGAATTTTCTACTATTAACACCCACAATCAAAATTTCGGGTATTTTGATATTTAATCCTCTTTTACATTGAATGTCTGAATGTCTTCGTCGTTCACACCTTCAGGTCCAAGAAGATTAAATAGGGGAATTTGTCCTACCCTAAATTTTACCCACAAGACATCACGTCATTGTGCAAATCATCACCATAATATGGATGTATTTTCATACCTCACTAATCTTTTCAAGGATTGTTGAGTATTCACCTTAACCAAAAATTAGGGTTTTGAGCCCTCTCAGAGCATTCAGGCAAAGGATCAATAAGGAATTTACATGATCTTCAACTTGTCAAGCCTCTTAAACATCCATGAAGGATTAATAGATCCTCGCCATCAAGAATTTAGCACAAGATTGCATCATTCAAAGTTAATCAGGCCTCAAGACCATTAGTGTCACCAAATTAGGGTTTTGATCGACAAAGACTTCCAAAGAGAAATTTTCATCTGGGCATGATCCAATACATTAATATATGTTTCAAGAAGCTCAAAATAACCTCATGAGTCCATTCATAAGTTTAAAATAACCCCAAGGATTGCATCTATCAAAAATCAGGAATTAGGGTTTTGACCTAATTCAACCCCTAGGTTGACTTTTGATGTAAGGCATGAGCCAATACCTCAAGATATGTTTCAAGGACATCAAATACATCATATTGATCCATTCACAAGATTGGATTGATTCAAAGAACTTGATTCATAAGCAATACAAGGATTCAAATTCATTTGGACCACAAACTAGGGTACCTGAGAAAAAGTCAACCATACCTTTGACTTTTGACCAAGACATAATCTCAAACCTTGGGACATGATTCAAGGCACTCCAAAACACCTTTGGGATCCATCCATTAGGTTCTATTTAGCCCAAGGACTTGATCTCATAAAGGATCACAATGTTCAAGTTTCATCTAATATAAAAAGTCAACTGTGATCAAAATCAAGTTTGACTTTTGATATTTTTTGGCAAACATGGCGTATTTAAGTCAAGAACAATATTAACTTGTGATTTAGATCATGATCAATTAAGAAAAATCAAGAAAATTAAGGTTACTTGCAAAACAAGCAACCTTGAGAAACTTGAAATTTCACTAAGTTATGGAATGAACTTGATTTTTACCCAACTTTGCAAGGCCATAACTTGTTATCTAGCAACCATTTTCTCCCATACAAAGCTCAAATGATATATCTTCTTATATACAACAATATTGCAAAGCAGAAGTACCCCTAAAAAATGCTTGGATTTTGAGATATGAAGCATTAAAGTTAGGGTTTCATGAGATTTTGAACTTTGACACTTAGAATTTTTTAGGCAGACTCTGCCTCATGTTTTGCCCAACTTTGGAGGTATTTTTCATTATAATCCAAGATAAAACAAGACCAAATGTAAACCTATAAAATTTTAAGTATGGTATATGAAATTCTGGTATCAGATATTAGATGTCGAAGGAGATGTTCCCGACACAAATATCTGTCTAATAAGAAAAGATAAACAAACACAATTGTAAAGACACACAATAATTGTTAACCCAGTTCGGTGAAACCACACCTACGCCAGGGAGGAAATCCACTACCATTAGAATTAATTCAGAGCTAAACTCCCAGTTTACAACTCCTAACTTAATCTCTACCCATGCAATTTCTGCATAGAACACCCCTAGACAAGAGACACCTCTCACTCCCCCTCAATCACAGCAGTGATAACAATCAATACAATAAGAAGACTTTAGAAGGCACTCTTCAAAGTCACAACTTGATCTTGCTTAAAAGCTTCAATAAAGTACAATACACTCTTGCTTACAAGCTTTGAGTGAATAATTTACACCAACCTAGTCCAATTCACACATTAAACAATGAGTGAATGGCTCATAAAATAACACACACGAAGCCTTAAAGCTTAATAAAATGCACACACTTCTAATACTTGCATCTCTGGTCTTCAAGCTAGGGTTTTCGCCTCCTTAAATAGTAATGAGAGTGGGCTTGGACTGTGGCAACAACAGGATTTGAGAAGATTCCAATCTTCATCAATAGCAACAGATTTGATTTGATTAATCAGATATAATCAAATCATTCTTCCATTCTTCAATCAATCTTCTAAGAATAACTCTAAATCAAATCAAATCTGATCCACAATAAGTGCATCAGAAATGCCTTTAGAAAACCACCAAAAGTGCGCAGGTTCTACACCAGAATAGTGCAGCAAGCTTGCACAAAAATATATGGACACATAAATACATTCATACATAATGTTTTAGTCCATGAGTGTCAAGACATCTTGTTTGAAATCATGAGATAAGCCCTGTTAATAAGTCCAAAGCAACCTACTCATCTTGACAGACAGATGTCACGACATCCTGTAGAACATCTTGTGATTACACCTAGTTTTACCAAAATTCCTTCCAATCAAGAACTAACAAACTCCCCCTTTGGCAAATTTTGGCTAAAACAAATCACAAGAAAAACAGACACCAGTAAAGAGTACAAAATAGCAGAAAAAAATAACAGAAGGTGAGTAAAAGCAAGGCTCGCCCTCAACAAAACAACAAACATCACAACAGCCCAAGCAAAACACAAAGCAACCCACAATCTTCACAGCCTTCAACAACCTGTAATACAAGCATACAAGAAAATAGAAAAACTACTACAGCATACAGCAAGCTGCACAATAACCCCCAAAAGGAACAAACAAACATCTAGCAGGATCAGCATCCTGTTAAACCAAACAAACATCTAGCAGGATCAGCATCTTGTCAAACCAATCAGAGCAGCATACACCAGCAGACACCATCTTCATCTTCAGCTACACACCTGCTATACACACCAGCACATTTAGCCATTCAGCAAAGCTACTACAGTATACTCTTCTCCCCCTTTTTAGCCATAATTTTTAGAATAGAAACCAGAAGATAACATAGAACAAAAAGTTAGAAACAAGCAAGTTAAGGGCATGGAGACCCCACAAATATTACAAGCCATAGGCACATGAAGTGCAACAAAATCAGTCTATTCTGCCAAGGCAGACAACACAAATAACAAAAAAAAATAGCCCAACAACAAAGCAACAAGCTTAGTCTACATCTTCAGTTGCAGAACTAGAGCCAACATCAGTTGGGACATCTTTATTATCATCCTCAAACTCCTCCCCATACCCAGCTTTATCATCTTTTTCACTAGCATTATCAGAACTAGGGGATGGATCTATGTGAGAAATTGGGGTGGAAATACCATGCACAATACGACCTTTCTGGAGAATCTTAGTGACAAGTTCCCTAATGGATCTGTCAACATATGCAGAACTTTCCTTGTTCTCCATTCTAGTAATGTTATCAGCAGAGGAGTCAGAAGATTTATCTTTGGAAGGATGTTGGGATTTGTTTGCATGAAGGGGTGTAACCTCAGGAGCATCTTCGAAGGGGGTGTTTATGGGGTGGCCATCAGTTTGGAAAGCATCACGTTTGGGAGACATCTTGATGTTGAGAGAAGAAAAGTGTAGAGGATGATGGAGATGAATAAAAAAGTTCAGAGTGTGAGAGGTGTAGGGGCAGTTAGAGGGAAAAATTTGTGTGGGATAGTGAGCTTCAGTAGTCAAAGGCGTGCAATGCATTAAAGAGAGATGTTGAAATATGTTTATTTTAGAAAAATTTCTTTTAAACTCAAAAATCCCTCTTAGCAGTAATTGCTATAAGTCCTCGTAAATAAAAATTCCTAACTTTCCTCTCAAGGTATCAAACTAATTAGCATCTAATGCTTTGGTAAAAATATCAGCCAATTGATTTGCTGTAGTGACATGCTCAAGAGTAACGATTTTACTTTCAACAAGATCCCTAATAAAATGGTGTCTAATATCAATATGCTTAGTTTTGTTATGTTGAATAGGATTCTTGGAGATATTTATAGCACTCAGATTATCACAGTATAATGTCATGACATCTTGTGTGACAATATATTCTGTAAGCATCTGCTTCATCCAAACAAGTTGGGAACAACTACTCCCAACAACTATGTATTCTACTTCAGCAGTAGACAGGGATACACAGTTTTGTTTCTTGATAAACCATGAGATGAGGTTGTTGAAGGTGAGAAAATACTTAGAAGGGGGGTTGAATAAGTACGAAGATAAAAACTTAGAAATAAAACTCAGTTATTTTTATCCTGGTTCGTTGAACTCAACTACTCCAGTCCACCCTTTCAAGAGTGATTTGCCTTTCTCAATCAAGGACTTAATCCACTATTTAATCAACTGATTACAATAGTAAGCACTAAGAGCAACTGTTCAAAGTCTTCTCAAGAACTACTGATCCTAACTGGATCTTCTTAAGGTTTTCTTACAATCAAATGTAATAACTAATACAAGTGTTAAAATGCTTCTAATAAAGCTTTATCACAACTGTGATTTTTCACTTAATATTAAGAACAAAGAATTTAATTCTAGAGAGAATATATGAATTGTATGAGAGCTTTGATAATGAATTCTTTTCAAGTGATACGTCGTTCAGCTGAAGAAGATGAGTGGAGACTAGCTTTTATAGGCACAATGATCCAAGAGTTTTTCACGTTGAGAAGTGTGTACCAAAAGGTCTGAGCCTTTTTGTCTTCACATCAAGTGACCTTTCCTAGAAGAAGAAAGCACAGAGAAATCCTTTTTGTCTGTGTTCTTGTGTCTAGCATAAATAAGGAAAGAGTCGTTTGGATATTCCAACAGACATAATCTTTGAATTCTTCTTCAACAGTTTTTAGGAAAAATCATCAGAGCCTAATTTGATTAGAGCCTTCTGATGTTGATCAGAGTTTTACTGAATCAGAGTCTTTGCAGCAAGTGTGCTTTTAGCGTGTATAAGTTCAGAGCAAAGTTTGGGTCAGATCCTCAGTACTGCAGCGTGAGTACTCTCAGAGTCTTCTGAATTAACTATGCTTGAAAAACTCTTCATACAGAATTCTTCAATGGTTCAGATGCTTCTAACTTGCTTCAGATTCTTCTGGAGCTTCTGCTTCAGATCCTTCTGGAGACAGCGCTCTGGATCTTCTGATGGCAGCGTTCAGAATCTTCTAATGGGTGCATCTGATGCTTCAGAGCCTTGCATATTTCTTATGTTCAGTTCTGATTTGCTTCTGGAGTGATATTTACTTTAATATCTGCAGCAAACATTCTGAAGCAAATTTTAGAGTATATAATTCTTAATTACAAAATTTCATAATAGTTATCATCAAAACATAGAGATAATTACTAAGAACCAATCTGTGTTCTAACAATCTCCCCCTTTTTGATGATGACAAAAACATCAGAAATTTTGTTTAATTGTAAAGAGAAAAATTGTAACTCCCCCTGAGATGATGAATCTCCCCCTGAATTAAATATAAATAAGGAATAGAAACTTCCCTTTTTGTCTTGAGTATTTTTCAGAGTTAGAGCTTGATTGTCTTAAACATTTGAGAGTTAGAGTCTCTTGCATATTTCAGAGTCAGAGTCTGATAACTCATATATAATTTGGGAGTCTCAGAGTTTCTGTTACAGAGTATACTTATCAAATATTCTGAAATACTCAGATATTATGTTAGATACAATTGATATGTCTGAAGTTTCATTCTGGTAAAGTTTAATTAAATAGTTCAGATCTATTTTCTCCCCCTTTTTGTCATAAGCAAAAAGTAAGAACTTTGAGAAGACAAATAAAAGGAAAAACAAACGAGATAAATCATGTGGAGAAAACTTTGAAACATTCATTCATTCAGAGCAAAAAGTGCAAATATCAGAAAATATTCAAGTACAAGTGCAAACATCAGAAACAAACATCAGAGAAAAAAAATAAACTAAGATTGTTTTGACAAGACCATCTTCAACAGATCCGTGATCTCAGAAGAGGACTGTTCTTGTTTTGACATCCAGTTAGCCATGGTTTCATTCTTCTGATCTTGTTTGGACATTCACTGAGCCATGTCTTCAGACTTCTTATCTTGCTTAGCCATCCAAGACTTAATCTCTGATTGACCAGCTTCCTGAACTGCAATCTTATCTTCAAGATCTGGATACTCTTTCTTGATCTCAGATGAAGAAGGTGGGACAGATTCTGAAGCATGAACAGAGTCAATTTCCATAGGCGATCTGGAGTTAGGAGCAGCAGATCCAGAGGGAAGTTCTACCAGAGTCATAGCAAGAGGGTTGTCTTCAGATGCAGATTCAGTATGCTCTTCTGATGATGAAGGAGCATCTGTAAGAAGCAATGGTGCAAATCTTCTAACAGTCCAGAGCAGACTTCTAGCAATTTCAGCAAATCTGAGCTTCGCATCATCAGAACATAAGTTCTTCAGATTTGATGCTACAGTATTGAATCTATTTATGAAGCCATTCCAAATGACATCAGATTCACTTGCATCCATTGTTGATGAACACTTCCTCTGTACAGAACCTAAATACATCTGTATTTCTTGCAAAAAACTTGTAAATAAATGATTAACATTCAGTCTAGGTCTTGGGTGGAGAAGAGTTTCCAATGTGATTGGCCTGGGTTGGGGAGAAGGTGGAAAGATGGATTTATGAATGGTGATCAGAGGAGGAGGGTAGTATGGTATGAATGGAATATCAGATGATTTGTCAGGTTTTGATCTGTTTAGAGCATTCAACAGACATGGTTTTACAGTTGATACATGGGAAACAACGTCAAGTGGTTTATCAGAGTAAGGTTTGAATGCAGATTTGGCAGGTGTAGCAGTTTTAGCAAATTTATCAGATGTAGCAGATTTAGCAGATGTAGCAGATTTTGCAGATTTAGCAGAGTATAGTTTTGCATCTGATGAACTTACTGCTGATAGATTTTTGATATACTTTTGAAGAACAGATGGTAGAATGATGGTTAGTTTGGGTTTAAAAGGAGTGATAATGTCAGATGGTTTAAATCTGTCATAGAAATCTTTTAATTTTAAACCATAGGGAAGTTTGTGAAGGTGAGATGAAAACAGTTTACACGAAGCAGAGGGTACACACTCAGGTGTTCTTGACTTAGATGTTGGGATAGGATTGGGAATGAGGATTTCAGAAGATGGGTTATGTGTTGTGTTAGGATTAGGAATAAGAGTTCCAGAAGAAACAGGTGGTTCTGGTTGGTTAACTTCAGAATTTCTGTGAGAGGGAGTTATCAGAAAATCTGGGTGTATATCAAATTCTGATGAATTTGAGGATGTGGTTGGAGTGTAAGACGTGGAGGACACTTCAAAAATAGTTTTGAGAGGTGTAATGTTTAGAACCTCTGTCACAGGGATATGGGTTTCAGATGGGTTGGTTGATTCTGATGTGTTCTGAGGAAATTGTGATGGAGGTGCAGATGTAGGGGGTTCTGAAGTAGGTAGTTCTGTTGTGGGTGGTTCAGATGCAGGTGGTTTAGATGTAGGTGGATCATATGTAACAGGATCAGATGTAACTTTTGTAGGTTCAGAAGTCACTTGTGCAGATCCAATAGGTTCAGATGTGTTTGATGGTTGTTTTTCTTGTTGTGATTGATGTTGTTGTTGTTCAAATTGTTTTGCTGGTTGTGGTTTTTGTTGTTATTGATTAGATTGTCTGTTGGTTTTTCTGGTTGTGGTTGTTTTTCTTGTTGTTGTTGTTTCTCTGGTTGTTGTTGTGGTTATTGTTCAGATTGTTTTATTGGAGGTGTTATAGGTGGTGGAGTTTGATTTTCTGGTGTTGTTGATATTGGTGTTGGTGCAGATGATTTATTGGTAGAAGGTTTAACATATGTGGTGGAAACAGGATCAGATGATTTTTATGGGGATGGAACAGAGATATGAGATGGAGTAGGAACAGATTGTTTCTGAGTAGGAGGTGGTTTTGGAATAGACTTAAATGTTGAATCATTTAAAACAGTATTATTGGAAGAAGATACAGAAGATTTGGTACCTTTAATTTTGATACGCTTTGTGGGAACAGAGGGAGCGTCTCCAGATGCTTTCCTCTTGATCAGCTTCTGAGGCTTGTCAGCAACTTTAGGCTTCTTTTGAGCAGCAACTTCTTCTGCTTCTGATTGACCTCTCTTCCTTGTATTCTCATTTCCTCCATCAGGCATTGGTTCCCTTGCTCTTTTCAGAATATCTGCAGGAACTGGGGTTCCATCTGCCTTGCAAGAATCAATATACTTTAAAACTATGTCCCTTGGTTCTTCAACACAGAACAGTGGGTAGTTCTCAACTGGAATTCTCTTCTGACTAAGTTCAGAGATGTTCAGCTTCTTGGGTGCTGATGTGAGTTCCTCCACAATTTTTAGTCTCTGAAGACTCTTGGCATTCAGAGGTTTCCCAATAGTAGATTCAAGTTCATCTTTGACTCCAGCAGCATACAAAGTAGTTACCAGTCCATTTTCTGTCAGAAGATCTAAAATTAACCTTCCAAAGGGAATCCATGTTCTGATCTTCTGACCCTTATCTTTTACAGATTCTCTTAAAGCATTAATGTGATTCCATAAGTGCATGAACAGAATATAATGGAGATCTACCTTAGTGCTCTGACTCAAACAGTACATGAAGTAGAGCTGTTCATTATTCACATAGTCTGGAGAATTTGTAGATTTTCTGTGATGAATGCATCCCATGAAAATCTTTGCCCAGATTTTGTAGTCAGGCTTCAGATCTTTAAACTTGTTAGAGGCCTGTGTAGCAGTCATGACTTCCTCATAAACTTCTTCCATATCTACACGCCCAGCTGGTAGATGAGATACTCCATCAGTCTCCTCATATCCTATGAGTTTCCTGATCAGATCTTCTGTAATTATAATCTCCTTACCCAGAACAGAAGATAAAATGAATTTGGGGTATACAGAAGCATGTATCCAGAATTCTTTCACCAGATGAGGGTAAACTGGTCCAAATAATCTGTCAAAGTATTTTACCCAGCCTTGAGCATCAACTATTGAACGAAATTCAAATCCATTTTCAGCCAATGAATCAAATTCCACCATTGATTCACAGAGAACATCCAGTTTGTCAACAGGTGTCAACAAAGTTCTTTTTGGTGTCGTATATGGAGTCACACCCATATTTGCAGAAGTAACTGCAGCCATGGTTGATTGAAACTGAGCAGTTGTAGAGGATGAAGTTGCCATTGAAGATGATTTTGTCAAAGGTTTAGGGTTTTTGTGAAGAGAGAAAAGAAGACAGAAATGCATAAACGTTCTTGAGTTGTGAAAAGTGTGAAAATGGTGAGAGATGTGGTATTTATAGAGAACAGTTAGGCATACAAACAGACAAGCAAGGCACGTTCACACATAGCAATTAATGAAAAAGAATAAACATCATTTCAAGCATTAATTGATTCTGACAAATTGGGGGGAAATTCAAGATTTTCACTATTCAAGCTTCACCTCAAACGTCTCTTCAGTAGTGTACACGCCCTCTTTCTAGATTTAGAGTGACACGTGTTTGCTTGCATGTGCTTCTGAATTCTTTTGAGAAATGAAACGTTAACCAACGTTCAGATCCTCTGAGTATTGTTAGTTCAGATTTACACAAGTAAAATAATCTAAGAAAATGAATAA
The DNA here is from genome assembly GCA_963859935.3 of Lathyrus sativus. NCBI lineage: Eukaryota > Viridiplantae > Streptophyta > Magnoliopsida > Fabales > Fabaceae > Lathyrus > Lathyrus sativus. Next base: position 28,715,151 of record OZ012738.1, on the reverse strand, counting down.
ATAATCAGATGAAATACTTCAGAGCATTAAGCATTTTGCATCTGTAAAATTTGCTTCTGACAAATATTATTCTGGACAAAAATCCATACCAATATTTTCCAAAATAAATTTGAATCTATCATCAACAAGGGGTTTTGTGAAAATATCTGCCCATTGATGATCTGTATCAACAAAGGCTAAGTTTATAATTCCCTTTTGAACATAGTCTCTGATGAAATGAAGCTTAATTTCTATATGTTTTTCCTTATAGTGTAAAATTGGATTTTTAGACAAACATATAGCAGAAGTATTATCACAGAATATAGAAATGTTACTTTCAAATATCTGATAGTCTTCTAACTGACTTTTCATCCAGAGCATCTGCGTGCTACATCTAGCAGCAGTTATATATTCTGCCTCTGTAGTTGATAGTGCAATTGTGGGTTGCTTCTTACTGTACCAAGAGATTAGATTTCTTCCTAGAAATTGACAACTTCCAAAAGTACTTTTTCTTTCCACTCTGTCTCCAGCGTAATCAGCATCACAGAATCCAACTAATTTGAAATCATCAGATTTTCTGTAACACAAACCCACATTAGAAGTACCTTTCAGATACCTTAGAATCCTCTTAACAACTGTTAAGTGTGATTCTCTAGGATCTGATTGGAATCTAGCACACAAGCATACACTAAACAAAATGTCAGGTCTAGAAGCAATTAAGTAGAGAAGAGATCCTATCATACCTCTGTAAAGTTTCTGATCTACTTTCTTACTTACCTCTTCCTTGCCTAGTGAACTAGTTGGATGCATGGGAGTCTTTGCCAGCTTACTATCAATCATGTTAAATTTCTTCAGAAGTTCTTTAACATATTTGGTCTGATGGATGTAAGTGCACTCTTGAGTCTGGTTGACTTGAATTCCCAGAAAGAATCTCAATTCTCCCATCATGCTCATTTCAAATTCTGCCTGCATACATTTAGCAAACTCCTTTCCCAGCATAGTATTGGTAGATCCAAATATGATATCATCCACATATATTTGACAAATTAGAAGATCTTTCTTAAATGTTTTACAAAAGAGTGTTGTGTCCACTTTGCCTCTGATGAAATTTTTCTCCAGAAGAAAATTACTCAATCTCTCATACCAAGCTCTGGGAGCTTGTTTTAAACCATACAGAGATTTCTTTAGTTTGAAAACATGTTCTGGAAAATTTTTCACTCTCAAAACCAGGAGGCTGGTGAACATAAACTTCTTCTTCTATAATACCATTTAGAAAGGCACTTTTAACATCCATCTGATATAGAGTGATGTTATATTGTGCAGCAAAAGAAATAACAAGGCGTATAGATTTTAACCTTGCCACTGGAGCATAAGTTTCAGTGTAGTCAATACCTTCTTGTTGACTGTACCCTTGAGCAACAAGCCTTGCCTTATTTCTTTCAACTTCTCCTTTCTCATTAAGCTTATTTCTGAAGACCCATTTAGTTCCAATTATGTTAAATCCTTTTGGCCTTGGAACCAAATCCCACACATCATTTCTGGTGAACTGATTTAGCTCTTCTTGTATAGCAATAATCCAATCATTGTCTTGCAGAGCTTCATCTACAGAAGTTGGTTCAATTACTGACACCAAACCAAATAATGATGCTTCAGATGATCTAAGGAAGGATCTTCTTCTGATAGGGTCATCCTTCTTTCCAATAATGACATTCTCTGGATGAGAAGCTTTGATTCTGGAAGATGATCCTCTAACAGTTGACTCTTTAGAAATGTTTAAGTTGTTTATCTAAGAAGTTAAAGGACTTGCATCTGGTGTTGCTTCTGGTTCCTTTACTTGAGCTTTGTCTGCCTCTGAGCCTTCAGAGTCTGTGAAGATTACTTCTCTATCTGCAGAGTTTTCAGACTGCTTTGGCTTTTTAATTCCAAGCTTATCATCAAATCTAACATGAATAGATTCTTCCACAATCTGTGTCTCAGTATTGTATACTCTGTAGCCTTTAGAGCGTTCAGAATATCCAAGCATGAAACACTTATGTGCTTTAGAATCAAACTTGTTCAGATTTTCTTTAGTATTCAACATATAGCAAATACATCCAAAAGGATGAAAATATGAAATGTTGGGCTTTCTGTTCTTCCACAATTCATAGGGAGTCTTCTCTAGAAGAGGTCTTACAGACACTCTATTCTGAATGTAACAGGCTGTGTTGATTGCTTCTGCACAAAAATGCTTTGCCAGATTTGTCTCATTGATCATGTTTCTGGCCATTTCTTGCAGAGTTCATTTTTCCTCTCTACAACTCCATTTTGTTATGGAGTTCTACGACAGGAAAAATCATGAGCAATGCCATTTTCATTAAAATATTTTTCAAAATATTTATTTTCAAATTCACCACCATGATCACTTCTGACTTTTATAATTTTGAAATCTTTTTCATTCTGGACTTGTTTACAGAAGTCAAAGAACACAGAATGTGACTCATCCTTTTGTTTTAAGAACTTTACCCATGTCCATCTACTATAGTCATCAACAATGACTAATCCATACTTCTTGCCTCTGATGGATGCAGTTTTCACTGGTCCAAACAGATCAATATGAAGTAATTCTAATGGTCTGGAAGTAGAAAAAACATTCTTTAATTTAAAAGAGGATTTTGAAAACTTCCCTTTTTGACATGCTTCACAAAGAGCATCTGAGGTGAACTTCAGATTAGGAAGTCCTCTGACAAGATTAAGTTTATTAATCTGAGATATACGTCTCATATTAATATGCCCCAATCTTCTGTGCCAGACCCATTGCTCCTCATTAACAGACAAGAGACATTTAACATTCTAAACCTTAAGTTCTGAAAGATTTATTTTATAAATGTTGTTCTTCCTCTTTCCACTAAATAGGATTGAGCCATCCTTTTGACTAATAGCTTTACAACATTTTTGATTAAAGGTTATGTCATAACCATTGTCACTTAATTGACTTATGGACAATAGATTATGCTTTAACCCTTCTACAAGTAAAACATTAGTAATAGAGGGAAGTTTACCATTTCCAATGGTGCCAGATCCAATGATCTTGCCCTTCTGATTCCCTCCAAATTTCACATCACCTCCAGATCTAAGCTCCAGACTTTGGAACATAGACCTTTCTCCTGTCATGTGTCGTGAGCATCCAGAGTCTAGTTACCATGATTGGCGTCCTGACTTTGCTGCTAAGAACATCTGCAATAGGAATTATTTTACTTTTAGGTACCCAGATCTTCTTGGGTCCTTTTGGGTTAGTTGTTCTGAAGGTTTGTCTAAACTTCTGTTTTTTAACATAAGGTTTATTCTAACTAGCCTTAGATTTAAACACATGAATGTTCTTTTCAGAACGAGTGTGTTCAATATCATTCAAGTGACCAAATTTAAAGTGGGAATATAAAGGAGTCTTCTTGATGATAATTTTATCAACAGGTTTTGGATTTAAATCCTTTTCAGAAGAAGATTTATATCCAATTCCTTTTCTGTTATTTCTGTTAACTCCATAGATCATAGAAGCCATTTTGCTTCTGTCTATGCTTTTAGCAAGAAACTTCTGAAAGCTGTAATCATATTTTTCCAAAATATTTTTGCATTCAGACTCAGTTTCAGAATCAGAGTCTTGGTGAGCTAATTCAGAATCATTTTTCAATCTTAAGTTCTTTTCATTTAGCTCAGCTACTTCTGATTTGAGAATATTATTCTCAGATACAAGATTGCTTTGACGCTTCTTGTATTTGAGCTTAATATTGTTATAGCTTTTCAGAACTTCTGATAACATTTTGATAAGTTCATCTTTAGTGAGTTTAGCCATTACCTCTTCAGCGTCAGAGTCAGATTTAGAGTCAGATTCAGAACCTGAAATTTCTTCCTCCTGATCTTCTATGTCTGCCATCAATGCTACGTTGGCACATTCCTCTTCTGACACAGATTCAGATTCAGATATATCTGAATCATCCCAGGTTTCCATTAGAACCTTCTTCTTCTTATCAGATTTTCTTTTAGGCTTTTCTTTCAACAACTTTGGACATTCATTTTTGTAATGTCCAGGTTTTTTACATTTGTAGCAGACAACCTCCTTTTTGTCAGATCTTCTGTGTCCAGAAGATTCTTTTCTTTGGTCAGGCTTCCTGAAGTTTCTGAATTTCTTTCCTTTATGCTTCCAGAGTTTGTTTATCCTTCTGGATAGCATGGATAGTTTATCTTCATCTTCAGATGAGGATTCTTCAGAGCTTTCCTCTATTACCTGCAATGCTTTAGCAGATTTATTAGATTTTAATGCAATTGATTTACCTTTCTTTTGAGGTTCATCTTCCTCAAGTTCAATTTCATGACTCCTCAGTGAACTGATTAGTTCCTCCAAGGAAATCTTGTTCAGATCTTTAGCCATTTTCAGCGCAGTCACCATAGGTCTCCATCTGGTAGGTAAGCTTCTGATGATCTTTTTCACATGATCAGCAGTTGAGTATCCTTTATCCAGAACTTTTAGTCCAGCTGTAAGTATTTGAAATCTGGAGAACATAGCTTCAACAAATTCAGCTTCTTCCATCTTGAAAGCTTCATACTTCTGGATTAGATCCAGAGCCTTTGTTTCCTTGACTTGAGAGTTTCCCTCATGAGTCATCTTTAAGGACTCAAACATGTCAAATGCAGTTTCTCTATTTGTAATATTTTCATACTCAGTGTGAGATATTGCATTTAACAATATTGTTCTAGCCTTGTGGTGATTTCTAAATTCCTTCTTTTGGGCTTCTGTCATAGATTTTCTATCTACTTTCTTGCCATTTCCATCAATGGGATGAACATATCCATCTATGACCAAATCCCATAAATCAGCATCATAACCAAGGAAAAAACTTTCAATCCTGTCTTTCTAATAATCAAATTTCTCCCCATCAAACATAGGGGGTTTAGTGTTGATTCTGTCCCTTTCTTCATATTTGTTGCTAGTGTTAGACATTGAATTATCAGCCATAGTAACAACCAAATATATATCAAAGTTTTTCTCACTGGATCTTTTCTGTCACTGTGAAGTGGTAGCACACATAGAACCGGAGCTCTGATGCCAACTGAAGGTGAGAAAATACTTAGAAGGGGGGTTGAATAAGTATGAAGATAAAAACTTAGAAATAAAACTCAGTTATTTTTATCCTGATTCGTTGAACTCAACTACTCCAGTCCACCCTTTCAAGAGTGATTTGCCTTTCTCAATCAAGGACTTAATCCACTATTTAATCAACTGATTACAATAGTAAGCACTAAGAACAACTGTTCAAAGTCTTCTCAAGAACTACTGATCCTAACTGGATCTTCTTAAGGTTTTCTTACAATCAAATGTAATAACTAATACAAGTGTTAAAATGCTTCTAATAAAGCTTTATCACAACTGTAATTTTTCACTTAATATTAAGAACAAAGAAATTAATTCTAGAGAGAATATATGAATTGTATGAGAGCTTCGATAACGAATTCTTTTCAAGTGATACGTCGTTCAGCTGAAGAATATGAATGGAGACTAGCTTCTATAGGCACAGTGATCCAAGAGTTTTTCACGTTGAGAAGTGTGTACCAAAAGGTCTGAGCCTTTTTGTCTTCACATCAAGTGACCTTTCCTAGAAGAAGAAAGCATAGAGAAATCCTTTTTGTCTGTGTTCTTGTGTCTAGCATAAATAAGGAAAGATTCGTTTGGATATTCCAATGAACATAATCTTTGAATTCTTCTTCAACAGTTTTCAGCAAAAATCATCAGAGTCTAATTTGATCAGAGCCTTCTGATGTTGATCAGAGTTTTGCTGAATCAGAGTCTTTGCAGCAAGTGTGCTTTTAGCATGTATAAGTTCAGAGCAAAGTTTGGGTCAGATCCTCAGTACTGCAGCGTGAGTACTCTCAGAGTCTTCTGAATTAACTATGCTTGAAAAACTCTTCATACAGAATTCTTCAATGGTTCAGATGCTTCTGACTTGCTTCAGATTCTTCTAGAGCTTCTGCTTTAGATCCTTCTGGAGACAGCGCTCTGGATCTTCTGATGGCAGCGTTCAGAATCTTCTAATGGGTGCATCTGATGCTTCAGAGCCTTGCATATTTCTTATGTTCAGTTCTGATCTGCTTCTGGAGTGATATTTACTTTAATATCTGCAGCAAACATTCTGAAGCAAATTTTAGAGTATATAATTCTTAATTACAAAATTTCATAATAGTTATCATCAAAACATAGAGATAATTACCAAGAACCAATCTGTGTTCTAACAGTTGTTTCCCAAAAAGAAGCAGCATCCAGATGTGCTCTTCCTATCATCAGCACTTCCAGCCCAATCAGCATCACAATATCCCGACAGCACACATCCAGATCCATGAGTGTACAACATTCCATACTCACTTGTCCCATTGATATACTTAAAAATTCTCTTGACTTGATTAAGGTGGCTAATCCTGGGTTCAGCTTGATATCTCGCACAAACTCCCACAACAAAAGCAATGTCAGGTCTGCTTGCTGTAAGATATAACAAGCTCCCTATCATGCTTCTGTAAATACTTTGATCCACATTAGGTCCTTTTTCATCTTTGGACAATTTTAGATGGGTAGGTGCAGGAGTTCTTTTGTGGCTGGGATTTTCCATTCCAAACTTAACAATGTTCTTGGCATACTTACTCTGAGATAGAAATATGGATTCTTCCATCTGTTTAACTTGAAGACAAATAAAGTTAGTTAATTCCCCAACAAGGCTCATTTCAAATTCAGATTGCATTTGTGGTACAAAATGTTGAACCATCTCTTTTGACATCCCACCAAAGACAATGTCATCAACATAGATTTGAGCAATCATGAGTTTTCCCTCCTTTTCTTTGATAAATAAGGTATTATCTATGCCACCTTTTCTATATCCATTCTCAACAAGAAAACTCTGTTAATCTTTTGTACCATGCTCTAGGGGCTTGCTTCAGGCCATAGAAGGCCTTTTTCAACTTGAAAACATGATTAGGAAAGGTTGGATCAACAAAATCCCAGAAGAACTCTAATGGATTCAAGTCTAGCTAGAGGAGAAAAAGTTTCATCAAAATCAATACCTTCAATCTGAGTATATCCTTGAGCAACCAACCTGGCTTTGTTCCTAGTAACCACTCCTTTTTCATCAGATTTATTCTTGTAAACCCATTTGGTTCCAATCACATTTTTTCTTTCAGACCTTGGCACAAGATCCCAAACTCCATTCCTCTTGAATTCACCCAATTCCTCTTGCATGGCATTTATCCAGAATTCATCAGTTAAAGCTTCCTTGATGTTCTTAGGTTCAATCTTTGACACAAAGCAGGAGCTTGAGACAATTTCTCTAGATCTAATGGTTACCCCTTTATTTGGATCACCCATGATAAGATTAATAGGGCGGTCTTTCTGAATTCTGATGGAAGGTCCTTTATTAACAGGTTCAGCCTCAGTGATGGTGGGATTACAATCATTGTTTTTGTCTTCAAATTCAGCTAGGATATCAAATGATGTTCCAACATCTTCTGGGACGTCAGTTTCCTTATGCATGTCATCTATAACAACATTGATAGACTCCATCATGGTATTAGTTTTGTAGTTAAATACTCTATAGGCTTTGTTGTTGGTAGAGTAGCCTAAGAATATCCCTTCATCACTCTTAGGATCCATCTTTCTTCTATGGTCACGATCTGAGAGAATGTAACACTTGCTTCCAAACATATGAAAGTATTTCGCAGTAGGTTTTCTTCCTTTCCAAATTTCATATAGGGTGGTCATAGTTCCTGTTCTCAAGATCACTCTGTTGTGAACATAGCAGACAGTGTTAATAGCACCAGCCCAGAAATGGTAGGGTAGTTTCTTAGCATGGACCATAGCTCTGGCTGATTCTTGTATTGTTCTATTATTTCTTTCCACAACTCCATTTTGTTGAGGGGTAATAGGAGAATAGAATTCTTGGTTAATTCCTTTCGTGGAGAAAAATTCAAAAAACTTTTGATTTTCAAATTCCTTTCCATGATCACTTCTGATTCTGACAACTTTACTTTCTTTTTCTCTTTGAAGTTTCCGATATAGGTCTTTAAACACATCAAACACTTCAGATTTTTCTCTTATAAAATTCACCCAGGTGTATCTTGAAAACTCATCCACATCAACATAAGCATACTTCTTTCCACCAAGACTTTCCACATGCATAGGTCCCATTAAGTCCATGTGAAGAAGTTCCAGCACTTTAGAAGTAGTGAAATGTTGGATCTTCTGATGAGACATCCTTGTTTACTCTCCTATTTGGCATTCACCACAAATTTTTCCTTCTTTAATCTTTAGCTTAGGAATACCTCTGACAGCTTCCATAGATATGATCTTCTTCATTCCTTTTAGATGTAAATGCTCAAGTTTCTGGTGCCATAGTCTTACTTCATCTTCTTTGGCAAGAGCACACTTAGAGTCCTGAGAGGCCCATAGATAACAATTGTCTTTGGATTTGACTGCCTTCATGATCAGTTCTCCTTTTTCATTAGTAACCAAACACTCAAGTTTAGTGAAGTTGACACTTAGACCTAGATCACATAGTTGACTGATGCTAATTAGATTAGCAATTAATCCTTTGACTAACAGAACATTTTCAAGATCAGGTGTTCCTAAGCAGTTTAACTTTCTAACTCCCTTAATTTCACCTTTGGCCCCATCTCCAAAAGTTACATAGCTGGTTGAGTGAGGTTTGATGTCAACTAACAGATTTTTAATACCAGTCATGTGTCTTGAGCACCCACTGTCAAAGTACCAATCTTCCTTAGTAGAAACTTTTAGGGACATATGAGCTATGAGGCAAGTAGTATCAGTTTTAGGAACCCATTGCTTCTTTGAGAGAAGAGTTTTTGTCTGAGTAGTAGAGGTTGGATATCCATACAGTTTGAAATAGAAGGACTTTATGTGCCCAAAGCGACCACAGTAATGACATCTCCATCTTTGGAATTTTCTTAGCTGATTGGTTTGTTTTCTGTCATGATGTTGAGACATCTGCTGGAACATCTTTGATTCAGAAGGTTTGTGATGAGAGGCAAAGTTCTTGTCTTCATTGAACCCTAACCATGTCTTGTCTTTAGATCTTTTTCCATATTGAAGGATCTCTTCTAAGGTTTTGGTACCACTGTTCATCATTATAACAGAATTTCCCAGATGATCAAGTTGAGAAGTTAGTTGAACAACTTTATCATTCAAACCCTTGATAATTGTCAGATGTTCCTCCTTTTCAGTCTTTAGCTTGATGTTGTGTTTCTTCTGTTTTTCACCTTGCTGGAAAACTTCTTTGCTTCCGAGGCACAGTTCTTTGTAGGAAGCTGCCAGTTCTTCAAAAGTTAAGTTGTCTTCATTAGAATCTTCGTCAGAATAGTATCTTCCAGTTAAGGCAGTTATATGCTTGGCAAATTCTTCTTCAATATCACTGTCATAGTCTTCATCAGCCCATGAAACAACTAGACCTTTTTGTTTCTTGAGATAGGTTGGGCATTCAGATTTGATGTGACCAAAGCCTTCACACCCATGACATTTTATCCCTTTGTTGTTCATAGGTTTTTCTTCAGTTCTAGTTCTTCTTCCTGCATCATTTGACTCACTGATGTCAAGTGATATGTTCTTGTCATTTGGTCTGGTATACATTATCTTCATTACCTTCTTTAATTGTCTTCCTAGCATAGCTATGGCATTTGAGAGATTTGTATCCTCATCAGATTCATCCTCTCTTCTTTTAGTATTTGACACAAAGGCTATGCTCTTTTTCTTGTAAGCTTTGTCACCTATTCCTACTTCAAAGGTTAGTAGAGAGCTAATGAGTTCATCAACTCTCATCTTACAGATGTCTTGAGCTTCCTCTATGGCAGTTACTTTCATTTCAAATCTCTTGGCGATAGATATGAGAATTTTTCTCACCAGCTTTTCTTTAGACATCTTTTCACCAAGAGCACTTGAAGCATTGGCAATCTCAAGAATATTCATATGAAAGTCATATATGCTTTCATCATCTTTCATTCTCATGCTTTCAAACTTAGTTGTAAGGAGTTGAAGTCTAAACATTTTTACCTTGGATGTGCCTTCATGAGTAGTCTTTAGAATCTCCCATGCTTCCTTAGCAATTTCATAGTTGTTCACCAACCTGAATATGTTCCTGTCAATTCCATTTAACAAGGCATCAAGGCCTTGGAATTTCCCAGAGCAAGATCATCTTCTTCCTTTGTCCATTCTTCCTCAGGTTTTAATTCAGTTGTACCCTTTCCATCTTTATCGGCAATCATAGGATGTTCACATCCCTTGATGACATCTTTCCATGCCTTACTATCCAGAGACTTTAAGAATGCAACCATTCTAGGTTTCCAGTAGTCATAATTGTTTCTGTCCAGAACAGGTGGTCTGTTCACAAATCCTCCTTCTTTGTCCGTGGTACCAGAAAGTATCGTCCCTAGATCTCACCCGGAACCAGAGTAGGATGCCTGCTCCGATACCAGATAAAATTCGAGTATCAGATATTAGATGTTGAAGGATATGTTCCCAATACAAATATATGTATAATAAGAACAAAGATAAACAAACACAATTGTAAAGAGACACAACAATTGTTAACCCAGTTCGGTGAAAGCACACCTACGTCTAGGGGCTACCAAGCCAGGGAGGAAATTCACTACCAATAGAACTAATTCAGAGCTAAACTCCCAATTTACAACTCCTCACTTAATCTATACCCATGCAATTTCTGCCTAGAGCACCCCTACACAAGAGGCACCTCTCACTCCCCCTCAATCACAACAGTGATAATAGTCAATACAATAAGAAGAATTTAGAAGACACTCTTCAAAGTCACAACTTGATCTTGCTTAAAAGCTTCAATCAAGTATAATACACTCTTGCTTACAAGCTTTGAGTGAACAATTTACAATTAACAACCTAGTCCAATTCACACATTAAACAATGAGTTGATGGTTCACAAAACTAACACACACAAAGCCTTAAAGCTTAACCAAATGCACATACTTTTAATCCTTTCTTCTCTGGTCTTCAAGCTAGGGTTTTCGCCTCCTTAAATAGTATTGAGAGTGGGCTTGGACTGTGGCAACAACAGGATTTGAGAAGATTCCAATCTTCATCAATAGCAACAAATTTGATTTGATTAATCAGATCTAATCAAATCATTCTTCCAATCTTCAATAAATCTTCTAAGAATAACTCTATATCAAATCAAATCTGATCCATAATAAGTGCATCAGAAGTGCCTTTAGAAAACCATTAAAAACACGCAGGTTCTACACCAAAATAGTGCAGCAAGCTTGCACAAAAATATATGGACACATAAAAACATTCATACAGAATGTTTTAGTCCATGAGTGTCAAGACATCTTGTTTGACATCATGAGATAAGCCCTGTTAATAATTCCAAAGAAACCTACTGATCCTGACAGACAGATGTCACGACATCCTGTAGAACATCTTGTGAATACACCTAGTTTTTCCAAAGCAACCTGCTGATCCTGACAGACAGATGTCACAACATGCTTTGATGTACATTGATCATGAACATATCATATTTGTTGTGTTTGAACTATTTTGTCTTGCTATTATTGATTTTATAGAGTTGTAGCATAGAACTTGTAAAACATGACCTATTTTGAAACCACTATCTGGTTTTAAAATGTAGTCATTTTTCAAAAAAAATCTAAGACCACCATTGGATTCCTCATGAATATCTAGGTAGGATCCATCTTAATTTCATCCATTTTCATGGTGAAATGAGAATGTTATGGCCTTCTTGCAAAACCACCAAAACATGGCCTCCCTTGGGCAAGAACTAGGTCATGGCGCCTTTGGCCACGCCTAGAACACATTCACCTTTATGTATTTATGGCGGTGGTTTGATACACGGATGTATCACTACCCCAGTGGTTGTAGCGTGTCTTTTCAAGTGTGTTTGTGTGCTAGGGCGTGGGTTCAACACCCACCAATGCCATTTTTTTATCCTTCTCACCTTTTTTTTTTTCTCCATATTTTCACTATTTTTGATATTTTTCTATTTTTTTTCAATAATTATTTTTATAAATTAATTTTAATTATTTCAAAAAAAAAATTTTGCACAAATATCACTCACATATTTAAATATTTTATTCACCCAAAAAATCACAAAAATAATTTGTATTTGATATATTTTTAATATATTAAAGATATTATTTTAAATTGTTTTTAAATGTTTTAAAAATGATTTCTTTCTTAATGTTATTTAAAACCAAAATGATTTTAAATATTCATGTTAATAAAATACCTTTGTCATAACTTGATTAATGATTTTATTTGATAAATTATACATATTTTATTGATTTTTCTTTGAAAATATCTAAATATATGAAATTAGGGTTTTTGTTTGGATTCAATAGTTCAAACTTCATTTCAAATCGGCTGGGCCTCTATTAGAGTGTTAGACCCAACCCTCTTTGTAAATAAATCAATCTTTGAGCCTCTGCTATAGTATAAGTCTCATTGCGCTTTTCAAAATCACGGTGTAAATAATGTTTTTCAAAATCATTCGGGCCTCTGCTAAGAGTGTAAGTCACATCTCTCTGTACATAAACTTAGTTTTAAACTAATCATCTGGGCCTCTATTAGAGTGTAAGACCCAACACCTTTTGTAAATAGAAACCATTTTAGCCTCATTCATCTGGGGCTTGGTACAGGATACAAACAACCACGAGCCTCTATCTATAGTGTAAGACCCAACACCTTTGTTTACTTAGAGATCAAGTCATCTTCAAAGTCAAAACATTCTTCAATTTCTCAAAACCCTAACTCAGTATTGAAGAAAACATCTAATCAATCATAATACACTTGGGCCTCTATCTAGAGTGTAAGACCCACCATCTTTTTCAATTCAATTCACACTTGTTTATATGCTTATTCATATATCTGTATATATGCTTGTACATATCTTGTTAAATTTCTCTTAGCATTTAAATCATCCTTAGTTTAGACTAGTTCAAACTATAGGATCCTTGTCAATCAGTACAACTTAGTTCAAACAACTAGTTCCCCCCTGTACAAAGGAATTCTTCTTCCCAATACAGTCAACCTCATCTTAGGCTTTATTCAATTGATTCAACCTTGAAAAAATTCAGTAAAAAGAGGATTATTTCCCGTTGAAATCTTTCTTGATCTCTTCTTAAGACTTGGACAGTCTAAATTCCCCAACCTCCTCTTGAGGTTCATACAAGGACCCACAGGCTTCCTAGAAGCATTCGTAGCCTCCTCTTGGGCTTCATACAAGGACCCACAGGCTTCCTAGAAGCATGCCTAGCCTCCTCTTGGGCTTCATACAAGGACCCATAGGCTTCCTAAAAGCTTTCCTAGCCTCCTCTTGGGCTTCATACAAGGACCCTCGGGCTTTCTAAAATCATAGGATAGACCCTAGTCATCCTTATCCTTACACCAATCCCCAGGAGAGTCAAAACCTCTAAGATATTTAAGCTCATCCTTTGAGTCTCCTCTGATCCTCAATAAAGCTTGACTTCCACTTTAAAATCCCTAGCCAGGGTCAGGTTACAATCAATAAATCCCCAAAAGAATCAAAGCCTTTATGGAAGTTCAATAAATATAACTCTCCTCTAATCTCCAGCAAGAGTCGGTTTCTCTTTTGATTCCTCAGAGTAGTTGGAACGTGCTCTTGGATTTAATTTTTCTCAGCAAGAGTCAGTCTCCACTTAAATTTTCTCAGCCTTCTTTTAGGCTTCATATAAGGCTTTTCCCCAGTCAACCTCAATCTTGGGCTTTGTACAAGACAAATATAATACTCCCTCAATTGAGTCAGTTTTTAATCCTTTTTTAGCTTCAACCTTGGGGTTTGATCAAGGCACAAAATTCAACATCCCCACAGATGAGACTCTGAATCCTCTCTATAGGATATTTCCTCTATACATCACATTTCAAAACAAACAATTAAACTCTTTTCCAGATAATTGATGTAAGTGGAACACTTATTGATTCAAAATCCAAGCTGGAGTCCCTCCTTTATTACGACGAAAGTTCTCTTTTATTTAAGTGATGTAAGTGGCAAGCCTCTGGATTATACACTTCCAAGCTAATGTCCCTCTCTTAGCATGCAAAAGATTCATAAAGGAAAAAATGGCATTGCTCTACACTGAGTTAAAGCTTTTTCCTTCATGACATTTCAACTCTCCTATAAACGAAGATATGGCATTGCTGGATTACACACATCCCAGTTAAAGAAACATCCCTTATAATCAATCCCTTAATAATTGTGATGAATAGGCGAGATATCTCCCTTTAGAGATGACAAATTATCTCTCAAATACTCTTTAGCTTCAATTTTGGGCTTTGAACAAGACACAAAACTCTTTTAGCTTCAATCTTAGGCTTTGAACAAGACACAAATACTCTTTTAGCTTCAATCATGGGCTTTGAACAAGACACCAAACGTTTTTTTCCTCCCATAGAATAGGAGGAACTACGAACGCTCTAATTTCCCTAAATCTCTTTACAGGAATACGTAGACATAAGATTGTGAAATCTTAGTGAGCGCACTAATCAAAAACCTTAGGTCTAAATACCTGTCCAAAAACAATAGAAAATCCTAAAATAACAAAAACATTTCCTCAACCTTCCCAAAGGAGAAACTTTCCCCACCTGACAGCAAATAGACTCAAGAAAGAAATTTAATAGTAAAAACAAATGTAAATAAAGGTTCCTATAGATTATTATAAATACTCTGGGTATTAATAGCTTCCATTTATATAACCAACCCCGCACTCCGAATCTCTTCACATTTGTAGGGAAAACACTTGCGCGTATGGTTAGTTTAAAATATCTTCCCCTTCCTTTTAAGCTTCATAGGATAAATATAGAAATTAGAAAGTAGCACCAGAAGCAGTAGTGGTCGCACCATAAAAACCGACGCTACAAGGGTCATTCTCCAAAAAGTTCATAGATTTTTAGTTATAAGGCCATCAAGTTTATGAAAAACTTTCAACACTTGGAAAAATTTCAAGACAGTTTTTGTTCTAAAAAAGTACCAAACTTTGGAGCTAGTTTTCACTATGATACATTAAGAATCAAGAAATTCATCAAACATGAAAGTTGTAGAGCATGTTTGGGGCTTTTCAAAAAGTACAATAACGCATCGATATCATTTTTGAGCTAGGAGTTGTGAAGAAGATAAGTTGGCCTCAAAAATTTGAATTTCAAGTCATGTTCTTGGCAAACCATGAGTGCAAATCCTAGCCAAAGTCATGAAATCAGGCTTTGCAGCCTATGTAACTTGTAAATATTCCTCTAATCAGATAATTACACAAGTCTTTGGTGCACTACACATTGATTTGAGGCATTATCCAAGTGATCACACCATTTTTAGAATGTTTAATCATAATGTCAACCCTCCTTGAGTCCACATTGTTTTCTCTGCACAAAACCATTTCTTTTCACATAAGCCAAGTCTTTAAACTTCCCAATAACTCTAGAAATCATGGTACTATGCATTGGAAGAGATCAAACCAACCATCATTTAGATTTCAACCAAACCAAGAGAAGCACAAGTTGCAATTTTGCAGAGCCTTTGATCCTCCCTCCTCCCCTATAAATAGAGGTTCATTTCAAGCCTCAAAGATACAACAAAATCAGAGAAAACATCCCTTAAACCTCCTAAACTCAGCATATTGCAAACCAAACCCTCCTTTGTGCCAAGAACCTCAACCTTGCACAAACACAACCAGTTTCACTTCCACACCTCAAACCACCAAACCAACTATCCTAACACACCACAAAACATATTTTGAGGTGTCTAAACCTTCATCTCCATCGAAAATCTGCTAGAACAGAAAGTCAACCCTCAAAACCAAGTTTTATTGACTTTCAACATTTTCCAAGCCAAGTCTTTATTTTGACCAGTTTCAATCACTCTAACCATTCAAATACCTTCCATCAATCACCCCTGAACTGTTCCAAACCTTGATTGGAATCTGTAATTTCATTTACTTGAAGTTCCATTTTGGAACTTTCACACATTTGCAAGAAGGAAGGTACATTCTGTTCCAAGGGCTCCTTACCATTCCAAAGCTTCCTTATAGGTGTACTGAAGCTATCCAAATCATCAAAGTGTAGTTGTAACATCTTTGGAGGATTTTCAAGAGTTTCTTCAAGAGGTAAGTTTACTAAAATCTTGAACTCTTCAAACCATGCCCTGTCTTGATGTACATTGACCATAATTTGGTTTGTTATGATGTATATAATGTTTTTGATCCATTAGTTATTGTTTATCATGATTGTATGTGATTGTGCAATAAAAGTTACAAATTTGAGCTCTTTGAGGTTTTGCTATCGTGTTTTGAGTTAGAAGCATGTTTAGACAATTATAATTGCACCAATGTTTTCCTTGTGAAAAAATATCTAAGATTGGTTTTTATTTCATTTGATTTCATGGATTATTCAGAAATATAGGGTAGCTTTTACAATTTGAAAATTTTGAGGTGATGCAGGTGCAGCCATGGTGCCTTAGCTAGTTTCTAGGTCTGGCCTTGGTATATTATTATTTAGTTGGGGTGATACAATGAATGTATCACCACCCCACTGGTTCTTGGCCTGCGCGTGTTTGTGTATTTGAACGTAAGAATTGGGGTTCAAATCCCCTTCACCCCAGTTCTTTTTATTTCTTTTCATTTTCAAGTAGGCTCTAAATATGTTATTCTGCATTCACCCTTATATCACACGCGCATGTTAACTCAGTTGGTTTTTTTAGTGGCAAGTTCATTGGCGTGGGTTCAACACCCACCAAGGCCACTCCTTTATTTTTATCACTTATTTTTTTTCATTTTCTTCACAATTTGAAAGCACCATAACTTCTTCATCCCAAATGATTTTTGAGCCATTCGTTTTGCAAAATACTCATGAAGACGTCTACTTTCTGTTTGTAAAAAGATATTTCCAAAAAAAAAATATTTTTATTACACTTAGGTGTGTTTAAATTAGGTGACTTTTTAGGGCTTCTTAAGGTGTTCTCTTTATTTCTTTGGTTGATCCTTTGCCTTTCCTTGTTCATAATGACTTGTATGAACCTTATGCATCTTGTATAGACCTTATGTGATGTTTTGAACTTGTAAATTTTGTTTTAACTTGGATTTGACACCTTTTTAATGTATGTTTACATGTTAAAGTGTATGTTAAAACTTTAATTATACCATGAGTCCTACTTTGTCTTTTTTCTCTTTGATATGTGATTTTCTTCCATGTTTACATGAACCTTGATGTACATTTATGCTTTGTATGGATCATACCATGTTTAGGTTTTCTTAAATACTTGATTTTTGTCTTAAATGTGACCTTGTGTACATGGTTGTATGTCAAAACTTTTGTGATGTCTTTATCTTATTTAAGTCCATGTTTGAGTCCATAACATGTATGCTTGGTTGTTACCTACATGTCCTAAACATGTTCAACTTGTATCCATGATTGTGCATTTATGCTTTGTATGGATCACACCATTTATTATGCTAGCAAGACACTAATAGAGGCTCAGATGAACTGCACAACAACTAAAAAGGAGATGTTGCAAATTGTCTTTGCATTTGATAAACGCATATCAAACTTGGTAAACACTAAAGTTATGGTATATATGGACCATGCAACAATAAAATATCCCATTGTCAAAGAGGATTCATAGAAAATGTTTATAAGGTGAGTGTTATCGCTACAAGAATTTGATTTGGAAATTAGAGACAAAAAGGAGTAGAGAACTTGGTGGGTGAAGATTTGTCAAGACTCATAAATGATGACTATAGGCATGACATAAAGGATATCAGGAAGGAATTTCCTGATGAACAATTGCTAATGGTGACTTCTATCATGATACCCTAGTATGTATATATTTTGAATCATTTGGTGAGTGGGTATGCCCCTCCAAAACTCAACTCTCAACATAGGAAAACGTTCTTCCATGATTCCAAGAATTACCATTGAGATGAACATGTCATGTACAAGAAATGTGATTATCAACTCTTAAGGAGATGTATGGACTACCCAGAGGTGCGTAGATGTTGTTCGAGTGCCACAATGCACCCTATAATGGACACTTTGGAGGAACCATAAGTGCTGCTAAAGTTTTACAGTCAGGTTATTTCTGGCCTTCTCTATTCACGGATGCTTAAGACTTTGTTAAAATCTGTGATAGAGGTCAATAGATAAGAAATATTTCCATGAGGCATGAAATGCCACTCACTAATATCTTAGAAATTGAATTGTTTGATATGCGAGATGTTGACTTACTGGGACCATTTACCCATTCCTTTGTAAATTTATACATCTTTGTACTTGTGGATTATATTTCCAAGTGAATAAAGGAAATAGAAATTCCCATTAATGATGCTAAGGTTGTGACCAAATCTTTTATCAAAATAAAATTTCTAGACAAGGAACACCTAGAGTCGTCATTAGTGATGAAGGCACCCACTTTTGCAATACACTCCTTAAAGACTTAATAGCCAAATATGGGGTTAAAAACAAGGTTGATGTTTCCTACCATACACAAAGTAGTGGGAAAGTTGAATTGTCTAATAGGGAGATAGAAAGTATCCTCTAAAATGTTGTTAACCCTTCTAAGAAAGATCATTACTACAAAATATACCTTTGGTAACACCATATTACTATGACCGTTTAAGAAACCACAGTAATAACACATCTTAATGCTCTTGAATTTATTTTTATTTTATTAAAAGTCATTTCAACACAGTTTAAACTGACACTCGTGGTGATATATGGAAGGTTACATGCTTCGAATTCCATCACCAACAAAATTTTTATTTTTTCATTATAAAATGGGCTTGTCCATATACTCTTAAATTTATATATATATATATATATATATATATATATATATATATATATATATATATATATATATATATATATATATATATATATATATATATATATATATATATATATATATATATATATATATATATATATATATATATATATATATATATATATATATATATATATATATATATATATATATATATACACACACACACACACACACACACACACACACACACACACACACAAAGCTTTCAAGCTGTCAGCAAAAAATAGTCATTTTGCTCAAAACTCAAAACCATAGTTGTAACACCCTAAAATTTGCTCTCCTTTTATTTAAACTTTTTGGCTTATGCTTCATGTCATTTGCATCTTCATTTATGCATTGCATTGTTCCTAAGGTATGGGATCAAGTGTTCTTAGCTTTCCTCAAGAGGAGAAGATGGTTCTTAAAGCAAGGAGTAAGGAGATAATCTCAACATCATGTTATTATTGAGTTATAAATTCCTTTTATTCATCAAGGAATTCTCAACAACCTCACACAATCATCTGGATTAAGGTTTTCAAGTATTGATCACATCCTCCTATCTTTGGTACCTGAATTAGGGTTTTGGTCAAAGGGAGCCTGTAGATATCTTCTTGAGCAAGGCAAGGTTCTAGGTCTCAATACACATCTCAAGGGTTCCCTACATGTATCATGTCTCATTATAAATCATTGCATAGACCTCAGTTTGTCGCTGTGAGAATAAGATATCAAATTATTGGATTAACATGAATCTTAATTCATTGTTCACCACCGATCCTTAATTTGTCAAAGGGAAGGGAAAACGATCTAATTATCCACAAGATGCAATGCAAATGCAAAGCTAGAGAATCTAAGGTTCGGGGGTTGGTTATACCTAGGGAAGGTGTTAGCATCCTAAGTATCTGTATTACTCTACAGGAACCTCTTGTTTTAATCATGATATTGTTTGCTAAGGGTAAGAGACCTAAAGGTTTATTTCTAAGTATACTCGGCAAGAAATCGCATGTTGTGCCTACGTATCCCAACGGGAGTGGAATCAGAGTATTCGTAGTTCCCTAAAGGGATTGAGGAACCATTAACTGTTGGTCAAAGTTCCAAGGGGGAGAAGGTTTGTTGATTGATTCTAAGAGAAAACATGAGTCGTCATATTAAGGGAGAATACTCGACTTAACCACCATAACTTATAGGAGATGGTCTTTGTGTCGCATTGAGAGAAAGGCTCAAAACTCGGATTTATCGACGAGTATGCCACATACCTCTCTCAAGCGGAAAAGATTATGCATCTCATAATTGTATTATGGGGTAGGAGAATTACTTCTCAACTATTAAGATGAATCATGTCTAATTCTCTTATGGGGAGAATAAGATTTAATTGTACTATAGGTTTGCCTAAGTTGAAAGATTTCAAGGGAAACTACCCTATCTTAATGTGTAAGGACTAAATCCTAAGCTGATCGACTTGAAAAGATCAAGGATCGAGCGGGGGAACATGATGCCAATGAAATGCAATGTATACGACTTATGGAGTCGTATACAGGTTCTTCCCTTGGACGTAACATGCAAGACAAAGTTATCAGGAAAAAAAAGGATACATCAAGATTTGGCAGCATAATTTAAAATTATCAATCAGATTATGAATTAGTCATGCTTGAAATTTAAGGCTCAAAGTTCCAAGAATCGTGATCCAATTGAATTTACCAACTCGAATCAACACAGTTAATTGAAATTAATAACCCGATACCATAATAATTTCAAATTTCAAATTACTAAATTTCAAAGTCAAAGTTATTAACAATTGATTGAATTCAAATTAGAATTATAATCATAACTGAATTTAATTAAAAACAATTAAATTGATTTTTAAAGCAAAATTAACAATTAATTTGATTTTTAAATAAAAATTATTAATTAATCTGAATTTTAAAAACAGGATTAAAATAAATGATTTAAATTTTAAAACAAAATTCAAACAAATAATAAAGGAAAAAAGGGGGGGCGAAGCAGTACGAAGAGGGGGGGGGGTGCGGATGTGCTTTAAACAGATTCATCATGGGAGCCCAAACGAGGCCTAGTGCTCGTTCGAACTAAACAGGAGGGTAAGAAAACCCAGACTAAACCCTAATTGCCTCTCACCGTGTACTCTATCAACCTCACCATTTCTCTCCCATGTCGTCGTACGTCCAATCGTCGTATCACCTTTTCCTTCCTGCAAGTCCCCTTCTTTTCGTATCCCTCGAACAACAACGAACACGATCCTAAAAAACAACCAACCGTGACAGAACCAACGAAACCCCAAACCGGAAACGAGAAACCCTAAATCTTTGAAACCCAGAAATCAACTTAAAAAAAACGATCCAAAAGAATATCCACGGATTGGACGAGCTTAGACGCAAACGATAGCGAGTAAAAAGATGGAGGAATTAATGCATGAATGAAGCGGATCGACAGCGAGATAAGTTTCCTCTTCCTCTTTTATGTTTTTTGTTGTTAAAATCTATGATTTCTGGGTAATGTTTGTGCTACTGTGAGTGTGTTCTTGCTTGCTTCGAACCGAATCCCCCCTCCTGTTTTGTGAATTTTGTGTCGATCCCCCCTACTTTTCTTTCTTGATGTTTCTCATTTTATAGGCTCAGAGCCTTGTAAATTCATTCATGACTAATGAATGCCTATTGTTTGGTTTCAAGTTAAGTGATAAGTGTCGCATCGCTGCGAAGGAGGGCCGGCAAGGATAGAAGAGTCACCATCGTTCGTTATTTATCCTAAAAGACGGAAAGGAAACGATCAGAGAAAACCTAATGAAAAGGGAAAAGACAGGTCATCGCAACCAAATCTTGGATTTGGGAGTCGGTTACGCAAGGGGAAGGTATTAGCACCCCTCACGTCCTTCGTACTCGACGGGATCCACGCTTGTTATCTATCTAAAAGGGTGTTTATCTATCTAGCTACAGGACACATGGACAAAAGAAAAGAAAAGAGACTCGATAGAGCATCACCGCTCTATGCCTACGTAATCCCTCATGCAATGGGAAAGTCAGATTCAACGAAGTTTGGAAAACTACGGAGGAAGGTGGGGAAGGTTGCTCGCCAAGACATCGTCGTCTTGTGCATATGTATCCTCGTCTGGTACAAAAAATCGGAGAAAATGTAGTTCGGGCTAACAAGACCACATGTTGGTTCAAATGTTTTACCAGAGTAGGGTTAAAACTTAGTTCTAGCAGTTAGGTGTATGCAGCTCGACCATTGGAGACTTAGGCGTTACTTGTTTGCGGTAGAACCAAGAGTTAACAAAACTCTCCTCATGAAAATGATTTCCAAATTAAATCCCGAGGGATAAAATTATTTGATGTTTGTTTTTGTGTTTTTTAGACAAGAAGTTAAATGAATTTGATTTGTAATTCATGTTGCACTAAAGTTTATGACTTAGGAGTCAATGCGTCGCATATCGTCCAAAGGACATACGCTAAACACTCTATACAATTGAGAGGAGGCCCCCCAATCATCATTGATCAAATTCTTAAGGCTCATAGCGTACAACATTCATTATCCATTATTAAGTGTCTTGAGGAAGTTTGAAGATGAGAAGAGAGATACAACTCTAAAAGGAGACTAAGACTCACCCTAATGTTCTCATACAAAGTGCACCTATGATTGGGATGAAAATGGAATGCTACCAAATATTATCATGCATGGTTTAAATCTGAATGTCTATCATAATCCATCTTGAACAATAAGGATTAGAGGTCCTAAGGGAACATGGCAAAGGAAGACAAAAGAAGAAGAAAAAGAAAGCATAAATGAATGAAGAAAGAATGAAAGCATGTAATGCACAAACAAGGATGAAGAAAAGAGGGAGTCTCAACCTCAAGAATGCAAATGAAAGATGCAAGAACAAAAAGGGATGCAAACAAAATAACTAGACAAGTCACACAAAAGTGGGATGAAGTGGGAGAAAAATGCATTCCTACAACCACTTGTCATCAACCACAAGCCCAAAGGCAAACCAAAAAGAAAGGATAAGAATACATGATCCATGAGATGATGGGAGATAAGATGAGGGCAGCAAGAAACATCAAAATAAAACTCAACCAAAGCATCATAAAGATCATGCAAAAGAAGCACACCAAACGTTCTCAAGATGAATCACCATTTAAGACAAACTCAAAGTACCTCCAAAGGAGGGACCAAATCATCTTAAATGGGATTCAAAGGCCCTAGGGAAGAGGTGAGAACAAGTGAAGAAGATTCACAAAGAAAATAAAGAAAAGATGCAAAGCAAATTGCAAGATTAGGCATGGCAAAGAACCTAAGTTCTAAACATTTTCAACATTTGAAACCAAATGGAAGGCCTAAAAAGAATGCAACTTACAACAAGCATCAAGAAAGTTTAGGACCTATAAATTGGCATCCAACAACTTCAACATGTTATGAATATGGATCAAAAATATTTGGAAGCATATGGGATCCACAAGGGTCATTTCCCATCAAAATTAGGTCAAGTGTGTATGTGAACCATCCTTAGGGGCAGCTTGACTTGCAAACTACTCCAAAAATAAGAAAATGGCTCAAATAAATCCAAATAAAATCTCAAAAGCACATCAATATATAGGAAACCAGGGGCGAAGAGCACACAACCAATGTCCATTTAAAACATCACCAAAGAATTTGATTCACAAGGGTGCACCATTTTGAAGGAGGGTTATCGAGGGTAAAACAAAATGACTTTAAATTCAACCAAAATGAAATCAAACCAGGTCCAAAATCATCCTCAAAGACCCCTCAACTCATCATTCAAATAAGGAAAAAGTCTTATTCATAGGAGATTAAAATTGGTCATGAAACAAGCAAGAAACCAAAAGGAACAAGTGAAAACTCATTTAAAAACACCTCCAAATATAAAATTCCATTTAAATTGAAAAATAAATGAAATATGAAAACAAAAAATATCAAAAATTAATTAACACATTAAAATGTCCTTAAATATTTTTTGTGGAATTTTATCACATTTGAAGATATTTTTAATTGAATTAAATCAAAACAGGAAACAAAATAAAAAATAAAATAAAACAAATAAAATGCATGGTGCAAATAGCAACAAATCCAGTGTAAATCCATTGTGCCTCATCAGGAAAGGGGTGAAAATAGCGCATTTGGCCCAATATCACACAAATTAGAAACCAAGTGAAACGCAACATTCCACTAATTGAGGTGGCAAGTCAATATTACACGCAGGCAAGTCAAACACTTCACAACCGTCCATCTTACTCAGTCAACAAGTCCACCATGCCAAATCTTCTTGA
Source organism: Lathyrus sativus (assembly GCA_963859935.3). Classification (NCBI taxonomy): domain Eukaryota; kingdom Viridiplantae; phylum Streptophyta; class Magnoliopsida; order Fabales; family Fabaceae; genus Lathyrus; species Lathyrus sativus. The sequence goes on along the minus strand of OZ012738.1, from coordinate 28,691,000 downwards.
CCTGAGCGAAGACCAGACGCCGGAGCCCCAGCTTCGGTCGTGTTCTCTGGAGAAGTGGCCGGAGTTACAGGTCTGAAACTTCACCAAACAGTGCCAAATTTTATATCAAATTGAAGAGGAACTTATGTACAAGCCAGATCCAAGCTCCAATTTCATTTATCATGCACATACGAAGAGAATCGAACGATGAAAAAATTGAGTGCACAACTGAAATTTCACCAAACACGATAATTAAGATGTCAAACATTGCCTAGCAGAGATAGGACTTCAGATGCAGCCAGCAATGCCCTGAGATAAGTTCTAGAATGGAAGGAATGTTGAAAGGAAGTTTACCTAACGGAGAGTCTCTGTTGGAGCTTCAAATGATGCTTAGCTTGCTCAAGAATGTGCAGATTCACTCACTGATGCTCAAGGAAGAGGAAGCTTGATTCAATTTGGATTGAAATGGCTTGGATCTGGATTTGAGATTTTCAAATTTTCTCTTGAATTTCAAACTTCAATTCTGAGCTCTTTCCACGAATTGCAATTTCTGAGCTCTCAAACTTCATTCTAAGCTTTTATATTATGGATCTCTGATGAAATGGAGGCCTAATATGGCTTGGTTGTGGTTAATTATGGAAATGCCCAATTTGGAAAGTAACTTCATGCACACAGGAAAACCATACTATACACCTATGAAATTCATTCCATTCTGCAGCTGGCAATGTGAATTGGACATATGAATTGGAAATGGGCTTGTATATTGTCCAATTAAGGTGTTTGGAATGTAAACTTTTCATGAAACTACTTTGAATCCTACGTGTTTTTCACTTCATACACAAAAATTGATTTGTGCATCTCACTTGTTGGACAAATGTTAACCACTTTGAGTACAAATATGGCATGAAAACGTTCTAGAACCAATTCAATTGAGTTCATGATTTAACATCAATTTTTCACTTGAAATCCCTCATAAATCTCCTTATCCATGCCAAATTCATGCTAACCTTGAGTTACATGATGAATTTGAAGTCATTTGGGATAACTTTCAGGTTGGTGAAAGTTCCATTTGAAGTGCACAAAGGCATGTAAATGACCCATAACCAAAATGACCTATAATCAAAGTTTCCCAAAATACCCCTGCCTTGAGAGCTTCATAACCTGAGTTCTACAAATGAGATGAAGGACTTCTAAGACTTTTTGTAAAGATAATATCATAAGGAACAACTTTCATGTTCATCAAAAACTGAGGCGAAACATGATTCTAAGTCAAAAGTGCCTTGGAAGTTGGTTGACTTTTATTGACTGAAAAATATGTTCATCTGAGACCCATAACTTGATGGCATCATAACTTGAGTTCTACAAATCCAATGGATGAATTATAGTACTCAAAAGAAAGCTTAGAACATGACCAACAAGTTTCATTTTTATAATAAAATGAGATTCAACTTATATTTTGAGATATGTGGTCTTGAAGTTAGGCACTAAACAGGGGATTTTACACTGACAAACCTCTGAAACGCTAATTTAGTAACTTCTCACACTCTTGATTCTTCTTGATTTGATCTTGAAATAACATCCAAGGTGTCTCAACACAACTTCCCATGACTCCAATGGCTTAAAACCAAGTCTCAAACTCCTTCAAATCCACAGTGGACCTTGCACTAAGTAGATGAAACCCAAGGTGTACAGTCCTTGATTGCAACCTCTTGCACATGATATAACCATTTAGATGAGCTCTACAATAGCTTCAAAAGCACTCCATGAGCTCCTAAAACATCCCCTATCTACATCCATGAACTTGTGATCCTCTAATGATCTTCAGTTGACCTCTAAGATAGGAGGTAAGCAATACATACCAATCCATTCTCTCAGTGAGCTTTGATTGCCTCATGCTGACCATAAGTACTTGATAACTAGAGCAAACACTCTTGCTTGAGCTTGGAACTCTTGATAACTCTTCTCTTGAATACCCACCTCTCTTGATCCTTGTCAAAGAACCATGCTATGCATATGTAAATACTAAAGAAAATGAAATGAAACACAAGCCAAATAAAGAAAAAGGTTCGGCAAATTTTGGGGTACAACAGTTGCCCCTATTCAAGAGACTTGTGTAACACCCCGATTCTGATTTCCAATTTTTGTTGAGTCTTTTATTTTATTTGGGTGATTATTATTTTATTTATGGAATTGGTGTGTTAATATGTTATGTTTGCATATTGGGTTATTTTATCGTCTTAGAGAGTTTTCGGGGAAATTAGGTTGGAGGGTATTTTAGATATTTCTTAATTAATGTTAAGTTAGATATTTTGTGTGAAGATGAATTATAATATATTTTGAGAGAAAAAGACAGAGAAAGAATGAGAATAGAAAGATATAAGAGAGATAGAGGAGAGAAAAGAAAGAGAAAGAAGAAAAAGGAGAGAAAGAAAAGAGGAAGAAGAGAAAAGAGAAGAAAAAGAGGAAAAGCTTGTAGATCTTCAAAACAACTTTTAGGAATCGATTTAATCGGGTAAGGGTGTGAAATATTATTGTCTCATCAATGTCTATGATTATGTATGTGTTGTTTGGATTGTTTGGTTGTTTTTCTACATTTTTCCATTTTAGGTCGAATTGGATTAAATCGATAGAAACTGATGTTTTCACTGTTAGAATTTGAATTAAATTGCGTAGTTTAGTCGAGGAATGTGAGGCCAAGACTATTGGAGCTTGTTTGAATAAAATCGGGTGATTTTGTGACTTTATGACATTTTTGGATTGTTGAGGGTTTGTGTAGCGAAGCATTTGCTAGGCGAATCACTGGCGAGTGAGGTAGCGAAGGGTTTGCTAAGCGAGTACCCAGTGAGCTACCAGCAAACACTCCCAGACTTGGAAAGAACCAAAATACCCAAACTCGCTGGAGCGAGTGGAGTAGCGAAGGGCTCGTCATTCTGCTCGCCTAGAGAGCATGCTAGCGAGTGTGACAGTACAACATTTTATGTTTTCTTTTATCCAACATCGATTCTTCGACTCAGATGTGGTTAACCTTATTCTGAACGTGTAGCTTGTGTGCTGATATATGTGATGATGTGGGTAGCCATATGACTTGAATCCTAGATTGTGGAATTGTTGTGAATGGTGGCCTTTTGGGAAATGATTGCATTGTTTAAATTAAATATTAATGCATGATGATTATGATAGAGTTCATTACCATTTGGCGTAATTGAATGTGAATGTATATGGACTGTATGTGATAGAATGAGATGAATGCATGATTATATTGTGAATATGTATGCATTTCAAGAGTGTCTTGAGTCATTTTTCATGTGAAGCATCATGATGTGCATTCTTGTGTTGTGGATTCTAATGAGAATCCATTGTAACATCGTGTGCCTATGTGAGGTGTGAGCGATGATTACAAACGATTGTGTGCCTATGTGAGGTGTGAGCAATCAGATTGTGTGCCTATGTGAGTTGTGAGCAATCCATAAACATTGTGTGCCTATGTGAGGTGTGAGCAATGGGTGAACATCGTGTGTCCATGTGGGGTGTGAGCGATGGTTCCAATAAGTTCCTGAGTGAACTTGTGATGATTGAGTCGGTACCGCATTGCATTTGCATAGAGTCATGGGTCGGTCTCTATGATTTGCATTTATCATCTTTATAATGGTGCATTGGTGAATAAACATGAATGTGTATGTTTATGTGGAATGAGGGAATTGTGAAAGTGTGCATGATGAATATGCTTAGATTTATATATATATATATATATATATATATATATATATATATATATATATATATATATATATATATATATATATATATATATATATATATATATATATATATATATATATATATATATATATATATATATATATATATATATATATATATATATATATATATATATATATATATATATATATATATATATATATATATATATATATATATATATATATATATATATATATATATATATACACATTGTGATGTATATGAGTGTGTTGTGATGAATTATGGTGAGAATGTAGATTGTGTGTATTTTATGCTATGATATATAATTATATGCATTGTTATTATGATAATATTTCTCACCCTTCTGCTGTTTTATGGTGCTCTATGAGGCATTGCAGAGTAGGTATGCTGGAGGTCTTTTTGTGAAGCATGTCTTCATTCTTTTGGTCGGTTGGCTCTGATATGTAGCACCGGGTAGCTAGGTTGTTCATGATTCTTTTATGATACATTTGTATATGTATCTTGTTGGAGAATGTTTATGAAAACATGACTTATGTTGTTGTATAATTCTGGATGATGTATATATGTATATCTGTTTGATGTTATTCGATGTTTATATTTTCCGCTTTTATTCTAAATATTGAGATGTGGGTGTAAGGACTAAGTTCCTCTGTTGCAAAGTTACCCCACTGTTGCATATCTTTTGTTGAGCAGGTGTTGTATGTTTTAATTTCATTCGTAATGTGACTCGCCCCTTTTATACCATGTTTATAATTATACTCTGATGAAAATTTTAATATGTGACTAATTGTTTATGTGATTATTTGGGGGTATAGAAAGAGGGTGTTACATAAAGTGGTATCAGAGCCAGTGTTGAGTCAATTGTGTCTGTCTTGTTGTTGTGATGGTTGAACGGTTGTTTAACCTTGTTGTTATTTTTGGGAATGGTCAGAATATAGCTCGTCGAAACGAAAATGCGTTGGCTGCTGCTTTGGAAGCAATGGCCAGGGTAGTGCAAGGTGCACCGAATGTGAATGCTAATGACGAGTTCAGGAAGAATCAACCACCATTCTTCAAAGGAAGATTTGGTCCCGATGGTGCCCAAATTTGTTTGAAAGAGATTGAAAGGATCTTCAGAGTCATGGGATGTGCAGAGGGGAATAAGGTGAGAGTTGGGTCTCACATGCTGAAGGAAGAAGCCGACGATTAGTGGGTCGGTATGCGTCAAGTTCTTGAGGTGGATGATGAAGAGATAACTTGGGATTTATTTTGTACCAATTTCTTGAGGAAGTATTACCCTGAAAGTGTGAAAGGGAAGAAGGAGATGGAGTTCCTTGAACTGAAACAAGGTAGTATGTCTGTGGTGGACTATACTGATAAGTTTGTGGAGTTGGTTCAATTCCATCCTCACTATGCTGCAATTACTGCTGAGTTCTCAAAGTTTATTAAATATGAGAATAATTTACGTCCTGAGATTAACCAAGTTGTGGGATATCAAAGGATAAGAAGGTTTACGAATTTGACGGAATGTTGTAGAATCTTCGAGGAAGATAGCAATGCTCGTTCTACACATTACAAAAGTTTGAATGAGAGGAAAGGGAAGCAACAAGCTAAAAGTGGACCTTATGTGACACCCGTGGATAAAGGCAAGTATAAGGGAAACTTTGATAAGAGATCTGGAGGAGGAGGTTCCGGTTCCGTTAAGTGTTACAAGTGTGGTAGAATGGGTTATAAATCATTTAAATGTGGGAAAACCGTAGTGAAATGTTCTAACTGTGGAGGCCTTGGGCATGCTACTACTGATTGTAGGAAGAATGTAGTGAAGTGCTATAATTGTGGAGAAGTGGGTCACATTAGTACTAAGTGTACTAAACCAAAACAAGCTCAAGTGGGCGAAAAGGTGTTTGGATTAGTTGGGTCAAACACTACTAGTGCAGATCGTTTGATTAAAGGTACATGCTTTATTAATAGTACGCCATTAGTTGCTATTATTGATATTGGAGCGACTCATTTGTTTATTTCTCATGAGTGCGATAAGCATTTGAATTTGTTCGTGACTTCTTGGGGTGGTGACATGGTTATTGAGACTCCTGCTTCAGGGTCGGTAACTACATCTTTGGTGTGTGTAAGTTGTCCTTTGACCATGTATGGTAAAGACTTCATTATGGATTTAGTGTGTTTGCCGTTGGAGGGATTGGTTGTAATCTTGGGTATGAACTGTTTGTAATTTAATCGATTCCATATAGATTGTTATCATAAGTTATTGAGGTTTCCTTCTTTGGAAGATGATGAAGATGAGAGTTTCCTATCCACTAAAGAGTTGAAGAAACTTTTAGCGGACGAAGCTCAATTGTTCGGTTTGTTTGCATCATTGTCGGTGGAGAGTAAAGTTGAGCTCAATGTGTTCCCAGTGGTGTGTGATTTTCCAGAAGTGTTTCCGGAGGATTTTACGGATGTACCGCCGGAAAGAGAAGTTGAGTTTTCTATTGATCTAGTTTCGGGTACTAGACCATTTTCGATGGCACCATACCGTATGTCGGCATCAGAGTTGGTAGAATTGAAGAAGCAATTGAATGACTTGTTGGACAAGAGATTTGTAAGGCCAAGTGTTTCTTCTTGGGGTGCTCCGGTATTGTTGGTAAAGAAGAAGGATGGGAGTATGAGGTTATGCGTTGATTATCGACAATTGAACAAGGTGACAATTAAGAACAAGTACCCGCTTCCAAGGATCGACGATTTGATGGACCAATTGGTTGGTGCGTGTGTTTTTAGAAAGATTGATTTGAGATCGGGATATCATCAGATTCGTGTGAAAGAAGAGGATATTCAAAAGACAGCCTTTAGGACACGGTATGGCCATTTCGAATATTCCGTGATGCCATTCGGGGTTTCTAATGCGCCAGGTGTGTTTATGGAATACATGAATCGTATTTTTCATGAACAGTTAGATCGTGTTGTGGTTGTGTTCATCGATGATATTTTGATTTACTCTAAGTCTTAAGAGGAGCATGAAGAGCATTTGAGGATTGTGTTACAAATTTTGAAAGAGAAGCAATTGTATGCTAAGTTGTCGAAATGTGAATTTTGGTTGTCGGAAGTAATTTTTCTTGGACATGTTATTTCCGGTAGTGGTATTAGTGTTGATCCATCCAAGATTGATGCGGTGATGTAATGGGAGGCTCTTAGATCAGTTACGGGGATTCGAAGCTTTTTGGGTTTGGCGGGTTATTATCGGAGGTTTATTGAGGGATTTTCAAAGTTGGCACTTCTATTAACGCAATTGAATTGTAAAGAAAAGGCTTTCATTTGGGATATCAATTGTGAAAAGAGTTTCATTGAGTTAAAAAGAAGGTTGACAACGGCGCCGATCTTGATTTTGCTGAATCCGACAGAACCTTTTGTGGTTTATTGTGATGCTTCTTTGACAGGGTTAGGTGGTGTTTTGATGCAAGATGGGAAAGTTGCGGCTTATGCTTCAAGACAATTGAGAGTGCATGAAAAGAATTATCCTATACATGACTTGGAGTTAGCGGCCGTGGTGTTTGTTTTGAAAATTTGGAGGCACTATCTTTATGGTGCAAGATTTGAAGTTTTTAGTGATCACAAGAATTTGAAATATTTAGTTGATCAAAAAGAATTGAACATGAGACAAATAAGGTGGTTAGAACTTTTGAAGGATTATGATTTTGGTTTGAATTACCATCCCGGTAAGGCAAACGTGGTTGTCGATGCCTTGAGTCGGAAGTTGTTACATATGTCTGCATTGATGATGAGAGAATGGGAACTTTTTGAGAATTTTAGAGACTTGAGTTTAGTTTGTGAAATGACGCCGAGAAGTGTGATACTTGGTATGCTACATGTTATGAATGATTTTCTTGCAACCATATGTGAAAAGCAAAAGTTGGATTTGAAGTTCGTTGACTTGATGATGAATGAGAATGAGGATTTCAAGGTTGATAATTTTGGAGTTTTGAGATTTTGTGGTCGTATTTGTATTCCCGATGTTGCGGAGTTGAAAAAGATGATATTGGAAGAAGGACACCGAAGTATCAAGATTTGAAGAAAATATTTTGGTGGTTCGGATTAAAGAGGGATGTAGCTCAATTTGTGTATTCATGCTTAACTTGTCAAAAGTTTAAGGTGGAACATCAAAAGCCTAGTGGATTGATGCAACCGTTGGACATCCCAGAGTGGAAATGGGATAGTATATCGATGGATTTTGTTACGGGATTTCCGAATACGCAAAGAGGTCATAATGTTATTTGGGTAATCGTGGATAGACTTACTAAATCTGTTCACTTAATTCCAATTGATATTAGTTATCCTTTGGAGAAGTTAGCCGAGATTTATGTTCGTGTGGTTGTGAAGTTACATGGAATTCCTAAGAGTATTGTATCGGATAGAGATCATAGATTTACATCGAGGTTTTGGGAGAGTTTATAAAAGGCTTTGGGTTCTAAGCTAAGATTGAGTTCGGCTTATCATCCGCAAACGGATGGTCAAACCGAGAGGACAATTCAATCATTGGAGGATTTATTGTGTGCTTGTGTACTCGAGCAAAGTGGTGCTTGGGATAGTTATTTGGCGTTGATTGAGTTCACCTACAATAACAGTTTTCATTCAAGTATAGGTATGGCACCATTTGAGGCTTTGTATGATCGGAGATGTCGGACACCTTTGTGTTGGCATGAAACCGGTGAGAGGTCGATAGTTAGGCCGGAGATGGTACAACAAACGACAGAGAAAGTGAAATTTATTCGGGAAAAGATGAAAGCTTCTCAAAGTAGACATAAGAGCTATCATGACAAGAGAAGGAAAGATCTTGAGTTTCAAGAAGGTGACCATGTGTTTTTTAGAGTTACACCGGTTACGGGTGTGGGTTGTACTTTGAAGTCGAAGAAGTTGACTTCTTGTTTTATTGGTCCGTATCAGATTACTGCACGAGTTGGTGTTGTGGCTTACCGTGTGGCATTGCCTCCGAATCTTTCGAATTTGCATGATGTATTCGATATTTCGCAACTTCGAAAGTATGTTCCGGATCTGTCACATGTCATTCCTATGGACGAGGTTGAAGTGAGAGATAACCTTACGGTGGAAGCTTTACCGATTAGGATTTTGGACCGTGAAGTTAAGAAGCTGAGAGGCAAAGATATTGCGCTTGTGAAGGTAGTGTGGGGAGGCGCTTCTGAAGGCAATATGACTTGGGAATTAGAGAGTGGGATGCGAGAGTCGTATCCGGAGTTGTTTGAATCAGGTAAGATTTTCGAGGACGAAAATTTCTAAAGTGGGGGAGAGTTGTAACGCCCCGGTTCTGATTTCCCATTTTTGTTGAGTCTTTTATTTTATTTGGGTGATTATTATTTTATTTGTGGGATTGGTGTGTTAATATGTTATGTTTGCATATTGGGTTATTTTATCGTCTTTGAGAGTTTTCGGGGAAATCAGGTTGGAGGGTATTTTAGATATTTCTTAATTAATGTTAAGTTAGATATTTTGTGAGAAGATGAATTATAAGATATTTTGAGAGAAAAAGAAATAGAAAGAATGAGAATAGAAAGATATAACAGAGAAAGAGGAGAGAACATAAAGAGAAAGAAGAAAAAGGAGAGAAAGAAAAGAGGAAGAAGAGAAAAGAGAAGAAAAAGAGGAAAAGCTTGTAGATCTTCAAAACAACTTCTAGGAATCGATTTAATCGGGTAAGGGTGTGAAATATTATTATCTCATCAATGTGTATGATTATGTATGTGTTGTTTGGATTGTTTTTCTACATTTTTCCATTTTAGGTCGAATTGGATTAAATCGATAGAAACTGATGTTTTCACGGTTAGAATTCGAAATAAATTGCGTAGTTTAGTCGAGGAATGTGAGGCCAAGACTATTGGAACTTGTTTGAATAAAATTGGGTGATTTTGTGACATTATGACATTTTTGGATTGTTGAGGGTTTGTGTAGCGAAGCATTCGCTAGGTGAATCACTGGCGAGTGAGGTAGCGAAGGGTTCGCTAAGTGAGTACCCAGCGAGCTGCCAACGAACACTCCCAGACTTGGAAAGAACCAAAAAGATCCAGTCTCGCGGGAGCGAGTGGAGTAGCGAAGGGCTCACCATTCTGATCGCCTAGCGAGCATGCTAGCGAGCGTGACAGTACAACATTTTATGTTTTCTTTTATCCAACGTCGATTCTTAGACTCGAATGTGGTTAACCTTATTTCGAACGTGCAGCTTGTGTGATGATATATGTGATGCTGTGGGTAGCCATATGACGTGAATCCTAGATTGTGGAATTGTTGTGAATGGTGGCCTTTTGGCAAATGATTGCATTGTTTAAATTAAATATTAATGCATAATGATTACGATAGAGTTCATTACCGTTTGGCGTAATTGAATGTGAATGTATATGGATTGTATGTGATAGAATAAGATGAATGCATGATTATATTGTGAATATGTATGCATTTCAAGAGTGTCCTGAGTCATTTTGCATGTGAAGCATCATGATGTGCATTCTTGTGTTGTGGATTCTAATGAGAATCCGTTGTAACATTGTGGGCCTAATTGAGGTGTGAGCGATGATTACAAATGATTGTGTGCCTATGTGAGGTGTGAGCAATCGGATTGTGTGCCTATGTGAGGTGTGAGCAATCCATAAACATTGTGTGCCTATGTGATGTGTGAGCAATGGGTGAACATCGTGTGCCCCTGTGAGGTGTGAGTGATGGTTCCAATAAGTTCCTGAGTGAACTTGTGATGATTGAGTCGGAACCGCATTGCATTTGCATAGAGTCGTGAGTCGGTCTCTATGATTTGCATTTATCATCTTTATAATGGTGTATTGGTGAATAAACATGAATGTGTATGTTTATATGGAATGATGGAATTGTGAAAGTATGCATGATGAATATGCTTGGATTTATATATATATATATATATATATATATATATATATATATATATATATATATATATATATATATATATATATATATATATATATATATATATATATATATATATATATATATATATATATATATATATATATATATATATATATATATATATATATATATATATATATATATATATATATATATATATATATATATATATATATATATATATATATATATATATACATTGTGATGTATATTAGTGTGTTGTGATGAATTGTGGTGAGAATGTAGATTATGTGTATTTTATGCTATGATATATAATTATATGCATTGTTATTATGATAATATTTCTCACCCTTCTGTTGTTTTATGGTGCACTATGAGTCATTGTAGAGTAGGTATGCTGGAGGTCTTTTTGTGAAGCGTGTCTTCATTCTTTTGGTCGGTCAGCTCTGATATGTAGCACCGGGTAGCTAGGTTGTTCATGATTCTTTTGTGATACATTTGTATATGTATCTTGTTGGCGAATGTGTATGAAAACATGACTTATGTTGTTGTATAATTCTGGATGATGTATATATGTATATCTGTTCGATGTTATTCAATGTTTAGATTTTCTGCTTTTATTCTAAATATTGAGATGTGGGTGTAAGGACTAAGTTACTCTGTTGCATAGTTACCCCACTGTTGCATATCTTTTGTTGAGCAGGTGTTGTATGTTTTAATTTCATTTGTAATGTGACTCGCCCCTTTTATACCATGTTTATAATTATACTCTGATTAAATTTTTAATATGTAACTAATTGTTTATGTGATTATTTGGGGGTATAGAAAGGGGGTTTTACAACTTGGACCTGAATGAGTGAACAACAAACAACTTTCAAACAATCAAGGTAAAAGACGGTTGAATACCGAAGAACCTGGAAATTTGCCAACCGCAGAAACAGAACTGCAAAATCTGATTAGGGACAAAAATCTCCGGAAATAGCTGAATGATAGTTGCAACAGCAACAAACTAACTGATTACCAATCAGAAAGTATCGACACGTAGTCAGAAGAAACCCTCAGGCCGGCTCAACCGCAGCTGAGATCATCCAACGACAATTCATAAGAGACATTTCGCTGGGGAAAGAGAAACTTAACCAAGCAACTCTGGCGGGGAGAGAAAAGAGAGAAATTTAACCAAGTAACTCTGGTAGCGACTTCACTGGGGAAAGAAAGAGAAACTTAACCAAGTAACTCTGTTGGGGAGACACCTGATAAGATGAAACACATCCATCAGAAATCTTTTACCGAGGTCTGGAAACCTGTACGGGCTAGAGAAACACGTCACAAATTGCCATGGTCTGGACACTGCGGGGAATAAAGAAATATCAATGTTTGTCGGGGTCTAGATACCGCACGGGAAAAAGAAATCATAATCTATCATAATCTGCCAAGGTCTAGATACCACAAAGAACACATTAGTAGCTGCCATGGTCCGGATACCACAAAGGCAAAATAAATCAATCATCTGCTGGAGATACACCTGAAAGCAAAGAGGCAACAACCTGGCTTATGTTTCACATGCATATGTTTGAATATGGTGTAATTCTCCATACGAAATGGAAATGCTACGCGTTTCAGAGAATGTTATGCACAAATGCAAATGCACCGGAACCGGATCAGCAAAATAGATTCTGAAGAGACAAAGGCCACCCTGCTGGGGATGGATGGAACATGCCAATTATGATTGGACTTATACTGGGGAAAACAAGCCCTGGATAGCTTTCTGAAGAAGAAATTCTCTGAATAATATTGCTCTAGGGAGAACAAAAATCCTAAATCCACCCTGCTGGGGATCAACGCAAACGCCAGTGAGGAAAAGTGCCCTGAATAGCAAACCAAAATACACTCTTCTGGGGTTCGCCCGACTCGGATGGGGAGAACAAATCCACTCTACTGGGGAGATAGCACAACATGCTAAACAATAACTCTACTCTGTTGGAGATCAAATCAAATCCTGCTGAGAGAAAATGCCTTTAACGACCTTCCAAGATACAACTCCCTTAGGGAAAACACAACCCGCCCGAGGAAAGACAACCCAATGCTAGATACACGTCTAACCTATTGGGGGAAATCAACGACTCTGCAGGGGATAACAATCAACCACTGAGATTAACTTCACATTATTGGAGAAATCAGCCCTAGATGGTCTCCTAAAATACCACTCTGGGGAACAGACGACTCTACCGAGGAGTCAAAGTTATTGCTGGGGAATAGCTCTATCCTTCCAGATATTCTGCTCTGCTGGGGGTAAAAATCCACCCTATCGGGAATTACTCAGCTGGGGGATAACCAACCACACTCTCTTTGCTGAGGATAACAATTCTTAGGGAGTAACTTCACTATGCGGGGAAGAGAAGCCGTTCTGCGGACTCCGCTGGGGATTAGCCAACGAGAGGGAACCTCTTCGACCTATTCTTGGGGAACGAATCACCACTTAAAACTCTAAGGGGATACCAAATCATATGTCCAAATTATGTGGGAAAACCAGCTTTTGCTGACTCTGCTAAGGAGTAAATGTGTACCTGCAATCTGCTGAGGATACAAATATATACCTGACTTGCCCGAGGGATATCAACCTCGACTCTCTGAGGATGATTCTACCCTGCTGGAGAATTCAACCTGAACTACCGAGAAATGAATATGTACAACAATCTGCTGGGTAGAAGTATATACCCTCTACCTGCACATCCTCTGCTGTAAAACAGACCCTTGCTGGGGAACGGTGATCTTACCGGAGATACGCCTCTGTAAATTTCCCCAAGGGTAACAACCCTGCAAAAATGAACAAACATGATATCCTACACAAAGGGAACCATCTCGGTTATCATCCGTGACATTGTTCAAATAAATCAAAGTTTTAATGATTATTGGCCAAAGCCTGCAAGTTTATGTATGCGCAATTTTATCAAAACATTGGGCGTTTTTCGCAAACAAAACAGTAAAGATTAAATCAAGGTAAACAATTACTGAATAGTATATGTTTTCTTGACAAATGTCCTGTAATAGGCAGATTTTACAACAGATGCAACCCCTGAAAAGAGGAAGTTGCGCAAAAGTTTACAGAAATGCACAGAAATATACAGAATGTCGGCAATGTGGCACAGAGACACACCATGAGCTTATCCATCTATGACTCGCCTGACTTTGATGATTCCCCGATGCTTCGTCCTCTGAAGAGATTGATTCGGATAAACGGCCCTCAGGTCCTCCCTCAATCCACTATACTATGAAGATCAAAACACAGACCGCAATCATTTGCTTTTTAAATCCCTAACTTTTTCCTGAATCGCCCTTTCGGGTTTTCAATTCACCGGGATACCCATTTTTGCCAAAGTCGCCTTTTCAGGTTTTCAACTTTGTGGGTTTACATTTTTCTTTTATATCCCTAATTTTTTTCCCGAACCTATTCTTTTTGTGGTTCGCCGAGATGCCCCATTTTTGCCTGGATATTCTTTTTTCATTCCAGCGGGTCTCTTTAAGAAAAGTATTTTTTTAATTGCGTCTGTGTTCATAGGGGATGTGAAATCCTCATCATCCATGGTTGATAACAACAAGGCTCCTCCGGAGAAAACCTTTCACACGACGTATGGACCTTCATAGTTGGGAGTCCATTTGCCCCTGTGATCTGTTTGTGGAGGGAGAATCCTCTTCAATATTAACTTGCTTGTCTGAAAGCTTCGAGGGCGCTGTAACACGGTGGGAGAACTGACTTTAAACAATGTTGCGGATAGCAAGAGTCGCCACCGACTTTTATTTTATCCATAAGGAAAGGTTATAAAAGAACAGGAAAGACCTTAGAGAATATTTTTGGGTCCGGGGGGTAGGTTATGAAAAGGGAAGGTGTTAGCACCCTTTTCATCCATGGTTATCCATGGGCTCTTAGGTACTTAAGCTCACTTTTGAATTGTTTTGAAAGTGTAGTGTGTGAATAGAAAATTTTCAGAATAGTTAATAAATAATCCATGTAAGGATGTGTTAAGAACCTGTTTGAAAACTTGTTGAAAATTTGTTTAAGTGTGAAACAGTTTTGAAGTGAGCAAGCACCTAGGAGTAACCTACCCTAATGTTTAAAGGTCTTTCTTATTCTTTATTCTTTCCTTTAGTAAGACTATCCCTACTATAATGGAGTAGGTAGTCCTTACTTTGGATGTTAAGGGATATGTGAGGGACAATTTGACTTTGAAGGCCATTGTGGGATGTAATAAGCACATATAAGGGACCATCATCATTTTTCGAAAGGGACTCGATTCGTAAAGGCAACCATAAGGGACTTTGATGATTTTTCTATTTGAGGGACTTGCTTTATACACCCCACTTAACCATTATTCGTAGGCAACTTGAGGGATATCCTTAGGAAGTGAGACGGAGATTAAAATCGACTTACGTGTGTGACGTGTTTATTTTAATTATCTTTATTTAAAAGTGATCTAAATTTATTTTAATATTACATACATGTTGTTACACTCCCTAATTACTAACCATAATAATAATTAAATAATTAAACAACTTTACATCCAAGAAACAATTACAAAATAATAAGCAAAATAATTAAATAGCAAAGATAAATAAAATATAAATAAGCAATAATAAATAATAAAGGGGGTTAATTCTAAGTTTACTCGGCAAGACATCGCATCTTGTGCCTACGTATCCTTACGGGAGTGGAATCAGAGTAATCGTAGTTCCCCTCAATAGGGAGGTTAGAAACTTCTTGACTGTGGTCAAGGTCTCAAGGGGAATAAACGCATCTTAAGGACACGCTTACGTGGAGTGTAGAAACTCCAAATCTCTACGTTGAAATGTTAAGTTGTAATTAGGGTTAAATTAGGGATTCCACGGCGGGAAACCCTAAAATGAGCGCGGCGGCTCTTTGACCTAATGCTAAGGGTAAAATTGTAATTTTGCCTGCGGCGAGGCATTTGTGAAAATTAGGGTTTGTAGTTTGTAGTTTTGAGGATTTGAAATTGAATGTGTGAAGTTTTACGGACTATTGGCGCGGCGGCCAAACAGTTAGACCTAACCTTCGGATGTGTGCAATGTGACAGAAATAATAGTAAACGCGTGAGATAATTGAATCATGCAAACAGAGAGATAATGTTATAATTTAAACCATGCAAGCAGAAATTTAAAGGCAGAATTTAAAGAGCGATTGTTAAGTTCGCGAGGTTACATGAGAGGAGCAGATACAATATGATAATGAAATTTGAATTGAACAATAATAAAATAAAATAAATAACGGTTCTAGTTATTATTTTAAAAAAAAGATTTTAGTTATTATTTTAAATTTATCTAAAAAAAAGTTTTTTCTTAAAAATAATGGGTTTTCATATTAATTTGGAAAAGATGTTAATGTTATTTTATTTAAAAAACAGATTTTTATATTATAACAAATTTTAATAAATTAATGATAACAATAATAATAATAATGGTAATAATAATGATAATAATGATAATAATAATAAATAATGATAATAATAATAATAATAATAATAATAATAATAATAATAATGATAATAATAATAATAATAATAATAAAGCAATAATGAATTTTAAATGTGCCAAATAACCCAACAATGTTGCTAACGCAGAAATGCGCTCATCGCAACCAGATCTAAATCGGACGAAACAAAATTTATCGCAAAGAAAAAGAAATTAAGCAAAAAATAGTATTATTGCTCACACAAAAATGCGATCATCGCAACCAGATCGAACTAACACAAATGTCACGCGTCATGCACACAAATGTGCAAACATCGTATCGACATAATTCGATCAAAAATCTTATATATATAAACTCTAACAATTTAAAAATTATATATATATAAACGTAACAGTAATAGATAAAGAAAAAGAAATAACGGTAATAGATGAAGAAAAAGAAATAACGGTAAAAGATGGAGAAAAAGAAACAACAGTAATAGATGAAGGAAAAGAAATAACGGTAAACGATGAAGAAAAAGAAACAATAGTAATGGATGAAGAAGAAAACTAAATAACGGCAAACGGCACTCACTCCTCTTAGGTTTTTTTCATTCTCCCCTTTTTTCCAACAAGGCAACACATGTATATATAGGGAACAAATTAGGGTTAACACCAAATTGTCAATAATGTCCCTAAAGCCCATTTTAAAGCCCAAACTAAATAATTAGTTAAGAAAAAATAAAATTTAAATAATTTAAAATAATTAAAATAAACTTAAAATAAAAACTAATAATCCTATTGATTCCTAAAATAAAAAATATTATAAAAAGAACAAAATTTTTTTCAATATTTTTTATTTTATGATTTTTTGGATATTTTTATGAATAATTTGGAAAAAAGTGAAAAAAATAATATTTTAAAAAATGATTTAATTAAAATACGAAAATAATAATTAAATAATAATAAAAAACTATTTTTGTTATTTTTTTAATGAAAGATAGAAAAATTTAGAGTAAAAATAATAAAAAACAAAAAAAAAGTGACAAAGGTGAGATTCGAACTCTCAACCTCTCACACTCATAACTCCTTACACATGTCCTCCTACCAATTGTGCCATTTTTACTTTTTAGAAAAAAAATGCATGCCATATGATATTTACCTGCAAAAAGTCAAACGACTACACAAATTTGTTAGTAATTGATTAAATGCAATGAAATGCGACGACAAATCTTAGGGCAAAATTTGGGGTATTACAGTTATTATGATAATATTTCTCACCCAACCTCTCTTTGATGTTGGCAAAAAAAAAATCATGAAGTTTGACTTTGGTTTGACCACAGTTGACCTCAGTTTGACCTTTTAACTGCATTGACTGCTTTTGACTTATCTGATCATCTGACTGAGCAAACTTTTGAGAAAAGTCTTGAAATTTGACATGGGGGTTCTTATACACATATAAGATGTTATGAAGCTCACTTGAAGTCTTGGAAGTCCATTTAGCCTGATTAAAGTCAAAACCCTAGTTTTGGATGCACTGCTTAGGAGGTGCATTGTCTGAGGGAATTGTCAACTCTTCTGACCAATTGTGAATTTTGTGAACCTTGTGAACCTTCTTGGAACACAAAGTCTTGTATTGTGAGGGCAAATTTTGGGGTGCAACAGCTGCCCCTGTTCAATTTTCTGAAACCTGAGGGGTTAGATTGGTATATTTTCCAGTCGTAACCTGGAAGGTTGAAGGGGATTGAACACAAAAGCCCAAAAATTTGCACTCACCAGCGCATGGAGTGATATTGATGGTTGGTTGAACATGATTGAGTGGGCTTAAAGATGCCACTAGGGGAAAGTTCTTCAGTAGTATAATGAGAACTGTCAGGAGTCTGGAGTAATACTGATGTAACAGCATGTCTTCATGAGGATAGAGCAATCAATAATGATAACCCTAAAGCAGTCTTGAAGTGATAAATCTGACCTCAGGAGGATAGAGCAATCAATAGCTCTAAAGCAGTCTTGAAGTAATAATGGCTTCAGGAGGATAGAGCAATCAATAGCTCTAAAGCAGTCTTGAAGTAATAGAATGGCTTCAGTAGGATAGAGCAATCAACAGCTCTAAAGCAGTCTTGAAATAATAATGTGATATGTCTTCAGGAGGATAGAGCAATCAATAGCTCTAAAGCAGTCTTGAAGTAATGATTTCAGGAGGATAGAGCAATGGATAGCTCTAAAGCAGTCTTGAAATAATAATGTAATTTCAGGAGGATAGAGCAATGGATAACTCTAAAGCAGTCTTGAAATAATTAGATGGCTTCAGGAGGATAGAGCAATGAATAGCTCTAAAGCAGTCTTGAAGTAGTAATATGACCTCATGAGGATAGAGCAATGAATAGCTCTAAAGCAGTCTTGAAGTAATAGGATGATTTCAGGAGGATAGAGCAATCAGTAGCTCTAAAGCAGTCTTGAAGTCATGAGAGGCTATCAGGAGGATAAAATAACCCTGAGGTTACAATAAAGCAGTCCCAAAGTAATAAGAAGCTCATCAGGAGGATAAAGTAACCCTGAGGTTACAATAAAGCAGTCCCAAAGATCATAAGATTGTTTGTTGGATAATTAACCTGAAAACAAGGTAGCATTCTGTATAACAACATTAGTTTATGCTTTATGTATGCATGTATGACATGATGCACTTAGGTAATGTACTATAGACATATATGTTATGGTATGATGTAAATGATGTATGTATGCTATGACACTGCTGGAAGTGTCTGGATATCCTTGTATAACAACTGCTGGCCAAGGAAAATAAATCCCGATTCGTTGTTGAAGAATATATAACCCTCCGTCTGCTGGGGATAACAAGGTATAGATAACCTCCCGTTGTTGGGGATAACAAGGTATAGATAACCTCCCGTTGTTGGGGATAGTAGGGTATAGATAACCTTCGTTTTCGTTTGATAGTAGGATAAGTATAACATCCCGTCTTCGTTCATCGTGCCCTTATTGGAAAGTAATTTCCCGTATATCCGTATGAGGATAGAAGAGATGGATATAAATTCCAGGGGAGATTAGACTTTGTGAAAATGGATTAGTCCTACTGATGGTTTGTAACTGTCTTGTAAAGATGAACCGGCGAAGCTTCGTTGAAATCCTTCCCTCGTTCGTCCTTAGTAAATACTATTACTGCATTTTCATGCATTTCTGGTAAACATCAATCATATTAAAAGCATACATGCATTTCTGGTAAACATCAATCATATTCAAAGGCATACATACATTCAAACACAACCAATGGACGTTTCGCTTATGTAAATAGGGTAAAAGTAAATCTGGATTCAAAAGATGGAGTTTATTTATATCAAAAGTGATCCATACACGGGTAAGTTTGTACAAGGAGACATAAACCCTAGTAAGAGAATTTTGTCATGAAGTTTTACAAAAAGAATCAGCTATGTGGGAAATAATCCTATTGAGTTTCAATTCTACTATTGCCACTCAAGTATCTCATCTTCTTGCTGTTGAGACGGAAACGATAGGATTGAGCTTTATCTGTTTGAGCTTGAGTAAGTAGTACAACTGGTTGCAGTTTCATGAGTGATCCAAACGAGACATAGTCATACGCTTTAATCCCTAACTTTTGCCTGGATTGCCCTTTCAGGTTTTCAATCCACCGGGATACCCTTTTTTGCCCAAGCCGCCTTTTCAGGTTTTCGACTTGCCGGGTGTACATC
The DNA here is from genome assembly GCA_963859935.3 of Lathyrus sativus. Taxonomy (NCBI): domain Eukaryota; kingdom Viridiplantae; phylum Streptophyta; class Magnoliopsida; order Fabales; family Fabaceae; genus Lathyrus; species Lathyrus sativus. The sequence continues at coordinate 28,671,216 of OZ012738.1, read as the reverse complement.
TTTTTATATATATATCCCTAATTTTTGCCCAAACCCTTTTGGTTTGCCGGGATGCCCTTATTTTTGCCTAGGTCTGTCAACCTAGCGGGTCTCTTTTTATGCGTAGTATTTTTTAACTATGTCTGCGTTTACAGGTTGTGGGAAGTCTTCACCATCCATTGTAGTCAGTATCATGGCACCTCCTGAGAACACTGTCTTGACTACAAATGGTCCCTCATATGTTGGAGTCCACTTGCCCCTAGGATCACCCTGTGGTAATATGATACGCTTGATTACCAAGTCACCAGCCTGATATACCTTTGGCTTAACCTTCTTGTTAAAAGCTTTGATCATCCGTTTCTGGTACATCTGGCCATGACAAACTGCTGCTAACCTTTTCTCATCAATCAAATTTATCTGGTCAAGTCGAGTCTGAATCCACTCATCTTCATCCAAGCCTGCATCCTTCATAATTCTCAAGGAACTGAATCTTCATATCAATAGCCACTTGCATACCCATGATACATGCCTCATACTCAGCCATGTTATTGGTACAATAGAAACAAAGTCTGGCAGTAATCGGGGTATGACAACCTTCAGGGGAACTAATCACAACACCAACACCATTACCATGTGCATTGGAGGCACCATCAAAAACCATAGTCCATCGGGATCCTTGTTCAGGTCCGTCATATTGTCCCGGTTCTTTGGTAACAGACATAATGTCTTCATCAGGGAACTCAAAATTCATTGACTGGTAATCATCTACTGCTTGATGAGCCAAATGATCAGCAACAACACTCCCCTTAATGGCCTTCTGAGTAGTATACTGTATATCATATTCCGTCAAGATCATTTGCCATCTTGCAATTCTTCCAGAGAGAGCAGGTTTCTCAAATATGTACTTGATTGGATCCATCTTCGAAATCAACAAGGTAGTATGGGTCAACATATACTGTCTTAGTCGGCGAGCAGCCCATGCCAAAGCGCAGCAAGTTTTCTCGAGCAGTGAGTATCTTGTTTCACAGTCGGTAAACTTTTTGCTAAGGTAGTATATTGCCTGCTCTTTTCGACCAGACTCGTCATGTTGCCCCAATACACACCCCATTGAGTTGTCTAATACTGTTAAATACATAATCAAGGGTCTTCCATCAACTGGTGGCATTAAAATTGGAGGTTCTAGCAAATATCTCTTGATTTCATCAAAGGCAGTCTGGCACTCATCATTCCATTCCATCACCTGATCTTTCTTCAACAACTTGAAGATTGGCTCACAGATGGTAGTTAATTGGGAAATAAATCTTGCAATGTAGTTCAATCGTCCCAAGAAACCTCTAACCTCCTTCTCAGTACGGGGAGCTGGCATCTCTCGTATAGCTTTCACTTTTGCAGGATCCACTTCAATACCTTTTCCACTGACAATGAAACCCAGGAGCTTTCCAGATCTAACTCCAAAAGTACACTTGTTTGGATTTAATCTCAACCTGTATTTCTTCAACCTCTCAAACAACTTGTGCAGATGATCAAGATGTTGTTCTTCATTCTGAGACCTGGCTATCATATCATCCACATATACCTCTATCTCATGATGAATCATATCATGAAACAAAGCCACCATAGCACGCTGATATGTTGCCCCTGCATTCTTCAAACCAAATGGCATTACCTTATAGCAAAAGGTGCCCCACTTTGTCACAAATGTAGTCTTCTTCATATCTTCAGGTGCCATCTTGATTTGATTGTAACCAGAGAAACCATCCATAAAAGAGAATACCTTATGCTGAGCAGTGTTGTCTACCAGAATATCAATATGAGGAAGTGGAAAGTCATCTTTAGGGCTAGCCTTGTTCAGATCTCTGTAGTCTACACACATACGTACCTTACCATCTTTCTTAGGAACTGGTACCACATTTGCAACCCACTGAGGATAAGAAGTTACGGCCAAGAACCCTGCATTGAACTGTTTCATTACCTCTGCTTTGATCTTTTCTAACATTTCAGGACGCATACGACGAACCTTCTGCTTCTTTGGACGACAATCTTCTTTCACTGGCAAACGGTGAACCACAATGTCTGTATCCAACCCTGGCATATCTTCATAAGACCAAGCAAAGATCTCCACATAGTCACGTAGCATCTGAATCAACCTGCTCTTGACACTGTCCTCTAAATCAGCCCCTATCTGGACCTCTTTTCTGTTTTCTTCAGTTCCCAGATTCACAACTTCGACTGGCTCTTCATGTGGCTGTATAGCTTTCTCTTCTTGTTGTAACAACCTAGCAAGCCCTACAGGTATTTCACAATCGTCCTCGTTTCCGTCTTCAGTTTGATAGATCGGATTCTCGAAATTGTAATTGGCAATAGTAGAACTGTTATCAACTGGATCCAGAGTGGATGAGGATCTGCATTTTAGTGACGTGGGTGTGTGTAAGAACACATAGCTGATAAAGCAAAAATAAAAGAAAAAGAAAGACAAGGAACACAATATTTACGAAAACGAAACGTCCACTGATTTTATGGAATGAAGTATGCAAATGAAATGACAACCCGTAACAAGCACACCATTGTGCCCCGGGTAAGGCACATGGCTTGAAAGTTTTAATTGTTCCAGAAATTATAAATTTAAAAACATAACACAGTAATAGTATTTACTCCTGACTAAAGGAGATAGGGATAACATCTTCAGCTGTCCAATTATTGAGTCCAGCACCCACAGTAGGAAAAATCCATGCCTCCAAGTTGTAGTCTTCATCTTGATCTCCCACAGCATTGATAACCCCTTGATTGGTGATACGAACAGCACGAGCACGACGAACAGCCTTCTGGGACTCTGCAGTGAAACCCAAACCAAACTTGTCAGACTTGTATGGAATATCAGGAAGCTGACCCCAAATAGTACAACCACCTTCTTCCACCACAGCTTTTGCATCATTGAGGGAGGCCATTGCCATTGTTGGAGGGTTTCTGATGACCACAGGAACCTTCTTCACAGCAGGAGGAGTCACACAATCCTTAACAGCCCAGGGAACCACTTCAAATGACTGACATGGAGTTTCAATGTATTCACCTTCTACTTCCAGATACTTGAAAGTGTTTACATGGCTGACAAAGTATTCTTCCTCTCCAAAGACAGTAACAACTTTTCCATTCACCGGATATCTCAACTTTTGATGTAATGTGGAGGTCACAGCACCTGCCCCATGGATCCAGGGACGACCAAGCAGACATGAGTACGAAGGACGAATATCCATCACATAGAATGTAGCAGTGAACACCTGAGAGCCAACCTTGATTGGAAGATCAATTTCCCCATGCACTACTCTTCTAGAACCATCAAAAGCCTTTACCACAATATTACTGGGCTTCAATACCGTATCTTCAGGAGCTTGTTCAGGACTTCCTTAGGCAACACATTCAGAGAGGAACCATTGTCTATCAGCACATGAGACAGGGTAGTGCCCCTGCATTCAATTGAAATATGCAAGGCCCTGTTATGATCCCTCTTGGCAGGGGTCAAGTCAGCATCAGAAAATCCTAACCCGTTGTCATAGGTCAGGTGAGCAACACAATTCTCAAACTGGTCCACGGAAATTGCACTGGGTACATGAGCCATCTTTAGAAACTTGATCAATGACTTGGCATGAGCCTCAGAACATAATAACAGGGAGAGCATAGAAATCTTTGAGGGAGTATGCCCCAGCTGATCAACAATATCATAATCACTCTTGCGAATGATTTTCAATACTTCTTCCATCTGCTTAGAGAGGTCATCAGCAGCTGGCACATCAGTAGATACAGGCTCAATAACAGGACCCTTGCCCCGAGCATCAGTGGTGGAAGTAACAGCAGGAGTAACTGCACTCTTAGAAGCAACTGGAGGAGAGAAGACTCTTCCACTACGAGTGATCTTGCTAGATCCAACAATATTATCAATGTCAACAGGCATATCAGGTAAAGGCTCCTGCTTGACACCATGGATGTAAACATCAGACCCATAGTGCCAAGGCACAGCTTTGTCAGATGTATAAGGAATAGGATCAGGAGTGGTAATGATTAGAGGAGCTACTCTGGCTTCAGCAACAACTTTCACAGGACCTTCAGCAGTAATCTTGATTGGGCCCTGATGAGTGATTTTAATGGGACCCTTTGAAGTGATTCTTAGTGGTACTTTGTCAACCATGTCAACCTCTTCAATCTTCTTACCCTGAGTCAGATGATCCACCATACTTTCTACAGATGCTGGTCTTCTTTCAAACACTATAGTATATTTATCCATGAGACGTTGAATCCCATCTCTCAAAATGAAGCAACTATCCGGCTTATAGGTACAATATAGACAATCTTCATGACAACCTGGAAAGATCCCAGCTTGTACTAACCTCTTTTTGATAACAGACAATGGTGTGCTCAACTCCATAACTGAATAGACATGCAGATCTTCATCAATATCTTCATCAATGGCGTTGACAGTCTTCTCGTGATTTGGCATTGGAGCTGTAATCACATTTGGAGTACCTGGTGGATCAAACTCAATTTCTCCAGCATCAATCATATCCTGAATTTTGTTCTTCAAGACCCAGCAGTTATTAGTATCATGTCCTGGACAGTTTGAATGATATGCACATCGTGCATTGGGATTGTACTTGGGAGAGGTAACATTGGGATTCTGAGGAGCCTCCCTCAGGGTAATAAGTTCAGCCTTCAACAAGTGTTGCAATGCCTGAGCCATTGACATGTTGATCTTCGTGAACTGTCTTCTAGCCCTCTGTTGGTTGCCTTGAGGCTGCTCTGTTGTTGCAGGAGTTGGATTTGAAATATGAACTGCACTAACAGACTGATGCCTTCTGTTACGATCAGGCTGACCATACACAGCATTAGATTCTTTCTTCCCAGTGGGAGGCTTCTTTGCAGCACCTGATGAAGAAGTGCCCACTTGGATCTTACCACTCTTGATACCATTCTCTACTCGCTCTCCTGTCATGATCAACTCAGTGAAGCCAGATGATGAGCTTCCAATGAGATGACTGTAAAACGGACCATTCAGCGTACACATGAACATATCAACCAACTCCCTATCAGTCAAAGGGGGTTGAACTCTTCCAGCTAAGTCTCTCCACTTCTGAGCATACTCCTTAAAGCTTTCTTTGGCACCCATAGACATGCTTTGAAGCTGCATGCGAGTGGGGGCTAAGTCAGCATTGTATTGATACTGCTTGTAGAAAGCTTCAGCAAGGTCATTCCAATCTCTGATGTTGACACTCTCCAACTGATAATACCACTCTAGTTGAGCTCCAGATAAACTCTCTTGAAAGAAATGGATCCACAACTTTTTATCAGCAGTGTGGGGTTGAATTCTTCTGACATAAGACCTCAGATGCAATTTGGGACAAGAGACCCCATCATAGACAACAAATGTAGGAACTTTGAACCCAATGGGTATGACCACCCCAGATATCAAGCTCAAATCCTCAAAATCCAGCCCAGATGATTTCTGTAATTCCATAGCATCCATTCTATCCACCAGCATCTTGAATTTGTCTTTGTTAGGCTCATGGTAGTAGTTAGCCTCAGAATCAGAGTCCCCCATAGTGTTGTGGAGACTGCCTCTCTCCTGCTCAGATTCTTCAGATTCATAGTCTTCAACCTGTTTCTTGGTCTTGACAGGACCTTTGAACCTTCTTCCCATGTTGAGCAGCCCAGCAGACCTTCTAGCCTTCTTAGTCTTCTTGGCCAGCAGTGTCTTCAATTCATCCTGCCCCTTGGACAGGTTCAGGATCAGCTCTTGGAACTGTGCATTCTGTGCCTGGAGATCCTTAACTGATTGTTCAAGAGCCATTGCTGAAATAAACAGCGAGAAGATGAGAAACCTGTGCACAATTATAAACCTGTGATGCAATGATATGGGAATGCATATGCAATGTTTTCAAGGACCGCAGGATTTAAATTTGCTTAAACAAACAAGAAAGTAACTTTTTATTAGTAATAACTTGTTTTGCCTCTTAGGCTTACAAAAAATGAAAACGAAATAAGTACAAAAGATGGGGTTTTAAGTCTCCCATGGACGTTTCCTCTTGGTGTTGAGGTATGAGTTGAGGTTTCGTTCCTCATGAAGTAGCTTTGTTAGCTCTAGGATCCTTGCTTGGCTTGCTTTGGAATGAGCCCCGAAAGTATCCCTTTGCTCTTTCAGTTGGATCCATGATCTCTGCAAGTCTTCCATATCAGTAGGCATGTCTGGGTGAAAGATGGTATAAGCTGTGTCTCCTTCAGCAACAGATTCCATGGTAACTGGTAGGATGGCAGGATATGGCATCATGAGTGTCTGAGCACGAAATCATACCCATCTGAGATAAGCCTCCATAGGAATGGTGTACTTAGGCTCCAGTGTCTTGCTGTCAATCCTGTTTACCTTTCCCCAAGCTCGTATGAATCTTTGACGGTAACCCTGAAGATCGTTGTCGTAGTCAAACACAATGCCCTGAATCAACATGTCATGTGGACCATCGCTCCGGGCGTAACCAAACTGTCGTAAAGCTAGAGATGGGTTGTAGGTGATGCCTCCTCTTATGCCTAGAAGTGGCACATTAGGAAACTCCCCACAACGGTCAATGATGGTGACATTCTCCATAGATCTGGAGCACCAATGGATGTCTGAGTGAGAAAGTGACATGATCCTCTTGGACCATCTGAACCCTTGCTCATTCTTCATTACTGAGCGAGGAAGGTGAGAAATAAACCACCTAGAAAGTAAAGGTATGCAGCACATCAAAGTTCCTCTTGCCCTTATAGTACGGGTGTAAAGAGAATGTAGGATGTCTCCAAGTAAGGTAGGCACTGGATTGTGACTCAGGAATATGTTGATGGCATGAACGTCTATGAACTGATCAGGATTGGGGAACAACACTAAGCCATAAATCAATAAGGCTAAGATCTCCTCAAAAGCATCGTAGCTCATAGCCTTCAAGAACATTTGAGCTTTATCCACTAATACCTTGGCAAGAATACCTTTAACTCCACTTCTCGTCTCTAGAACAATGTCAGACTTCTTCAGATGTAGAGCTGCAGCAATAACTTCTGGTTTAAGCTCCTTCTCTAAGCCTGTGAATGGCTTCTGATCAAGAACAGGTATACCCAGAAGTTTAGAGAACTCCTCCATGGTTGGAACCAGCTGATAATCAGGAAATGTAAAGCAATGGTGCTTAGGGTCAAAGAACTGAAACAGCACACTCATCATGTCTTCACTGAACCCTGAAGTAACTAGATCCAATAGGTGACCATGTCTCTGGACGAACTGGGAATGATCAGACACTTGGGAAACCAACTCTTTGAGCTTGGGAGGTATCCCTACAAAGTTGATCCTGATGGTGTTTCTACGAGCAGAAGCCATGACCTGCAACAAAGAACAAAAATAAATCCCTTGGTCCTTGAAATGGTTAGGGAAAATGATATGCTCATGATGCATGATGATGTCATGATGTTATGTTCAATCACAAACATGTGGCACACACAAACAAGTCACACAATTGCCCTAGGTTTAAAGGCTTGCATGAGGTTTAAAGGTAAGTACCCTCCCCTGAAGTTAGATGGTTCATCCTGTCCTACAAAAGTAACCGGGTTCTAAGGGATCTCAATATCATTGATCCTTCACAAGGGTGGTTGATCAGAAGGCAACTTACTTGCCAACCAAAACCCTCCAAGTTTAAGATCTCAATGAGCGTAGCATCGAGTGTCAACCAACTTCAGTCTGCACCAAAGCCGGTTACCTCACTACTTTCTAAAGGCCAAGATGAGTTAACTAGGGTTCTAAAAGTCAGTTAGTGCATTGACAACATATGGCAGCCTCAATATTATCCTCAACTTGACTTAAGGAATATAAGCACCAACCAAGAAGTCGCACTAACTATGGCCACCAGATCAACCGTATCGATATACGTCGTACAGTTTCCTTGGTCTATTGCCATTTACCTAAGGTACACTAGATCCGGGTTAGGACCTTTCACACATAAGAGCACTCCCAACAATATAATAATAAAGCAAACAAGGCAAACAATTTAAAGTGATCTTAATTCCTAAGGGTACCCCTCTTAAATAGATCCCCAGCAGAGTCGCCAGTTCTGTAACACGGTGGGAGAACTGACTTTAAACAATGTTGCGGATAGCAAGAGTCGCCACCGACTTTTATTTTATCCATAAGGAAAGGTTATAAAAGAACAGGAAAGGCCTTAGAGAATATTTTTGGGTCCGGGGGGTAGGTTATGAAAAGGGAAGGTGTTAGCACCCTTTTCATCCATGGTTATCCATGGGCTCTTAGGTACTTAAGCTCACTTTTGAATTGTTTTGAAAGTGTAGTGTGTGAATAGAAAATTTTCAGAATAGTTAATAAATAATCCATGTAAGGATGTGTTAAGAACCTGTTTGAAAACTTGTTGAAAATTTGTTTAAGTGTGAAACAGTTTTGAAGTGAGCAAGCACCTAGGAGTAACCTACCCTAATGTTTAAAGGTCTTTCTTATTCTTTATTCTTTCCTTTAGTAAGACTATCCCTACTATAATGGAGTAGGTAGTCCTTACTTTGGATGTTAAGGGATATGTGAGGGACAATTTGACTTTGAAGGCCATTGTGGGATGTAATAAGCACATATAAGGGACCATCATCATTTTTCGAAAGGGACTCGATTCGTAAAGGCAACCATAAGGGACTTTGATGATTTTTCTATTTGAGGGACTTGCTTTATACACCCCACTTAACCATTATTCGTAGGCAACTTGAGGGATATCCTTAGGAAGTGAGACGGCGATTAAAATCGACTTACGTGTGTGACGTGTTTATTTTAATTATCTTTATTTAAAAGTGATCTAAATTTATTTTAATATTACATACATGTTGTTACACTCCCTAATTACTAACCATAATAATAATTAAATAATTAAACAACTTTACATCCAAGAAACAATTACAAAATAATAAGCAAAATAATTAAATAGCAAAGATAAATAAAATATAAATAAGCAATAATAAATAATAAAGGGGGTTAATTCTAAGTTTACTCGGCAAGACATCGCATCTTGTGCCTACGTATCCTTACGGGAGTGGAATCAGAGTAATCGTAGTTCCCCTCAATAGGGAGGTTAGAAACTTCTTGACTGTGGTCAAGGTCTCAAGGGGAATAAACGCATCTTAAGGACACGCTTACGTGGAGTGTAGAAACTCCAAATCTCTACGTTGAAATGTTAAGTTGTAATTAGGGTTAAATTAGGGATTCCACGGCGGGAAACCCTAAAATGAGCGCGGCGGCTCTTTGACCTAATGCTAAGGGTAAAATTGTAATTTTGCCTGCGGCGAGGCATTTGTGAAAATTAGGGTTTGTAGTTTGTAGTTTTGAGGATTTGAAATTGAATGTGTGAAGTTTTACGGACTATTGGCGCGGCGGCCAAACAGTTAGACCTAACCTTCGGATGTGTGCAATGTGACAGAAATAATAGTAAACGCGTGAGATAATTGAATCATGCAAACAGAGAGATAATGTCATAATTTAAACCATGCAAGCAGAAATTTAAAGGCAGAATTTAAAGAGCGATTGTTAAGTTCGCGAGGTTACATGAGAGGAGCAGATACAATATGATAATGAAATTTGAATTGAACAATAATAAAATAAAATAAATAACGGTTCTAGTTATTATTTTAAAAAAAAGATTTTAGTTATTATTTTAAATTTATCTAAAAAAAAGTTTTTTCTTAAAAATAATGGGTTTTCATATTAATTTGGAAAAGATGTTAATGTTATTTTATTTAAAAAACAGATTTTTATATTATAACAAATTTTAATAAATTAATGATAACAATAATAATAATAATGGTAATAATAATGATAATAATGATAATAATAATAAATAATGATAATAATAATAATAATAATAATAATAATAATAATAATGATAATAATAATAATAAAGCAATAATGAATTTTAAATGTGCCAAATAACCCAACAATGTTGCTAACGCAGAAATGCGCTCATCGCAACCAGATCTAAATCGGACGAAACAAAATTTATCGCAAAGAAAAAGAAATTAAGCAAAAAATAGTATTATTGCTCACACAAAAATGCGATCATCGCAACCAGATCGAACTAACACAAATGTCACGCGTCATGCACACAAATGTGCAAACATCGTATCGACATAATTCGATCAAAAATCTTATATATATATAAACTCTAACAATTTAAAAATTATATATATATAAACGTAACAGTAATAGATAAAGAAAAAGAAATAACGGTAATAGATGAAGAAAAAGAAATAACGGTAAAAGATGGAGAAAAAGAAACAACAGTAATAGATGAAGGAAAAGAAATAACGGTAAACGATGAAGAAAAAGAAACAATAGTAATGGATGAAGAAGAAAACTAAATAACGGCAAACGGCACTCACTCCTCTTAGGTTTTTTTCATTCTCCCCTTTTTTCCAACAAGGCAACACATGTATATATAGGGAACAAATTAGGGTTAACACCAAATTGTCAATAATGTCCCTAAAGCCCATTTTAAAGCCCAAACTAAATAATTAGTTAAGAAAAAATAAAATTTAAATAATTTAAAATAATTAAAATAAACTTAAAATAAAAACTAATAATCCTATTGATTCCTAAAATAAAAAATATTATAAAAAGAACAAAATTTTTTTCAATATTTTTTATTTTATGATTTTTTGGATATTTTTATGAATAATTTGGAAAAAAGTGAAAAAAATAATATTTTAAAAAATGATTTAATTAAAATACGAAAATAATAATTAAATAATAATAAAAAACTATTTTTGTTATTTTTTTAATGAAAGATAGAAAAATTTAGAGTAAAAATAATAAAAAACAAAAAAAAAGTGACAAAGGTGAGATTCGAACTCTCAACCTCTCACACTCATAACTCCTTACACATGTCCTCCTGCCAATTGTGCCATTTTTACTTTTTAGAAAAAAAATGCATGCCATATGATATTTACCTGCAAAAAGTCAAACGACTACACAAATTTGTTAGTAATTGATTAAATGCAATGAAATGCGACGACAAATCTTAGGGCAAAATTTGGGGTATTACAGTTATTATGATAATATTTCTCACCCAACCTCTCTTTGATGTTGGCAAAAAAAAAATCATGAAGTTTGACTTTGGTTTGACCACAGTTGACCTCAGTTTGACCTTTTAACTGCATTGACTGTTTTTGACTTATCTGATCATCTGACTGAGCAAACTTTTGAGAAAAGTCTTGAAATTTGACATGGGGGTTCTTATACACATATAAGATGTTATGAAGCTCACTTGAAGTCTTGGAAGTCCATTTAGCCTGATTAAAGTCAAAACCCTAGTTTTGGATGCACTGCTTAGGAGGTGCATTGTCTGAGGGAATTGTCAACTCTTCTGACCAATTGTGAATTTTGTGAACCTTGTGAACCTTCTTGGAACACAAAGTCTTGTATTGTGAGGGCAAATTTTGGGGTGCAACAGGCGCACCTTCTTGTTGAAAGATTTCTTCATCCGGCTCTGGTACAACTGACCATATGCAATAGATGCCAGCCTTTTCTCGTCCATCAGGCTGAGTTGATTCAATCTGTTTCTTATCCATTATGCCTCATCAAGCTTGACGTCGACCAGGACTCTAAAAGAAGGAATCTCGACTTCTAATGGCATGACAACTTCCATACTATACACCACCGAGAAAGGAGTTTCCCCAGTTGAGGTTCGTACCGAAGTACGGTATCCATGCAAAGCGAAGGGCAACATCTCATGCCAATCCTTATAGGTTACAACCATCTTCTGAACTATCTTCTTGATATTCTTGTTGGCTGCTTCGATAACGCCGTCCATCTTCGGACGATAGGGAGAAGAGTTGTGATGCTCAATTTTGAAATTCTAGCACAATTCCTTCATCATCTTGTTGTTCATGTTTGAACCATTATTAGTAATGATTCTTTCGAGCACTCCGTAGCGACAAATGATGTCCTTCTTGATAAACCGGGCTACCACTTACTTAGTGACATTAGCATAGGAAGTTGCTTCCACCCACTTGGTGAAGTAATCAATGGCTACCAGGATGAAACAATGTTCATTAGCTGCGATGGGCTCAATCTTGCCAATCACGTCAATGCCCCACATGGAAAAGGGCCAAGGCGATGCCATGACGTTCAACGGACTCGGTGACACATGAATCTTGTCAGCATAAATCTGGCATTTGTGGAATTTCTTTGCATACTTGAAGCAATCTGACTCCATAGTCAACCAATAATACCCTGCTCGTAACAGCTTCCGAGACATGGCATGCCCACCGACATGTGTACTAAAGGCACCTTCGTGGACCTCTTCCATAAGCAGACCTGCTTCTTTTTTGTCCATGCACCTTAATAGCACCAAGTCATAATTCCTCCTGTAGAGTACACCATCTTGGTTCAGATAAAAGTTCCCAGCTAACCTCCTAAGAGTCTTCTTATCTCGGGTCGACGCCCCTGGCGGATACTCTTGGTTCTTGAGGAAATTATGGATGTCATAATACCACGGATTACCGTTCGAAGCTTCTTTAATGGCGAATACGAATGTTGGCCTATCAAGGCGAGAGATGACTATTCTTGGAGCATCATTCCAGAAATTCACCTTATACATCGAGGATAAAGTGGCTAAGGCATCCGCCATCTGATTCTCTGCTCTCGGCACATGGTGGAACTCTATCCGGTCAAAGAAAGGTAACAACCTCCTTACATAGTTCATGTAAGGTATCAGATTAGGCTGTCGAGTCTCCTATTCCCCCTTGATCTATTAACAACTAGCGTTAAATCGCCATATACATCTAGATTCTTGATCCTCATATCAATGGCTTCTTCCAACCCCATAATGCACGCTTCGTATTCGGCTTCATTATTAGTGCAAGGAAATGTTAACCTAGCAGTGAAGGGGATATGAGAACCTTGAGGCGTTGTGATAATTGCCCCAATTCCATTACCATATAAGTTAACAGCGCCATCAAATATCATCTTCCATTGGGAACCCTTCTGCGGACCTTCATCGGGCAATGGCTCATCACAATCCTTCATCTTTAAGAACATGATGTCTTCATCGGGAAATTCAAACTTCATAGGTTGATAATCATCAATCGGCTGTTCAGCAAGATACTCTGACAGAATACTCCCCTTGATAGCTTTCTGAGAAATATATTGAATGTCATACTCTGCCAAAACCATCTGCCACCTGGAAATTCTCCCCGAGAGTGCTTACTTTTCAAAGACATATTTAATCGAATCCATATTCAAAATAAACAGGGTTGTATGATTCAACATATACTATCATAGGCGTTTGGCAGCCCAAGCGAGTGCCCAACACGTTTTTTCCAACATTGAGTACCTAGATTCACAGTCTGTGAACTTCTTACTCAAGTAGTATATTGCATGCTCTTTTCTTCCAGTCTCGTCGTGCTAACCGAGAACACAACCCATGTTGTTCTCAAGAACCGTTAAGTACATGATCAATGGTCTTCCAGCTACTGGAGGTATCAGTATCGGAGGCTCCTGCAAATATTCTTTTATTTTATCAAATGCCCTTTGGCAATTTTTGTTCCAGACAACTGCCTGATCTTTCTTTAGCAATTTGAACATTGGTTCACACGTGGCTGTGAGATGAGATATGAACCCAGCAATGTAGTTCAATCTACCCAAGAAACCACGAACCTCTTTCTCCGTTTTTGGAGCTGGCATATCTTGAATAGCTTTTATCTTTGCATGATCGACCTCGATTCTTTTTTCACTGGCAATGAACCCCAATAACTTTCGGGACCTGACACCAAAAGTGCACTTATTCGGATTTAACCTCAGTCTGAATTTCCTTAGCCTTTCGAACAACTTCAGAAGGTTTACCAGATGTTCCTCCCTCCGTTTGTGACTTTGCTATCATGTCATCAACATATACTTCAATCTCGTGATGAATCATATCATGAAACAAAGTGACCATAGCCCGCTAATAGGTTGTCCCTGCATTTTTCAACCCAAAAGGCATTACCTTATAACAAAAAATCCCCCACAGTGTAATGAACATTGTTTTCTCCATATCCTCCGACGCCATCTTAATCTGATTATACCCAAAAAAAACTGTCCATGAAAGAAAACACGGAATATTGCGCAGTATTATCCACCAATACGTCAATGTGAGGGAGTGGGAAATCATCTTTCGGGCCCGCTTTATTCAAATCCCTATAATCAACACACATTCGTACCTTACCGTCCTTCTTTGGTACCGGTACGATGTTAGCGACCCACAGAGGGTAAGTTGTTACGGCGAGAAATCCTGCGTTCAATTGCTTCTGGACTTCTTCTTTGATTTTCACAGCCATATTCGGTCTGGTCCTTCTGAGCTTCTACTTAACAGGCGGACACTCTTCGCGCAATGGCAAGCGATGAATCATAATGTCGGTATCAAGACCGGACATATCTTCGTATGACCAAGCAAAGATATCACTATACTCACGGAGCATTTCAAACAATCTTTGCTTGATATCACTCTGCAACGCAGCCCCTATCCTGACATCTCTTCTAACTTCCTCGGTACCCAAGTTGACAACTTTGATTTCCTCCTGATAAGGCAGAATAATTTTCTCTTCCTATTTCAAAAGTATGGCTAGCTCTTCTGGAAAGTCTTCATCTTCATCAATCTCTTCTTCGGCTTGAAATATCGGATTATCAAAGTCAAAGCGAGTCATAGGCGACTCTGGAGTGGTGTCATCTGCAATGTGAAACCTACAATCATGATGATTTAATGCTTAAAATGATATGCAAACAAGCACAAACCATATTGCCATTTTATTATTAAAATAAAAATAGGAAAGACAAAGATCAAAATATTTTAATGCAGAAAATGCCCTTTGATTGGTTAATAAAATATTGTTCAAACATAAAAAGTTAGGCCTTGAAGACAAATATCGCTATGCTCCGGGTAGAACATAGGGTTATACAATAATTAGAAAAACAAATCATTACTCTTCTGTCGTCACTTGGATGATTTCTTCGACATACCAGTTGTTCAGGCTTTGTCCTGGAGTGCATGGCTGAATCCACGCGTCCATGTCGCTGTCACCGTCTTCATCAGATATGGCATTAATCTGCTCAAAGATTACACCCCCGCTGGTAAACTTGGCAGGCCCCTTATAGCGCAGCACGCTCTAGGAGGAAGAAGATGGGTTGTATCCCAAACCAAATTTGTCTTACTTATTGGGGATATTCAGCACTTGACCCCAACCTTGTGATGCCCTAGGCTTCACTACTGCTTGGGCTTCCTTGAAGGATGACATGGCTACTTCAGGCGCTTTGCTCACGGTCGGTGTTTCATCCTTGATTTGGACAGTTTCAAAGGCCTGACACAAAGTCTCATGGATTTCGCCATCAACCTTGACATACTTGAATGAATATAAATGACTAATTTTTATATATTCCTCTCTGCAAACAGTGACGACACTACCACCCACCATGTATTACGGCGCCTACCGAATGTATCCAAGGACGTCTCAACAGACAGCTGTAAGCTGGCTGAATATCCATAATGTAGAACACTGCATCGAACACCTCAGGACCAACTTGGATTGGCAACGTCAACTCCCCAAATACGGACCTGCGAGTCCCATCAAAAGCTCGTACTACCAAGTCACTTGGCGTACACAATATACCACGGGTATCTAACTTCATCAGCACTTTCTTCGGTAGCACATTCAAGGATGACCCTGTGTCAACGAACACGTGTGACAGAACGGCTCCTCGGCATTCAATAGATATGTGCAGCGCACAGTTATGGTTCCTCCCCTTCGGTGTCAAGTCCAAATCTGTGAATTTCAGCCCATTGCCTGCATTTGCATGTGCTACAACCCCTTCGAGTTGGTTCACAGAAATCTCCTGGGGTACATAAGTTGTATTCAAGATTCTCAACAAAGTGTTCTTGTGCGCTTCTGAGCATAACAGCAAGGACAAAATGGATATCTTGGACGGAGTCTGATGCAAGTTATCAACAATCTTGTAATCACTCTTTCTTATCAAGTGGATGAACTCCTCCACCTCTTTCTCCAAGGAATCCTTCTCACCAGCTTGAGAAGTTTCTTCCACCACTACATTCTTCCTCTTATCAGCTCTTTCAGCGGCCACTTCAGGTGATGAAAATACTCTTCCACTCCGAGTAATTCCACAAGCTCAAACTAAGTTGTCCATAAAATCTACCGGTACACTCTTTAACTCTTGTTTATGTCTATTGCAGTATACCTCGGCTCCGTAGTTCCACGGGATCGCCTTGGTACTTTCATATGGCACAAGACCAGCTTTGGTAATGATGATGGTTGACGGCCTAGGCAGCGCAGAAATAGTAACAGTCTTGTACGGAATCGAGATTGTCGCCATCTCATCCCTCTCTTCAACCACTAATTCCTCAGTCTTCTTCTCAGCAACCCTATCAAATTGCAAGACACCATCGTTCATCAACTTTTGAATAAGATTTCTCAGCTTCTCACATCCCTCGGGATGGCTCAAACATTCAGCACAAGCTTCATCACAACCTGGGAATACTCCTCCCATCAACAACTTGCTCTTTATAAAGCTCAGCAGCGTCTTCAACTCATCAACATCCGACACCAAATTCAAGTTCTCATCTTCAAGGATAGCACTGACCCCAGCTGCCCCATGGTTAGGCATGGGGTTTTGCACGAAATTGGGCGCGTCGTGAGAAAAGTTTATAGCCTTATTGTCTATGGGATTCTGAACTTTGTGCTTAAACGCCTTGCAGTTGTCAATATTTTGCCCTGGAGCACTAGAATGAAACTCACAAAACGCATTAGCGTCGTAACCAAAAGGTGGTGCACCTGTCAATGGAGCCAAAGTTCTCTTCTGTATTAATTGCAACTGTAACAAATGTTGGAGTAATTGAGAATATGGCATCAGAGGTGAGTCAAACTGTGTATTTACCGCCCTGCCCCGATCCTAAAAACGACGAGGAGCATAATTCTGTTGATTCTGTTGTGGTTGTTGTTGTTGTTGTGGTACCGCAGGTATTATGATACTTGCAACCTGCTGCTGCTGACGATATTGATGATGTTGATTTCTATTCCTTTCCCGAGAACTAGCTACTGCATTAGCTTCTCCTTCACGCTTCTTATTACCAAAAACCTTTCTATTTCCTCCTCCTGCCAAGGATCCTTTGCCAGCTTAAATCTTCCCTAGCTTAATTTCGTTCTCAACCCTCTCCCCAGTAATGATCAGGTCAGAAAAGCTTACAGACATATTACCGATCAACTTCTCGTAGTATACGCCTGTTAGTGTGGCAACGAACATATCGATTAACTCCCTCTCAACCATGGGAGGCTCCATCCTAGCTTCCAGCTCACCCCACCTCTGGGCGTACTCCTTGAAGCATTCACCATTCTTCTGAGACAGATTCTGCAGTTGGACCCTGTTAGGCGCAAGGTCGTTGTTATACTGATAGTGCTTAACGAAGGCCTCAGCCAAATCCCTCCAGCATCAGATATTGACTGGATCCAAGCTCATGTACCATTCAAGAGAAGGGCCCGAGAGGTTGTCCTGGAAAAATGCATCGGCAATTTTTCATCATCTGAGTAAGCGAACATCTTATGATAGTACGAGCGCAGATAAACCCTAGGACAAGTAGTGCCTTTATATTTGTCGAAATCGGGAACTTTGAATTTCAAAGGTACTTTTAAGTCTGGGATCAACCCCAGATTAGCCATGTCCAGTCCCATGGAGTTATGATTCTCAAAGCTCTGCATCTTCTCTTCAATCAGCTTAAACCTCTTATTAGCCTCAGAGGGTAACCCTGCATCAATATCTCTCATAGAGAAAGCATCTTCCTGCTGATCTTCATCCCACTAAGGAACATTGTTGCCATGCACAACATACGTCATTTTGGGCATAGGGATTCCACCTACATTACTTCCGCCCGAAGGGATCACAACTGGAGGAATAACATTGGCATGTGGCGTGCCATCATCATTACGAGGAGGATTAGCAGCAGCTCCTCCGTGAAGTACCCCATTACCATCAACCCCTGCAATAAGTGGCTGCACCTGAGTCCTCAATTGCTATTGGCCATTTGCCACACCCTGCATCAAATCCATAAATTGGGCCATTCTGTCCCGAAGTTCTTGCATCTCAGCTTGCATCTGCTCCATGACCTTGCGTTGATTCCCTCTAAATGGAGTACCGGTGAGTAGTCTGATGTTCAATCCTGAAACAAACTAACAAACCATAGAAATAAGGTTAACAGTCCCGAGCACCTGCAATGCAAAAATGCAGAATGATGCAATATGCAGACATGTATATATGCATTAGGGATATTTCCCCTCAATTCCAGTTCCACGAGAACAGCACGACAATGGAGAGCTAACAGATAAGCAATAAGCAATCTTCTCATAAATAAAATGAGAGCCAAGAGTAAGATACAAAGCATAGTACTACAACAATACAATGGAATCAGAATGACCTCGGCCAACAAGTCTGGTGATGGTCAATACATACATCATAGCAACAGACTGAAAAGAAAATACAATCAAGTACGACAACTAGACTGGAAATCCTCTAACATCTCCTTTGTCTCTGGATGGTCTGGCTACATAAGCAACCCTCGGATAAGCAGCTCTCTTCGGCTAATAGTGGTCAGCAAATCCTGGGCATAATCCTCTCAGGCGCCCTCACCAAAAACCTCCTCAAGCTTACACCTCTTCGTATCAGCTCTAGACTTATAGTTATCCAACGTTGCAAGCGCTTCGTTCAGTTTACAATCACTGTCACGTTGGAGTGAGGCTTCAGCTACAATCTTCTCATCCTTCACTTGGAGTTGAGCTCTCAGCTTGACAATCTGTTGTTTGAGTACATCTTCCCGCTCCTTGCTATTAGTGAGGGTGTTGCACCCTAAAATTTGACCAACCGGGTCCCGTATCTGGCTCAATGTTTCGACGCATGACCGCATTCGCATCTGCATATCGCATACAGTGCATCTTTTATTTGTTTTGATTTTATCGGGATCACAGCTCTCTTCTCGTGTTTCAGGTGTTTTTTATTAGTTTAGATGGGTAGAATCGTATTTTTGGGGAAGTCGTGCTCTTCCCGGTGTTTTCAGCTCGTGCTGTGGTTTTTAGGGATATTTCGGTGCCCGTTTATTTTTGCCGGCTATTTTGGTGCGCTCTTGCAGTGTTATTTGTCGTTTGGTGCTATTTTTGTTCCTTCGGGAATTATTGTGATTTTTTCTGGATTTTATCAGCCATTATTAGGGTTTTATTAGATTTTTTAATCATTTTAGGATAATATAGAATGTTAATAGGTTTTTTTAATATTTTTAATAGTTTTAATTCTTATTAGATAGCTTTTAAATCATTTTTAGGATGATATAGAATATTTTTAGAATATTAGATATTAAATAGATTTAAATCATTTTTTAGCATTTTATAGAGTTTAATAGGTTTTAATAGAATATAGTTTTTTCTTTTATAAATATAGAACTTTTTAGAATATTAATAGTTTTTTTAATAGTTTAATAGATTTTAAAATCTTTTAGCAAATTAAATAGAATAATAGGTTTAATATAGATTTTATTTTAATATAGAAATAATATAGTTGTTTTTTAATAGAAATTTAATAGAATATTAGGTTTTATTAGATTTTCTTTTAAATAGAGTTAAATAGATTTTGTTATCATATCTAGATTTTAATTGTAGTGTTTGATTAGAATATTATTAGGTCATTAATTGTCATTTACAGTTAATTAGTCTTTTTTCACTAATTACGTTTTATTTGCATTGGCATTAATCATTGCTAATCCATTTTATTTTCATTAATCAATCCATTAATCCATTTTTCATTCAGTTTTTTGGGTTTTTGAATTCATTTTCGTTTGGGCCCAAGGCTTTGTGGAAGCCCAATTCATGCATTTTCAGTCCAGAATATTTCAGAAGAGTCCAGAAAATAATCCAAGTCCAGTATAAATGGTCCAGCCACGTGTTAAATCGAGAGAGCTAGCCACGTTTTTCCATTCAGCGCATCCACCTCACACTTCACATTATCCTTCTCTCTGCCACGTCTCCAACACGTGGGATCCATGCGTTCACCCTCTCCACCAGCCACACCATGCGTCTAACGCTGAAGAGTCACCGGTTTCATGGTCGGCGGCCATGCAACCACCCCAACCGTCATTTTCCGGCCACCCTAACAGCTCATCGCCGGTCACCCAACTTATTCCGGCCGCCACAACAAACTCGCCGGAAAACCAAAACCACCAATCTTCATCTTTTCTTGCTCCGATCTTCATCCCAATCCCAGAAACCTTCCTCTTCTCCTCTAATCTTCATCATCTCCAGCCCAGATTTCCTTCAATCTTCATCCCCTCCGATTTACTTTCATCATCCATAATCAACAAAAATCCCAGAATTCTTCACCGTGTTCATCAACCTTCAGGTGTTCTTCAACCAGTTTCCAGAAAAATCCTAAATCTACAAGCAATCGTCATCAACAACCAAACGCCACTCAGCAATCTTCAAAGGTTTTTCCCCAGAAATGCTTAAAGTTCTTTCGAGTCTTCATCGCATTCATACTTTTCCAGGAGCTTCAACATTTCGGTTCAGAATCTTCAACATTCATCTTCTTCAAACTTCATCAGATTTCCAGGAAGAAGACTTCCAAGAACTTCATAACATTCTTCGCAAGAACGTCGTTCTCCCAGAATCCCTCCACAACGTCATCTTCGTATCTCCAGATACGATTTCTCCAGAAAGCTAACTCGCGTGTTCATCAGTACCAACTTCAGGATGCTCGATCTTCAACCGGAAGCTCAAGACCTTCACATGCATGTTCATACCTAGCCCCAGATTCTCCAGAGCTTCAAGGTTCTCCCTCCATCGGTCTCCAGTTCGTTAAGTTTCGTCTGTCACTACAAGAAGACCCTCGCCGCCTAAATCTTGAAGCACCTACCAGAATTTGTCAGAAGATTGATCCGCTGACTTCCTCGTAAACTTCGCCAAGCTTCATCCAACCTCCAAATTCTTTAAAGTTACAGCTTCGCCTATCCAGTTTAGGGAGTGATGGATATCGATGGACATTTTGTGGTGAAGGTTTGAATTGGATTTGGAGCGTGTGAGAGAGAGGATTAGGTCAGAGTTTCCGGTTTGTGAGTGAGAGAATCAGTGGGAGAGAACGAAAGAGAGAGCTGAGAGGAGGTGGAGTGGCGGAAGATGAACAGTGCAAGGGGAAGATGGAAGTGAGTTTAGGGTTTGGGCAATGGATCACGGGTAATGGGCCACGAGGCCCAACGAGTTTCTTGTTACACCAATGTTTTGCTCATCAAACCCCCCCCCCCCCTCCCCCCGTGGGTTCTGTGGGCCGAACCAACAAACCCTTAGCCCAATGGCATTTTTTGGATTCGCACCTCCAATTCCTTCGTTGCACCCCCCTCCGTGTGTTCTTTGCTGACTATGGACTCAAAGCCCAATTGAGGTTCTTTGGAGCCACACACCCCTCGTTTTTTGCTGTGAATGGGCTGGGCCCAATACGAGGTGGCCTGCTGGCTATACCCCCCAGTTTCAGTATTTTCCCCCCCTGTTTGTTTTTTGCAGCCTTGTCTGTTGGGCCGGGCCTAGTTTGGCCTTTATTTTTTTCTAATTCCCCCTGTAAACTGTTGTACCCCCCCCCCCCCCTTTTTTTGTATTTTTTTCATTTTTTTTATTATTTCTTTTTGTTTAGAGATTTTAAAAAGAGAAAAGAAAAGGAAAAATACATGGAGAAATATTTGAAAATATATGAAAAAAAGAGAAAATATTTTGAGAAAAGAGAATAAAAAAAAAGAGGAGAAAAGAATTATAGAGAAAAAAAAAGAAGAAGAATATGAAAAAATATTTTGAGAAAAATAATAAAGAAAAAATAGAAAATATTGAAAAAAATATGGAGAAATATATAGAAAAATATAGAAAAAGGATGTGTTTTGAAAAAAAAAGAAAAAAGAGAAAAAGAATGGAAAGAAATAGTAAAAAATATTAGTTTTAATATTTTTTAGAGTACATAGAGTTTATTTTCCTTTTAGAGATAGTTTTAGACGTCCACTTGTTAGGGGACTATTTTCCATTCGATTTTTCATAGGATAGGATAGTATTTCCTAGGAGATTTATTTTCATTATTCAATCATTGTAATCATTTTCCATAATGTTAATAAAACGAGATTTGAGCTGTGGCCCCGGAAGTAGCCGAACTACAGCTGCTCTGATTTCTCGTACCAGACGAGAATATGTAGGCATAGGATGCGATATCCTAGCGAGCACACTAACAACTAACCTTTTGTTCTCTCGCGGCTGTGCGATCGAGACTTCCCCGCTGACGCCTGATGTTACCCTTTTTTCTCTCTTGCCCGAGTGCATTTGAGACCAGACCGTAGTTTTGCCCATAGGTTCCCGTACCTTTGAAACCAGTTTATATTCTCACTGCTGTGTGAGAATACCCTGTTTAGCCGTAGTTAGCCTGAACTACGTAAAGCTCTGATCTTCCATGCAGTGTAGAAGTACGTAGGCACAAGACGCGATGTTTTGGCGAGCCAATTTCCCTGTAGTCCCGAACTACGTTGACTCTGACTTTCTCTCTTGAGAATACGTAGGCATAGAGTGCGACGCTCTATCGAGTCAATTCCCTTCCGTTTAGATTTAGCAGCCGTAGATAGATTGTTTTTGCATCCTTTAGACAACCCAAACAAGCGTGGATCCCGTCGAGTACGATGGACGTGAGGGGTGCTAATACCTTCCCCTTGCATAACCGACTCCCGAACCCAGGTTTTGGTTGCGATGACCATACCTTTCCCCGTTTTTTGCGAGGTTTACTTCGAGCGTTTCCTTTCCCTCTGTTGGGATAAATAACGCACGGTGGCGACTCTTCTGTCAGCCGGCGCCGATTTTCGCAGTAGCGACAGCTGGCGACTCTGCTG
This sequence comes from Lathyrus sativus, assembly GCA_963859935.3. NCBI lineage: Eukaryota > Viridiplantae > Streptophyta > Magnoliopsida > Fabales > Fabaceae > Lathyrus > Lathyrus sativus. Next base: position 28,648,264 of record OZ012738.1, on the reverse strand, counting down.
GGGACTGCGAGAGTTCCCTATACGGGTCTGCTGGGGATCCAACGTCCCCTGGCTGCTAAGGACTGCGATAGTCCTTATGCATGTGGGATCCAACGTCCCCTAAGAGAGAGTCAATCCTAGCGCTTATTTGCTTGTCTTTTGGGGCTTATTTATTGCTATTATCTGTTGTTGTTGGGGTGTGATGGGTGTTCTATGATTGAGTGAGAAGCCGGACCTGGGCTTGAGTGCACCTTAGACTTAGAGTAGAGATTAGTGGGCACCTACCGGCTTTGCTTGTATTAGTGTCCCGCGAAATCTACACTCAGACGAGGTTCTTCTGGTTGGCCTCTTGTCCCACCCTTTGGGTGGCTCGGGTTGCTGGTTAGTTGAATTGTCGACTCTGGGAACCGATCATTTGGAAGTTAGCTAAGTGAGGCCTCTTCAAGACTTGATGATGCCACTCCTTCTGGGAATCGTATCGTCAGTTTTGAAAGTCTGTGACGCTGACGACCGCATAGGATGCCGTACCTTATCAGATATAGGTCCATACCTGTGAGTGGGGGTTTTTTTTTTTTGCAGGAACCTTGACTTCCAACCTACCCGTTATTTTGGTCTTCTCTTCAGAGCGAACGAACTCCGTCAGCAACGCAGCAGTATTCAGATTTGTGTGGGGGCTGTGGTCCCGTTGTTTGCTGCATCTTGCATATCATGTGCATATCAGTGTTGCATCGCATTGCATATCATCCTCCAGTTAGCCAGAGTTCTGATCCAGCCTTTGTTTCCTGAAGGTGATTACCCGGAGTTTGGATTGAGCAACTGTTGATTGTCAGAAGACCGACCTAGGGGTTGAGTAGATTTGAGCAGAATCAAGCATTGAAGTCAGCTGAAGACTATTGGTAGCTATGTCTGAAGGCAATTTCCAGTCTCCTAACACCTTGACGGGGTTCACTATGGCGTCCAACCCTCTGTATGATTCTATGGAAGATTTCCCGCAAGTGAACAACGTTGCTGCAGACCAAGTTGTACAGCCTTCTGTGGAGAACCGAGGTCGATATGAGCAGTTTGTTGCCCAGAATGAGCGTCCTCCTCCTGTTAATAATCAAGGTGTTGCTTTCCCTGTGATGAATCCACGAAGAGATATTCCAATAGCCAGGATGGTAGATCCAAGAGCTCTTGAAAAGGATAGAAGACTCCGAGCGTTGGAAGAGAAAGTTGAAGCTTTGAAAGTCAAAGATGCTGTTAACCTGGATGTTGTAGGCATGTGCTTGGTTCCTGACCTGGTGTTGCCTTATAAGTTCAAAGTGCCGAAATTTGAGAAGTACACGGGAGATAGCTGTCCGAAGCAACATTTGATGATGTTCTGTCGAAGAATGACTGCGTTTGCGCGAGATGACAAACTGATGATCCATTGCTTTCAAGATAGTCTGACTGGGGCATCTTTGAGGTGGTATATGCAGTTAGAGAGAAATCAGATTCAGTCATGGATGGATTTAGCCAGAGCTTTTCTGAAGCAGTACGACTATAACCTAGACATAGCTCCCCATTGCATGCAGTTGCAAGAACTGTCTCAAGAGAACAAGGAACCTATCAGGAAGTATGCTCAGAGATGGAGAGAATTTGCTGCTAGAGTGCATCCACCGCTGTTAGACCAAGAGCTGACAAGCATGTTTGTAGACTCCCTACAAGATCCGTACTTCGAAAGATTGCTAGGACTTCCGTCAAGCTTCTCTGACGTAGTAGCATTAGGAGAACGCCTTGAGTATGCCATAAGAATCGGGAAAATTCAGATTACTTCAAATGATCAAGCTGGTGAAACTGAATATCCTTGTGACTATCAGAATGAAGAAGGAGTTGTGATCAATGCAGTCATGCCGAAGGTTGAATATCCTCGAAGCGAATCAGTGAATTTTGTTGGTTCTTCATCTTATCAGAGATCGGTACCTCCTGTGGCTTGTTATACTGAACAGACAGCCGTGCCTGGGGCACCCTATCAGGAATCTTATGTCGCTTCCATTGCAAAGCAGCGAACTCGTGGTCGAGGTTATCAGAATCAGCGTCAGAATCAGAATCGACCTCACAACAACTTGGAACGAAGGAAAGCTCCTTTTCACCCAGTGCCTATGCCGTATAGCCAGTTGCTACCATCTTTGATCCAGAGTTCTTTGGTGGAACCGAAAGCTCTTAAGCCAGTTCCAGAACCTTACCCTCCTGGGTACAATCCCCATGTTCAGTGTGGTTATCATGGTGGCTCACCAGGGCATTCGACGGAAGATTGTAAAGCATTTCAGGCGAAAGTACAGCAATTGGTCGATCAAGATTGCATTTCCTTTCGAGAAGGATTTCTGTTTGTTCATCCCAACCGCTCAGTTGTCTAAACTCGCAGACTCAGAAAGTATTCCCCAGCAAAAAAGCCAGTGATTCAGACAGGCGGGCGCCTCAGCATTGGCAGTCCTCAGACTCTTGCTATCATTTGCATTTGTAGTTTCTTTTCTGTTAGTTACTACTTGCTTTTAAACATTGTATGTTTCGAATGGTGATAATAGTGAAGTGACTATGCATTTTTCTGAATTAATCATGTCGCTGTCGCTCATTTACTGCATTGCACTGACACTTGCATTTTATTCACTCCACTTTATCACTGTGACTAGCAAAGACTGGAGGGAGGATGATGAAACTAAACTCATGACCGATGATCGTAGGCTTTCAGATAAGACCTTACCGATGACGTACAAGGCATTGTTTCGAATTCCCCAAACATTGGAGATATAAGGAGTTAGTCCCTTGTTAACCACTTCGAGCCAGGAAGTAGAAGTTTTTTCGGACTTTTTTTAACCCTCACATCTTAACCCGGGGCAGGGTAGTTGTCAGTTAGCTTGACCGAGCATTCAAGGCTTACAGAGGAATGTTGTCTTTCAAGGACCAAACAGTTTATACCTTTCAAGAGGTCAAACCTCATCAATCAGGAAGTGAGACAGTTACAATCCTTTCGGAGCAATCAAGACAACCAGTGTCACACGACTTTGTTCCAAAAGAAAGAAAGAAAGAAAGCCCACTAAGTAAAAAGAAAGAAAAGCTGGAAAGCTAATACTTAGGCAAAAAATTAGGGCATCCCGCTGGACTTCAAAAGAAATCGAAAAAACGAAAAGAACTCAGAAGGAGTCAGTCCAGGCAAAAATTAGGGAATCAAAAGAATGAAAAAGAGGGGATATCAATAGAAAATTTTCCCCAGCGAGTCACAAAGTCGTGTACACAGACACCGAAAGCGAAGAAGGAGTAGCTATCACTCCGAAAAACCATGTGAGTTCCTCAGTTGTGGTTCTTACCATTCAACATACCTCTCGAAGAGGCGAGCGCTTGTGCCAGGTTAACTGAACTTTAGGATCGGAGATCATCACGTAGAAGGGGTGGGTACAAATCAAAATTTGAGCCAAATATCCTTTATTTCACGAACCGTGAACCCGACCACGATACGACCCTTAAAAGACCTAATTGAGGTAGGGTTATTCTGAAAGATCATTACGATAAGGTCGAGTAACCTGACTCCTTCTTGACTTGCTAGTCACATCCTTGTTGTGTTTTTCACCGACCACGTAAGCACTACGTTTGAACTCTGGTTCATTCGTCACTCATAATCATATGCATGTAAATGAGTGACAGCTCAAATTTTTTCAAAATCTGCATAACCACTGCATTAAGATTACCATTCGTGAATAGACAATTTTAATTGCCGGTTAGTAGTTGGCATGAAAGAAATTCCAACAGGGAATCGTCAAGCAGGATTGAATAATTCAGCAGTCTGAACCAGGATGGTGTATGTTGTGAGAACCCAGTGAATCAGGAGCATTGACTTCCAGTGAGTTCGGAATCAGTTAGTCTGAGGACAAGTCCCGAAGCTTCAGTTGATCAGGGGCAGTTGGTTTGAGAAGCAGTTGATCAGAAGTGAGTCTTCTCGAGAACCAATCAGGGGCAATTAGACAGAATGTGGAGATTTGAAAGCAGATACTTCAGGTGGATAATCAGATCAGGTTAAGTCGCTAGAACGCTCATTCAGGGGCAAGTCATCGCAGAGAGTGTTGAAACCAACTGGGTTGATAGGGGTCTAATGGAGATTGAATTCTGTTGTCGTATAGATACCGGGGCAAATATTCTCGAAGTCGTCTCGTAGCAAGCTGTTCAGAGCAGATATTCCCAAGAGTTAGATTGGGGCAAGTTGTTCAAGCCAGTCTTGCTATCCCAAGTTAAGTGTACTGGGGCAAGTTGTTCAAGCCAGTCTTGTTATCCCAAGCTGAGTGCACTGGAGCAAGTTGTTCAAGCAAGTTTGTTTATCCCCAGCCAGAGTTGAGTATCGGGGAATCGTGTCAATACCCTTATCAAAAACCTGAACCTTTCAAATAAGAAAGGCCTTGCTGTCGTTGGATCATTATCCTGCAGTTTAAACCTGTTGCGTGTCAGTAACCAGTCGTTTCCAAAGTCCAGTTCTCGCCTGGCAAACCGGTAACCAGTTCTCGTCTGGCCCATCCTTCCGTAAACATCAGTTCCCGTCTGGTGTAGTTTATTGTAAGCATCAGTTCCCGTCTGGTGTAGTTTATTGTAACCAGTTCTCGTCTGGTCACCGTTTCTTCAAGTGTTGTATCAGTTCTCGTCTGGTACATATCGTTGCGTAATCAGTTCTCGTCTGATCATCGTGTGTTTTAACCTATGTGTTATACCAGTTCTCGTCTGGTATATGTAAGCTTTCAGCCAGTTCTCGCCTGGTTGTCTTTGCCTCAGTCTGTTATCCAGTCAGCCCCGTCTGATGTCCAAACCAAATCAATTTTCGTTCAATTTTCCTAATCTATTTTGCTATCAGTTCTCGTCTGGTAGTCTACCTTTGAATGCTAGTTCTCGTCTAGTATTTTCCATATCTTCCATTTTGTACATAGTCCATGTTTATCCTAAACCAGAAAAACAAAAACCTAAAGGTATCTGACCCAATAATTCCCAATGACTCGCATGTTGTCATGTTCCCCGATACGAAGCTCGATGGATACCAGTGCTCCGATTAAGGTTTGAGTTCCTTGTGGATGTTGTTAAATCAGAATTGCTACTCTTCAGCAGATGAAAGTTGCTTATTATCCCCAGAAGAGTCGAGATTGCATTTTACCCCGCATCAGAGTAGGATTAGGAGTATCCTCAGCAGATTAAGATTGATATCCTTGATAGTAGGGGCATTACCATCAGCGTGCTGCGCGCAATCAACCTCAGTTTGGGTCAATCCCCGCAGAGCAAGATCAGTTATCAATGGTTTGAAGGGAGCATCCCCAAGCAGAGTTGTTTTTTCCCCCCAGTGAAGTCGCCAAGCAGGGTTGCCTTTTCATTTTTCCAGCAGGACGGTTATCCCCAGCAGATTTGGTTTCCCTTTTCCAGCATTTATTTTGCTGAGATGGTTCTGTGACTTCGGTTCATCCCCAGTAGAGTTGACATTGTCTTCGGCATTTATTTTGCCAAGTGGTTTGCAGACCTGGTGTTCTCTGACAGCTCGAGCCTGCATTTGCATTTGCATATATAGTCATTGCATTTACAAACACACAGCATATTCATGCCGTCTGGGCATCGCATTTTCAAACAGAACGCATAACATTCACATGTCATATAGGGCATTGCATCATTTCAGACATACGCATGTCGAAACATGGACCAGGTTGGTTACCTCATTGGATTTCGAATTTGTTCCCCTGCAGAGTTGTGTGGTTAAGCTTCTCGTCTTCCCCAGCGGAGTGATTCTTCATTTGGTTGTTACGTTGGTACTGAAAACAAAGATTGGCATATATCAGATTTCTGAAGCTGCGACCTGTTGACAGAATGGGTGCCAAGCAGTTGATTCAGAAGTTCCCCGGGAGAATTGTCCTCAAGTTCGCTGTGAACTATGAGATGACAGGATTTGATCCCATAAGAGAGATGGGAATCAAGTCGTTTGCTTTTCGAAGCATTAGTCAAATGCTTGTGGCGTCGCACAGGTGATGGATGTCAAGGAGAAGAAAATTTATCAGATAATTGACCAGTTGTTGCCGTGACAACCAAACCTCAGTTCATTGGAGGCTATTCCTCAAGCAGTTTTGCAGTATATTCCCGCGGTTGGCAAATTTCAGGGTTTCATTTGTATTCAACCGTCATCTACCTCGAATGTTTGAAGGCTGAGCGCTCTTCACCCATTCAGGTCCAAGCCGCTTGAATAGGGGCAGCTGTTGCACCCTAAAATTTGACCAACTGGGTCCCGTATCTGGCTCAATGTTTCGACGCATGACCGCATTCGCATCTGCATATCGCATACAGTGCATCTTTCATTTGTTTTAATTTTATCGGGATCACAACTCTCTTCTCGTGTTTCAGGTGTTTTTTATCAGTTTAGATGGGTAGAATCGTATTTTTGGGGAAGTCGTGCTCTTCCCGGTGTTTTCAGCTCGTGCTGTGGTTTTTAGGGATATTTCGGTGCCCGTTTATTTTTGCCGGCTATTTTGGTGCGCTCTCGCAGTGTTATTTGTCGTTTGGTGCTATTTTTGTTCCTTCGGGAATTATTGTGATTTTTTCTGGATTTTATCAGCCATTATTAGGGTTTTATTAGATTTTTTAATCATTTTAGGATAATATAGAATGTTAATAGGTTTTTTTTAATATTTTTAATAGTTTTAATTCTTATTAGATAGCTTTTAAATCATTTTTAGGATGATATAGAATATTTTTAGAATATTAGATATTAAATAGATTTAAATCATTTTTTAGCATTTTATAGAGTTTAATAGGTTTTAATAGAATATAGTTTTTTCTTTTATTAATATAGAATTTTTTAGAATATTAATAGTTTTTTTAATAGTTTAATAGATTTTAAAATCTTTTATCAAATTAAATAGAATAATAGGTTTAATATAGATTTTATTTTAATATAGAAATAATATAGTTGTTTTTTAATAGAAATTTAATAGAATATTAGGTTTTATTAGATTTTCTTTTAAATAGAGTTAAATAGATTTTGTTATCATATCTAGATTTTAATTGTAGTGTTTGATTAGAATATTATTAGGTCATTAATTGTCATTTACAGTTAATTAGTCTTTGTTCACTAATTACGTTTTATTTGCATTGGCATTAATCATTGCTAATCCATTTTATTTTCATTAATCAATCCATTAATCCATTTTTCATTCAGTTTTTTGGGTTTTTGAATTCATTTTCGTTTGGGCCCAAGGCTTTGTGGAAGCCCAATTCATGCATTTTCAGTCCAGAATATTCCAGAAGAGTCCAGAAAATAATCCAAGTCCAGTATAAATGGTCCAGCCACGTGTTAAATCGAGAGAGCTAGCCACGTTTTTCCATTCAGCGCATCCACCTCACACTTCACATTATCCTTCTCTCTGCCACGTCTCCAACACGTGGGATCCATGCGTTCACCCTCTCCACCAGCCACACCACGCGTCTAACGCTGAAGAGTCACCGGTTGCATGGCCGGCGGCCATGCAACCACCCCAACCGTCATTTTCCGGCCACCCTAACAGCTCATCGCCGGTCACCCAACTTACTCCGGCCGCCACAACAAACTCGCCGGAAAACCAAAACCACCAATCTTCATCTTTTCTTGCTCCGATCTTCATCCCAATCCCAGAAACCTTCCTCTTCTCCTCTAATCTTCATCATCTCCAGCCCAGATTTCCTTCAATCTTCATCCCCTCCGATTTACTTTCATCATCCATAATCAACAAAAATCCCAGAATTCTTCACCGTGTTCATCAACCTTCAGGTGTTCTTCAACCAGTTTCCAGAAAAATCATAAATCTACAAGCAATCGTCATCAACAACCAAACGCCACTCAGCAATCTTCAAAGGTTTTTCCCCAGAAATGCTTAAAGTTCTTTCGAGTCTTCATCGCATTTATACTTTTCCAGGAGCTTCAACATTTCGGTTCAGAATCTTCAACATTCATCTTCTTCATACTTCATCAGATTTCCAGGAAGAAGACTTCCAAGAACTTCATAACATTCTTCGCAAGAACGTCGTTCTCCCAGAATCCCTCCACAACGTCATCTTCGTATCTCCAGATACGATTTCTCCAGAAAGCTAACTCGCGTGTTCATCAGTACCAACTTCAGGATGCTCGATCTTCAACCGGAAGCTCAAGACCTTCACATGCATGTTCATACCTAGCCCCAGATTCTCCAGATCTTCAAGGTTCTCCCTCCATCGGTCTCCAGTTCGTTAAGTTTCGTCTGTCACTACAAGAAGACCCTCGCCACCGTAAATCTTGAAGCACCCACCAGAATTTGTTAGAAGATTGATCCGCTGACTTCCTCGTAAACTTCGCCAAGCTTCATCCAACCTCCAAATTCTTTAAAGTTACAGCTTCGCCTATCCAGTTTAGGGAGTGATGGATATCGATGGACATTTTGTGGTGAAGGTTTGAATTGGATTTGGAGCGTGTGAGAGAGAGGATTAGGTCAGAGTTTCCGGTTTGTGAGTGAGAGAATCAGTGGGAGAGAACGAAAGAGAGAGCTGAGAGGAGGTGGAGTGGCGGAAGATGAACAGTGCAAGGGGAAGATGGAAGTGAGTTTAGGGTTTGGGCAATGGATCACGGGTAATGGGCCACGAGGCCCAACGAGTTTCTTGTTACACCAATGTTTTGCTCATCAACCCCCCCCCCCCCCCCCCCCCCGTGGGTTCTGTGGGCCGAACCAACAAACCCTTAGCCCAATGGCATTTTTTGGATTCGCACCTCCAATTCCTTTGTTGCACCCCCCTCCGTGTGTTCTTTGCTAACTATGGACTCAAAGCCCAATTGAGGTTTTTTGGAGCCACACACCCCTCGTTTTTTGCTGTGAATGGGCTGGGCCCAATACGAGGTGGCCTGCTGGCTATACCCCCCAGTTTCAGTATTTCCCCCCCTGTTTGTTTTTTGCAGCCTTGTCTGTTGGGCCGGGCCCAGTTTGGCCTTTATTTTTTTCTAATTCCCCCTGTAAACTGTTGTACCCCCCTCCCCCCCCCCCTTTTTTGTATTTTTTTCATTTTTTTTATTATTTCTTTTTGTTTAGAGATTTTAAAAAGAGAAAAGAAAAGGAAAAATACATGGAGAAATATTTGAAAATATATGAAAAAAAGAGAAAATATTTTGAGAAAAGAGAATAAAAAAAAAGAGGAGAAAATAGAAAAGAGGAGAAAAGAATTATAGAAAAAAAAAGAAGATGAATATGAAAAAATATTTTGAGAAAAATAATAAAGAAAAAATAGAAAATATTGAAAAAAAAATGGATAAATATATAGAAAAATATAGAAAAAGGATGTGTTTTGAAAAAAAAAGAAAAAAGAGAAAAAGAATGGAAAGAAATAGTAAAAAATATTAGTTTTAATATTTTTTAGAGTACATAGAGTTTATTTTCCTTTTAGAGATAGTTTTAGACGTCCACTTGTTAGGGGACTATTTTCCATTTGATTTTTCATAGGATAGGATAGTATTTCCTAGGAGATTTATTTTCATTATTCAATCATTGTAATCATTTTCCAGAATGTTAATAAAACGAGATTTGAGCTGTGGCCCCGGAAGTAGCCGAACTACAGCTGCTCTGATTTCTCGTACCAGACGAGAATATGTAGGCATAGGATGCGATATCCTAGCGAGCACACTAACAACTAACCTTTTGTTCTCTCGCGGCTGTGCGATCGAGACTTCCCCGCTGACGCCTGATGTTACCCTTTTTTCTCTCTTGCCCAAGTGCATTTGAGACCAGACCGTAGTTTTGCCCATAGGTTCCCGTACCTTTGAAACCAATTTATATTCTCACTGCTGTGTGAGAATACCCTGTTTAGTCGTAGTTAGCCTGAACTACGTAAAGCTCTGATCTTCCATGCAGTGTGGAAGTACGTAGGCACAAGACGCGATGTCTTGGCGAGCCAATTTCCCTGTAGTCCCGAACTACGTTGACTCTGACTTTCTCTCTTGAGAATACGTAGGCATAGAGTGTGACGCTCTATCGAGTCAATTCCCTTCCGTTTAGATTTAGCAGCCGTAGATAGATTGTTTTTGCATCCTTTAGACAACCCAAGCAAGCGTGGATCCCGTCGAGTACGATGGACGTGAGGGATGCTAATACCTTCCCCTTGCGTAACCGACTCCCGAACCCAGGTTTTGGTTGCGATGACCATACCTTTCCCCGTTTTTTGCGAGGTTTACTTCGAGCGTTTCTTTTCCCTCTGTTGGGATAAATAACGCACAGTGGCGACTCTTCTGTCAGCCGGCGTCGATTTTTGCAGTAGCGACAGAGGGTAGCATTCCACTGATCATTAAACCTGCAAGTCTCTAGATAAGCTCTATCCAACTCCTTCTTCTTAGAAGTAAGGACATCGCTAGCAGCCTTCAAATTTAAACCTAGACGCTCACGGGCGCGAATCTATTTGGTAAGATCTGTACCCAGCTTGTTTACCAGCTCACGGGCGCAAATTTCAACCTTTTCACTTCGGAGCTGAATGATCTCTTTCTCCAACTCTTCATTTGCCTTGCGCTATTCCTCTTTCTCAGACCACAACTGATTATACCTCTGGATGTCAACAGTAGTAGGCTCTTCAATCATCTGAGGATATAAAAGTGCACAGGATGGAAAAGGCATTAACACTCTCTCAGCTCTATCCTGAATCCAAGTCACATAAGGGTCGTAAGCTCGACTGTTACTCTTTCCCAAAGAAGCTTTCCCTTTGCGATGAATTTTATTCCAGGACTTCTCAACTCTAGTCAAAGTATTCTTCTCTAGCAATCCGGTGAATACAGAGATTCTTATATTTCCTTTTCTCTTGTAGGCTCTCTTAAGGCATACCCAAATTGTCTTACTGCTAAGGATGGGTTATAGTTAATGCATCCTTTCCTTCCGACCAACGGGACATTAGGAAAACCACCGCAACTGTATATAATCTCCATACCTAGCCGATCCTTATCAAACCAGATGATATTCTCAGACGTCAAGTCCATCAACCTCTCAGACCGCTCCAGGGTACCTGCAATATCAATGAAAGGACCGGTCTAGGGAAGATGACTCACGAACCATCTGTACGAAAAAGGTGCGCAACAAGATACGTTCTTCCCTCTCCGATTCTCATTCTTGTAGTGCACAGAATGATAGACGTCACCTAGAAGCGTAGGTACAGGATTCCCTGAAGCAAAAATGTGAAAGGCATCCACATCCATAAAATCTAGAATATTAGGAAACAACATGATATCATAAATGCACAGTGCTAGGATGGCATTAAACACAACCCAACAATCTTCCTTCGTAAAGTGTCGAGCTCTAGCAACCAGAAAAGGTAGAGGAAAACTAGGCATTCCATTTCTCTTGACCAACTTCCCTTGTAGCTCAGAAGCATCCAAATGAAGGGAACCAACAAGCTTAACTAGATCAGGCTAAGCATCAGTATGATAGAATGGCATCTGGTCCAGGATAGGAACTCCAAGTAGCACAGAGAACTCCTCTAGAGTAGGTAGTAATACATATTCTGGAAAAGTGAAACACCGAAGCTGGGAATCATAAAACTACAGCAGAGTATAGAGACCACGCAACTCATAAACTAAAGGCTTGCATACCCAAGTCAAAAGCTTCCCATATGATTGCTTAAAATCTTCCATCACCTTCCTGTCAGCCACAGAGATCAAACTCAACAAAGATCCAATGTCTGGAGTTGGGAACTTATAAACCACTGTCTTCTTCAGGCTAGGCTCCATGTCAGCAGAGGAAACATATCACTAGAATCGAAGGGAAAATATGCACCTGCAACATAAATACATGTCAATGTTAATATGCAGATGAAAAATGCAAATGCAAATGCAACAGGGGATCAAGGCTACTATGTTGTTGATTGAGAAGAACCAGCGCTTCGTTTTAGCAAGAACATAGCACCATCATAAGGACCCACTGTATCAAAGTCACAGGTTCACACTGACAAGAACCGGGTAGGTTGAAGGTCAAGGTTTCCTGCATAACCCACTCTCTCACAGGTATGGACCTAATCACTGATAAAGGTTCGGCATCTTATGCGGTTGTCAGCGTCACAGACTTTCGAGAAACGATAATACGTTCACCACTTCTGGTTTGGCATCATAGTCTAACGAAGCGGCCTCACTTAGCTGACTCCCAAATGATCGGTCCCCAGAGTCGACAATCCTCAGATCCAAAATCCTCTCGACGGTCCGAAACAGACTGGAAAGGAAGTCATCAAAGAGAATCTTGTCTGAGCGCAGATTTCATGGGAACTAGTGCATGCCAAACATACAGGTTCATCACTACTTTCCGCTTCAAATGCTATGGTTGTACTCAAGCCTGGGTCTGGCTGATCTCACAGTGGAACTCCCACCCAACAGCACAACAACAATGATAATATACAATTCTAGAAAATAAAATGCAAATGAAAATAAAGTACAACACATATATACACACCCAGAGATAAACATATAAGCGTTGGGATTGAATCACGTAGGGGATCGGGAAAGTTCCCTAGCAGAGTCGCCAGCTGTCGCATGGCTGCGAAGGAGGGTTGGCAAGGACAGAAGAGTTGCCACCGTTTGTTATTTATCCCAAAAGAGGGAAAGGAAACGATCAGAGAAAAGACAGATCATCACAACCAAATCTTGGGTTCGAGAGTCGGTTACGCACGGGGAAGGTATTAGCACCCCTCACGTCCGTCATACTCGACGGGATCCACACTTGTTATCTATCTAAAAGGGTGTTTATCTATCTAGTTACAGGCCACAGGGACAAAAGAAAAGAAAAGAGACTCGATAGACCATCGTCGCTCTATGCCTACATACTCCCACGTGCAATGGGAAAGTCAGAGCCAACATAGTTCGGGCTAACAAGACCACATGTTGGTTCAAATGTTTTACCCGGGTAGGGTTAAAACTTATTTCTAGCAGTTAGGTGTATGCAGCTCGACCATTGGAGACTTAGGCGTTACTTGTTTGCGGTAGAACCAAGAGTTAACAAAACTCTCCTCATGAAAAAGGTTTCCAAATTAAACCTTGAAGGATAAAATGATTTGATGTTTGTTTTTGTGTTTTTTAGACAGGAAGTGAATTGAATTTGATTTGTAAATAATGTTGCACTAAACACTATGACTTAGGAGCCAATGCGTCGCATATCGTCCAAAGGACATACGCTAAACACTCTAGACAATTGAGAGGAGGCCCCCTATCATCATTTCCCAAATGCTTAAGGCTCGTAGCGTACAATATTCATTATCCATTATTAAGTGTCTTGAGGAAGCTTGAAGATGAGAAGCGAGACACAACTCTAAAGGGAGACTAAGACTCACCCTAATGTTCTCATACAAAGTGCACCAATGATTGGGATGAAAAGGGAATGCTACCTAATGTTATCATGCATGGTTTCAATCCTAATCTCTATCATAATCCATCTTGAACAAGACGGATTAGAGGTCCTAAGGGAACATGGCAAATGAAGACAAAAGAAGAAGAAGAAGAAGAAAGCATAAGTGAATGAAGAAAGAATGCTAACATGTAATGCACAAACAAGGATGAAGAAAAGAGGGAGGAACAGAGTGTGGGGCAGTAGCCACCACAAGCACATCTCAGCCTCAAGCATGCAAATGAAAGATTCAAGAACAAAAAGGGATGCAAACAAAAGAACAAGACAAGTCACACAAAAGTGGGATGAAGTGGGAGAAAAATGCATTCCTACAACCACTTGTCATCAACCACAAGCCCAAAGGCAAACCAAAAATAAAGGAGAAGAAGACATTATCCATGAGATGATGCAAGATAAGATGAGGGCAGCAAGCAACATCAAAAGCAAACTCAACCAAAGCATCACAAAGATCATGCAAAAGAAGCACACCAAAAGTTCTCAAGATGAATCACCATTTAAGACAAACTCAAAGTACCTCCAAAGGAGGGACCAAATCATCTTAAATGGGATTCAAAGGCCCTAGGGAAGAGGTGAGAACAAGGGAAGAATATGCACAAAGAAAAGAAAGAAAAGATGCAAAGCAAATTGCAAGATTAGGCATGGCAAAGAACCTAAGTTCTAAACACTTTCAACATTTGAAACTAAATGGAAGTCCTAAAAAGAATGCAACTTACAACAAGCATCAAGCAAGTGTTGGACCTATACATTGGCATCCAAAAACTTCAACATGTTATGAATATGGATCAAAAAATGTTGGAAGCATATGGGATCTACAAGGGTCATTTCCCATAAAAACTAGGTCAAGTGTGTATGTGAACCATCCTTAGGGGTAGCTTGACTTGTAAACTACTTCAAATAAATCTAAATCAAATCTCAAAAGCACATCAATATGTAGGAAACCAGGGGCCAAGAGCACACAACCAATGTCCATTCAAAACATCACCAAAGAATATGATTCACAAGGGTGCACCATTTTGAAGGAGGGTTGTCGAGGGTCAAACAAAATGACTTGAAAGTCAACCAAAATGAAATCAAACCAGGGCCAAAATCATCCTCAAAGACCCCTCAACTCATTATTCAAATGAGGAAAAAGTCTTATTCATAGGAGATTAAAATTCATCAAGAAATAAGCAAGAAACCAAAAGGAACAAGTGAAAACTCATTTAAAAACACCTCCAAATATAAAATTCCATTTAAATTGAAAAATAAATTAAAAATAAAAATAAAAAATATCAAAAATTAATTAACACATTAAAGTGTCCTAAAATATTTTTTGTGGAATTTTATCACATTTGGAAATGTTTTTAATTGAATTAAATCAAAACAGAAAACAAAATAAAAAATAAAATAAAACGTGTGGTGCAAATAGCAACAAATCCAGTGTAAATCCATTGGGCCTCATCATGAAAGGGGTGCAAATAGCGCATTTGGCCCAATATCACACAAATCAGAAACCAAGTGAAACGCATCGTTCCACTAAATGAGGTGGCAAGTCAATATTACACGCAGGCAAGTCGAGCACATCACAATCGTCCATCTTACTCAGTCAACAAGACCACCATGCCAAATCATCTTGACCTGAGCGAAGACCAGACGCCGGAGCCCTAGCTCAGGTCGTCTTCTCCGACGAAGTGGCCAGAGTTGCAGGTCTGAAACTTTACCAAACAGTGCCAAATTTTATATCAAATTGAAGAGGAACTTATGTACAAGCCATATCCAAGCTCCAATTTCATTTATCATACACATACGAAGAGAATCGAACGATGGAAAATTTAAGTGCACAACTAAAATTTCACCAAACACGACAATTAAGATGTCAAACATTGCCTACCAGAGGTAGGACTTCAGATGCAGCCAGCAATGCCCTGAGATAAGCTCTAGAATGGAAGGAAATTGAAAGGAAGTTTACCTAACAGATTCTTTCCGTTGGAGCTTCAAATGATGCTTAGCTTGCTCAAGAATGTGCAGATCCACTCACTGATGCTCAAGGAAGAGGAAGCTTGGTTAAATTTGGATTGAAATGGCTTGGATTTGGATTTGGGATTTTCAAATTTGCTCTTGAATTTCAAACTTCAATTCTGAGCTCTTTCCATGAATTGTAACTTCTGAGCTCTCAAACTTCATTCTAAACTTTTATATTATGGATCTCTGATGAAATGGAGGCCCAATATGGCTTGGTTGTGGTGAATTATGGAAATGCCCAATTTGGAAAGTAACTTCATGCACACGTGAAAACCATACGATACACACATGAAATTCATTCCATTCTGCAGCTGGCAATGTGAATTGGACATATGAATTGGAAATAGGCTTGTATATTGTCAAATTAAGGTGTTTGGAATGTAAACTTTTTCATGAAGCTACTTTGAATCCCATTTGTTTTTCACTTCATACACCAAAATTGATTTGTGCATCTCACTTGTTGGACAAATGTGAACCACTTTGAGTACAAATATGGCATGAAAAAGTTCTAGAACCAATTCAATTGAATTCATGATTTAACATCCATTTTTCACTTGAAATCCCTTACCAATCTCCTTATCCATGCCAAATTTATGCTAACCTTGAGTTCCATGATGAATTTGAAGTCATTTGGGACAACTTTCATGTTGGTGAAAGTTCCATTTGAATTGCACAAAGGCATGTAAATGGCCTATAACCAAAATGACCTATAATCAAAGTTTCCCAAAATACCCCTGCCTTGCAAGCTTCATAATTTGAGTTCTACAAATGAGATAAAGGACTTCTAGGAATTTTTGGAAATATAAAATCATAAGGAACAACTTTCATGTTCATCAAAAGTTGAGGAGAAACATGATTCTAAGTCAAAAGCGCCTTGGAAGTTGGTTGACTTTTGTTGACATAAAAATATCTTCATCTGAGACCCATAACTTGATGGCATCATAACTTGAGTTCTAAAAACCGAATGGATGAGTTCTAGTACTCAAAAGAAATATTATAACATGACCTACAAGTTTCATGTTTATAAAAAAATGAGATTCAACTTATATCTTGAGATGTGTGGTCTTGAAGTTAGGCACTAAACATGGAATTTTACACTGACAAACCTCTGAAACCCTAATTTAGTAACTTCTCACACTCTTGATTCTTCTTGATTTGATCTTGAAATAACATCCAAGATGTCTCAACACAACTTCTCGTGACTCCAATGGCTTAAAACCAAGTCTCAAACTCCTTCAAATCCACAGTGGACCTTGCACTAAGCATATGAAACCCTAGGTGTACAATCCTTGACTACAACCTCTTGCACATGATATAACCACTTTGATGAGCTCCATAATGGCTTAAAAAGAACTCCATGAGCTCTTCAAGCATCCCCTATCCACATCCATGGACTTGTGATCCTCTGATGATCCACTTCTCTTGCTTGAGCTTGGAACTCTTGATAACTCATCTCTTGAATACCCACCTCTCTTGATCCCCTACAAAGAACCATGCTATGCATATGCAAATGCTAAAGAAAATGAAATGAAACACAAGCCAAATAAAGAAAAAGGTTGGGCAAATTTTGGGGTACAACAATAAGAAACTTCCATTTTTGTACCAACATGTCTACGAACTGTTTTAGAAAGAAAAAAGATTCACGGTTGACAAATGCAAACTTCAAAGCCTACCAAAATCATGATTCTGCGATAAATGTCATTAAAGATGACTGTCGGATCGTGTTTGATTGCCATGATGGAGTTTCTATTTTGGTTTGAACTCGTTTGATTGTGTTTGTCGCGATCTGCAACTTGCCTCATGTGAGTGGTACTCTTTGCTCTTTTGGTTTGAAATTGTATAATCATGTTTAGAAATGCTTTAAAAAAGTTGAATTATGTTGCCATGTCCCTTGATGAATGCTCCGGGTTTCCTTCTGAAAATATCCTTAGGATTTTCTTCTTAGTAAAAAAAATTATCCTTGCTTATGTTTCACTTTTTAACTGCAGGTGAACGAAGACGGGGTGTCAATTAACGTCTCATCGAGTTGTAAGGATTGGAACCAAAAAAGTTAGCAATTCTGAATTTTTGGACCTAGTTACATTTTGCAGGAATCCGTGGTAGCATGGTTTCTTTAGAGGTGTACACAAGAGATGCGGAAAGACGAAGACTGATTTAGCTATTATAGATCTTCACCTTATCTTATAATCCTTGCTTGTAATTACTGATGTTGTTTAGAAATATTTGATCTAAACTGAGGAACTAAGGACTTATGGCCTTTCCCTTTAGTTTGTTGTTTATCTCTCCTTTTTCTTATCATGCTTGAGGTCCGCTTTATCTCCTACTTTAAATATGTCCTGGTTGTTTTGCTGAATTTTAAATAATTGCTCAAACTTGGGATTTGTATCATGTATCACCATATTCTAAACCCTTTTCAAATTCTTGCAGCACATCCTATGTTATTAGGTTCTCCGACGAGAAACTCCATGTCGGTTGGTTGCGGAAGGTTCGTTTTTGCATAAAGAGAGTAATTTGTTGGACATAATCAACACCGCCGCCCCGACGATGGCAATAATGTTCATGCGGGTCTTCTTCATTTCCTTGGTTTTCATGTAGTATGAATGTGTTATCATAACGACACGAACATGTTGATCATTGATGTATTTGTAAATGGGTTAGTGGTGTTGACCATTAATGAAGGTCCTAGTGATCCCATAGTAAACTTTTATTCTTTTACCAATAGCAAAAAGAAATTACGTTTGAACATGTTCATAGCCATTTAGATACATGTTATTGTGAATAAGAAACTTTTACTTGTAATTTGAAAAACTTGCACGATCATCTACTCTTCTAAACGAAACTTGTAACATTGCATGAGTATGAGAAATGGGTGCTTAAATGATTTAAATAAGAGGATTCAAGACGAATGAAAATGATGTGGACTGAACCTTGAATTGATTTCAAATTGTATGCCCTTTGAATGATTATTTGAAATGGAGTTTGGAATGAGCTTGAATTTGTAAAGGCCTTAAGTCTCGAAATCATGGCAAAATTCCAATTATGGTACTTGGGAAAATGAATTTTGGACTTAGCATCCAACCAAGCTTGAATACCATAAAGGGAAACCACAAACCAAATCACACCAACTTTGTCACCTTGATCTCAGTAAGAACCCAAATTCAACCTTTCTATCTAAGCAAAAACCCTTGTCTCTGACATTCATATTTTAAAGTACCTTTGATTACCCGAATCTAATATTAATTTAAGGAGATAAAGTCAGGTAGTCTATCTAGTACGTCTTTCAAGAATGGCCCAAGAGGAAAGAAACTTAAAAGTTGAGCCCTTACGAGGTAGGGGATCCAGGACGACCTTAAGTCAGGATCACATGGTCGTGCTCTGAAAATACTTGAATGCGAGAATGAGAAATATATCTGCTTGAAACTGTTTCACATGCAGAACGTATTAGTAATAAAGAAATGCAGATGTGAGACAATGCATAAGAAAGTGGGATCTTTGGGTCAAAATTTAGGGTGTGACACAATCAATGGAAAGAGGATTAGGGTTTCAGCTGATCAAGAAAGTCAATTGTGGCCTCACAAAGTCAAACTCTTGAGTTTTTGCTCCATCGTGGGAATTTCAAGTCATCACAAGTGTTATTATGAATATTGATCAAGAATAATCAAGGAGAATCACAAAATCAAGAAAGTTGACTAAGTTAGGGTTTTGTGGAAATTTAACCAAGTATGGAAAACCAGAATTTGTACCTATCTTGCATGATTCATAAATTCGTCATCATTGATCCAAATGAGGCATACTTGTAATAAAATTGAAGAGGACATCATGAATTATAAGTTTTTATAAGAAAACAAGTCAAAAATATGTCTAGATCAAGAGATATGGTGAGTTAAAGTTGGAAATTCAGCTTGAGGAACATGTTCTCAAGTCCATATTTCTTGGTGATATAAGTTCAATCTCACTTTTCTTCCAAAATCAAAGTTGTTAAGCATCTTATAATCTTTCCAAGGATGCCAAGAACTCATCATTTGGATTCCTATATCTCAAGTTATGATGCTCCAAAGTTGGTGTCACAAAGTTGCCAAACTTAGCAAGTTTTTAGGCAGATTTTGAAGCTAACTTCAAGGGTAATTTCCATCATGATCCAAGCTTCATTTCAAAATATTTTCAACATGAAATTTTTATATCTTCTTCAAAGATTTATTTTGATGTAAAGAAATATTCCTTTATATGAAAACTCCCAAGTTATGATGTTGCAAAGTTGGTGTTTCAAAGTTGGCAAAACTCATTTTTAACTTAGAATTTTCTCAAATATCTTGGATAGTTTTGGATGCATGACTTCAAGTATCTTTTTTAAAACCTTCTAAGCCTCTATTCCTTTTCCTTTCAACATGATACTTTCTCACCATGCTTCAATATTTCCTTTGATCATAAGAATGCATAAAATGGATCCAAACGCATCAAGTTATGCTCATGTAAGGTAAGGTACATGGATGTAGTTACAAGGAATTTTGCTTTCAGTTTTCTTGGCACATTGACATAGTCATTTTGCAGTATGATCTTTGAGCACCAACATCACAAGCATGAACTCTTAACTTTCTTGCCAAATAATCCTAAACCATATACTTTTCATCATGCACTTTTTTGAATTATTTTGCCAAAGTAGGAAAAGATGATGGTTGCTCAAACCTTGCCTCATTCCTTGTCCACACGTGCCAACTCATATCACAACCTCCTCATGCTCATTTCACTCCAAAATCACACAAACCACTCATATAAACCTCACTCTAAGGCTGAAATAAAACCTAAACCCGTTCCAACCACATGTGCACCATTTCAGATTCATTTTTCTCTCCAACCCTAAGCAATTAATTCTGATCCTCTTGCTTCATTTCCAAACCATATTCCAGTCCTAAAAACATACTTTATAAGCATTTCATTCCAAACCTAAGCATTTTTCTCTGGGTTGTTTGATGTTACTCCAGTGAGAGGCTGGCCAGAGAAGACGACTAGAACTAGGGCTCCAGAGTTTCTGAGGTTGAAGAAACCTGACGTGGCCTTTGGCGCCATCTTTTAAATTTGAATGCATTGAGTTGTTTTGTTCTAATTTTCTAGCCTTGATGACTCAATGCCATGTCAATTAATGAGTCTGACTGGGCATCCCACGCGTGCGCTTTTTTTGTTTGGTTCTGAACATTTGATTGGGCTTGCTCCATAATTGTTATTCACACCACCCACTTTCTGGCACATGTGCGCGTGTGTACTGATTCCTTGTGGTTTTCAGAATTGCTTCTACACCTCCCTTGGCATGGCATTCTTCATTTTATTTTATTTTCTTTATATTTTCAATTTCATTTTATTTTTATTTGATTAATCCATGATAAAAATTCATAAAAATATGTTTATGATTAATTGACCTCTTAAGATTTTTTTTAATGTTTTTTAATTTTTCATTTATTTTTACTATTTTATTTGGAGTTAATTTGTAGATGTGTTTTCCATGTTTACCCTTGAACTAGGGTTTGTACGTTTGTTGCTTTGTGCTTATCCTTTTGACTCAGTCTCTTGGCCATGTTTTGGTTTATGAATGATAGATATCTAAGAGATGTTTTGATGCTTTGATGATGAACTTTTTATTGGTTATTAATTGATTTTAATTGACCCTTGATGCATGCTCAATTAGCCTTCTGCATGGGTTTGTTTGACTTGATTTGGTGATGCATTTATGCAATCCTTTTGGGATCTTTTTATGCTTAATTTTGATTGTCTTAACTTGAATTAGAGCTATGTATCCACATATATTTGGCCACTTATCTATTTTTGGTTGAATTTCAATTTGATGTTGTGTTGATCATGACTCTTGGTTACCTTTGACCTAGCTCTTTGAGATTGTTTTTTTGTATCATCCTTTGATGTTAATGACTCTTGTATGCCTAGATTGTTTTGTTTGAGGTTCTGACCTTCATGTTTGTGGGTTCTTTGTGTAACACCCCACTCTACCTCGTACGCGTATTATAGGAATATTAAAGAAAATACATCAGAGTTTTCAAAACATGTAGGATGTCACATAGACATTTTTCTCATTCAATGAAGTATCAAGTCACTTCATGCTTTCCACAATATTTCAACAAGGTCATTGAATAAAACAGCGGAATAAAATCAATGTTTAAACATAATCCCCACAACCGGTGGTTATACATCATTAATCCAACAGATAAAAGATACGTAATAATTAATCAAGAAAATAAGAAAAAATATAACGTAATCCTGTCATCCCATGTTACGTATTAGAGCGACTTCTAGGACTCGATCAAATAGCCACACACTTTAAGCACTACTCAGGTACCTGGTCATCTGCACTCCACAAGGAGCATAGACGCAACAAACAGAAGAGGGGTGAGAACTGCATTCAATAAATAAGCAGTGAAATACGCATGTTAAAGAGTAGTTACACACCACACATACAATCATACACATGCAACGCACATACACGTGCCATCTCAATCACTCGACATTAATAGCCCATGATCAAGTACAAATATGTAATGTAACTCACTGACTCAACACAATGCATGTGGTACCAACACAAATACATACGGTTCACCCTAGAACCCGATTCCCGTCGAAATTTGGATAAGTCCTCTGAACTACAACTTATCTCCACAACGACTTCCACATGAAGTCTGGATGAACTAGGCACCCATCATGGATTCCCACCTAGTCATCTCCACAAGACACATGACATAAAATACATGACAACACTATTATGCAAATATAATAATAATTTCAAGCATAATTCACGACCATGAATGATCCACACTAGCCATCCGCTCACCGTAATCCTCTCGGGAATTACCATCATCACACCAAATCGTCCACACTAGACGACCCTGGCCCACACATATCAATCACACCCCTAAGGGTAAAACATAATTTTCCATATTCTCTCTTATTAAATTCATTACTAATCTCCCTTAGGTTCATTTTAGTCATATTAATCCTACTGATTAAACAGAAATGTGTTTCAAGCAAAATCTTGATAGAAATCACAAAAATAGGAAAAAAAAGTCATCACAGGCCTGCCCATACGCGTATTGCCCTGCCTCGTACATGTAATGCCCTAATGTCAGGCCCACCATACACGCATTGCCTTATCAATTACACGTATTGCCCTGTTGTCAGGCCCATCATACGCGTATTGCCCTGTCTCATACGCATATCACCAGAACTGCTGCCAAAAACTCATATTTCATCCCTTTCACGAATCCTCAATTAATACTCTTCATTCTACCACCCAATTCATCATAGAACTTAGTTTTTATGTCATTTAATCCTCTCTATCTTTGCTACACTTCATCTACCCTTTATTCTTCCAAGATTTCTCTCATCTAAATTCAATTTCATTAACCCCTAATCCTTATTTTCCAGATCTGTTACCTATCAGGATTTTATTTTAACATCAATGAATCTCCACACGATTTTCATATCAATCCCAGATTCATACACACAATCATCATATAATAATCATTCAACAATAACAACAATTTTAGGGAATTCATCATGTTACGAAAATTAGATCAAGGAAAACAAAAAACAGACATAAATCCTATGAGAGAAAGGACCTCTCACTACCTTCTCATGTTAATTTACCCATATTGAAATCCATTCTCCCCCCTTACCTTAGATTGAAGCTTTCTCTTGGCAACAATGGATAATTTCTTGGTTCCTCTGCTCTAGCTCTCTTTTCCTGGTCTCTTCCTTTTTCACGATTAGTAACTGATTCCCCACTAAACCACTTCTAATCCCCCTTAATTAGATTTTCAATTTTATTATTCCAATTAATAATAATAAAAATAATAATGATAATAATAATAATAATAATAATAATAATAATAATAATAATAATAATAATAATAATAATAATAATAATAATAATAATAACAACCACTACCATCTCATTAATCTTATTATTAATAGCATAAAATAATAATACCAATGAGCATAATATTCTTATTATTATCATTAATCATTAATATTATTTATTATAGGTCCACTTTACCCCAACTAAGGTCAACTCTCACCCTCGCCCCTAACATCATACCCTTATTAAGGACATCACAACTAATACACGCACAACAAAGTATAAAATGACTAAATAATTTAAATGGGGTGTTACACTTTGTATGATCATTTTGCCTTGGTAGCCTCACATGATCATTTATTTCTTTTTTATGGATGACTTGAGCTGATGATTGTCTAGTTTCTTGTTCATGATTTGAATATTATTCTTCTTGAACTTGCTTGATATCTTGGAGCTGGTTTTGAATTGAATTATTTGAGCATGCTTATGACCTTCATGTTTTGATGTTCATTAGTTGATAATTTGTTCTTTACACCTTACTTGGATGTTTGCCTTCCTTTGAAGATGATAATGGTGGATGCTTACCTAGTTTTGATGCATGTTTTGAACTTGATCCTTGATGATTCTTCTTGTTATCCATGAGTTAATGTTTGAATTGATATTTATATTCATGCTACTACCTCATCATGATACCATGCCCTAACTTTGTTACTTGAACCATTTGTGTTTTGTTTTTCATGAGATAATGATTTTACAAATGCAAAGTATTTGTTGTGGTTCATATTGGATGGTGTTGTGCTTCTCTTTTTTTCATTTAAATTAGTTGATAATGATGTGATGTGAGTTCTGACCTTACTTGATTCTTATCCTGTTTGATTCGTGTTGTCTTTGTATGTTAATTAGTGGTGTTTGATTATGATTCTAAGACATGTTTGCTTGTGCACTTATTTAATCACCCTTGCTTATCTATTTGAACTTGAATGTGTGAGCATTTTGATCATGGTTTGTGATGATTAAGAATATGTATGTTGATTGTGTGTTTTATCCATCTTTGATGTTTTGATTCATATGATAAGCATGCTTTGATTTTGGCACTTAAGGATTGATGTTTATTTCTTCTTACGTTGTGGTGCTATGACATTCTTCTTCTCTTCATCTCTTTGTTTTTTGAGATTGAGTTGTATATGTAGAAGCAAGCTTCAAGACCTTTATGTTTTGGTGAGGACAACTAGTACAAGCTTAGTCCGCAAGATATTCTTCACAAGAAGTAAGAGACTCAAGCAACCAAACAAAGATCAAGATAATACCCTCGCGTATGACTCAATGGATCAAAGCTTCGTCTACAAGCTACAAGTGGTGATGATGATTCTAAGAAACGGTATAACATATTTTACTTAGAAATATTTATACAAGTGTTCTTGAAATCACTCTTCACTTCACAATTATCACTAACATTTTTAAAACTATTTTAAAATACTCATTCCTTTTAAAATAAATCAATATCTAAAAAACCTTCAGTGTTAATCGATTAACACTTTCGTTAACCGATTAACACACTTCAATTTTAAGTATTTTGTGATTTTACAACAGTTTTAACCAATTAACCCCCAGGGTTAACCGATTAACACATTAAAAATTTGAATATTTTGAACGTTGTGAAGGTGTTAACCGATTAACCTATTTGGTTAACAGATTAACACTGTAGCAGCAAGTAAAAATGGCAGTTGTTCATGGAAAATTGCATTGATTACCATTTCTTTTACTGGCTATTTTTGCTGCATCAAAAACACACCCTTTTGAGCAGGTGTTTTATGCATATAAATTGATCTTAATTTCAAAACTAAAAAAACACCTTCAAGAAACAAAATCTCTCAAATTACTCACATTCTTCAATCTTTGAATTTTCATTCTAAGTGTTCAAAACCACATTTTGAAAGAATCCATTAAATTAACTTTCACACTCTCATTGCTTCCTTTCACAAAGAACACTTGTATATTTATCTGAGTAACATTTGTTTCAAGAAGAAGATCAATCTTGAAGATTGATAACAACTCTCTATCAAATATTTCTCAAAGATCATTTTTTGTATTACCTTGTTGTCCAGGACTGTTGGAAACAAGTGAAGTGTCTTGAAGAGGATTGTTCTTCAACACTTTGATTACCTATAGGTATAGATAGTAAGCATCACCTTTGGTGTGATTAGGATTTGCAATTATTCTGAACTATAGTGAAATTCTCTTTCATGTTGAAAGGGGAGTGGAGTACTCTCGGAGTGTGAGGGGAACCACTATAAATTTCCTGTGTCTCTTTTTTCTTTCCTGCCTTTACTTTCAAGTCACTAACTAATAACCGGAAAAAGAACCAAGGAACCATACAAGATTGCAAATAATTTTTAAGATCCTAATTCACCCCCCCCCCCCCCCTCTTAGGCGCAATTACTACTTACAATTGGCATCAGAGCAGGTTATAGGTAGCCTGTTCCTATCCGATCCATATGACTTCTACAAATAAAAATCTTGTATTCAAAGACGATGGCAGTAGCAACAAGCCTCCTTTATTCTGTGGAGAATATTTTGACTTATGGAAAATCCGCATGAAAGCACATTTAGAAGAACAAGGAAGTGAAATATGGGAGGCTGTCCAAAATGGTCCATTTATTCCTATAACGGTAGTCATTGGAGTCGGCTCATCAAAGCCGCAAGGATCATGGGATGATGATGATAAAAAGAAAGTCCTCTACGACAAAAAGGAAATAAATATATTACAAAGTGCACTTGGAATGGATGAATTCTTCCGTATCTCAACATGTTCAACGACCAAGCAAATTTTGGACACTCTTGTTGAAACTCATGAAGAAACCGCCGAAGTCAAACGATCCAGATTAAATACTTTGAGTCAAGAGTACGAATTATTCAGAATGAAACCAGGAGAATCTATCTTAGACTTGTAGAAAAGATTCGTACATTTTACAAATCACTTAAACGCACTTGGTAATACACTAACCAATGATGAACTTAATCTTAAAGTGCTTAGGTTTTTATCAAGAGAGTGACAACCGAAAGTGACGGCGATCTCCGAAAAGAAAAGTCTATCAACAATGACGTCTGCTACGTTATTCAGAAAACTCCAAGAATATGAAACAGAACTCGGAAGATTGGAGAAACAAGAAATTCAAGAGAAAAAATCCAAGAGCATTGCCTTAAAAGTTGAATCCAAAGAAGTGGGGAAAGAAGACAATTCCGATGAAGACAAAAACTTTACTCTCCTTGTAAAAAGACTTGGAAAATATTTTGGTGCAAAAAACAATATTAGAAACTCAAGTTATACAAGAAGAAAGAAGTTCTCAAAGAATAAGAAAAAAGAAACATCAACATCAAATGGGGACATTACATGCTATGAATGTGGGAAGAAAGGTCAAATCAAACCAGAATGACCTAAACTCACAAAGAATCATGACCACAAAGGAAAGAAGGATTTCAAGAAGAAAGCCTACATTACTTGGGATGACAACGAAATAAGTTCTTCATCAGACTCCGATAGTGATCAAAGTGCAAATCTTGCATTAATGGCATCACATCATTCCGACGACGAAGACAATAAGGTTAGTAGTGATTTCTCTATTTTTGATAATGATGCTCAAGGAGCAATTGATGAACTTTTAAGTGAGTGCAAAATTCTATATAAAAATATTTCATCTCAAAAGAAACAAATATCATCGTTGGAAGAAAAAATTGAGAAACTGGAAAATAATTTTAAAGATGAAAAAGAAAAATTAATTAAGAATTTTGCATGCACTAAATGTGAGTCATTCTCTTTTCAAATAGTCCAATTAAAAAGGATCCTAGAAAGATATGAAAAAGGACAAATTGGATTCGAAAGTGTTCTTAGGAATCAAAGATTTTCAAATGTTAAAAGTGGTCTTGGTTATTCAAAATTTTCTAAACCAACTTCTAACAAGACCATATTTGTCAAAGCTAAAGAATAAGTTCCTATTGAAAAAGGTGACAATCATAAAAAGGTTCATCAATATGTCAAGAAGAAAAAAAACAATAAGAAGAAATCCTATCCTCCTAGATATAAAAGCAATTTTGAGCCTACATGTTTCTATTGTGGTATAAAAGGACACACTCCAAAGACATGTTATTTTAGAAATTTTAGTGTTGCTCAAGGCCATTATGTATGGGTAAAGAAAGGAACTAACTTTGAAGGACCCAAGGCAATTTGGGTACCTAATAAAACTTAATTCTTTTTTGTATGTATGCTTGAAGACCTCTTCAAATGAATGGTATCTTGATAGTGGATGTTCGAGGCACATGACGGGTGACCTAAGCAAATTTTCACATCTAACGCTTAAGGCCAAAGGATTTGTTACTTATGGTGACAACAACAAAGGAAGAATCCTTGGCGTAGGCATCGTTGGTTCACCGTCTTCAACAACTATAAAGGATGTCCTATATGTGGAAGGTCTAAAGCATAGTCTACTTAGCATTAGCCAATTGTGTGACCGAGGTTTCAAAATCAACTTCACTAAAAATGAATGTTTGATTGAAAACGGAGTTACTCATGAAGTTATGCTAAAAGGTAAAAGAGTTAATAATATTTTCTTAATTTCCTTTGATAATGTATCTTTGAATGTTAGGTGTCTCTTGGAAAACAACAATGAATCATGGTTATGGCATAAGAGGTTTGCTCACATTCATATGGAGCAATTGAATAAATTAATCAAACATGACTTGGTTATTGGATTGCCGAAGATCAAAATCATCAAAGATAGGTTATGCGACACTTGTCAAAAAGGAAAACAAACCAAATCAACTTTCATATCCAAAAATGTGGTGTCCACAACAAGGCCACTACAATTGTTACATATGGATCTTTTTGGTCCATCAAGAACAAAAAGCTTCGGAGGTAATATCTATGCATTAGTAATTGTAGATGATTATTCTAGATTTTGTTGGACTTACTTTTTAATGCAGAAAAATGATGCTTTTAAATCATTTAAGAAGTTTGCAAAACAAATCCAAATGAGAAGTCTCTTACAATTGCCTCCATTAGAAGCGATCACGGTGGAGAATTCTAAAACGCCTCATTTGACGAATTTTGTGAAGAACATGGAATTTCGCACAATTTCTCTTCACCAAGAACTCCACCACAAAATGATGTCATGGAAAGGAAGAATCGGTCATTGGTATAACTTGCAAGAACAATGTTAAGTGACTCAAATCTTCCTAAGTATTTTTGGGCGGATGCAATGAGTACGGCATGTTTTGTAAGTAACCGGGTCAACATCAGACCAATTCTCAAGAAAACACCGTATGAAATTTTCAAAGGAAGAAAGCCAAATATTTCCTACTTTCACATTTTCGGATGTAAGTATTTTTTCTTGAACAACGACAAAGACAACCTTGGTAAGTTTGACAAAAAATCAGATGAAGGTATATTTCTTGGTTATTCCCTTACTAGTAAAGCCTTTAGAATTTATAATAAAAGAACATTAACTATTGAAGAACCTATGCATGTTTCTTTTGATGAATCTAACCCCTCCAAGGAGGATGATATTATTGTTGATGATGATAATGATGTAGTAGAAACCTCTCAAGAAAACAATCTCAAAGATATTACAAGTGATCAACCAAAATAGCGGCAAGAGGATTCACAACAAAATGAAGTACACAATGATCTACCTAAAGAATGGAGAACTCATAGAGATCACCCGATTGATAAAATCATTGGTGATATCAGTCAAGGTGTTACAACAAGATTAAACCTCAAGGATTCTTGTCTGAACATGGCATTTGTTTCGTAAATTGAACCGGCCAAAATCGATGAAGCCTTAGGCGATGATCAATGGATAATATCTATGCAAGAAGAACTAAACCAGTTTGAAAGAAATCAAGTTTGGAATCTTGTCCCTAGACCGAACAACAAGCATATCATTGGAACAAGATGGGTCTTCAAGAAGAAACTCGGTGAAAATGGAATTATAGTTCGAAATAAAGCAAGATTGGTCGCCCAAGGATACAACCAAGAAGAAGGAATCGATTTTGACGAAACATTCGCTCTAGTTGCAAGGATGGAAGCAATTAAACTTTTATTAGCTTATGCATGTTCTCTTAATTTTCAGCTTTTCCAAATGGACGTCAAAAGTGCATTCTTGAATGGACTCATAAATGAAGAAGTATATGTCAAGCAACCCCTTGGTTTTGAAGATTACAAATATCCATCTCATGTCTTCAAACTAAAGAAATCTCTCTATAGACTGAAACAAGCACCAAGAGCATGGTACGACCGTCTTAGCAATTTCTTATGTGACAAAGGCTTTGAAAAAGGAAAGGTAGACAAGACTTTGTTCATCAAGAAAATAAAAGAAGATACTCTCTTGGTACAAGTATATGTTAATGACATAATCTTCGGTTTAACCAACACAAAGTTATATGAAGAATTCTCATCCATGATGCAAGGAGAATTTGAAATGTCTATGATGGGAAAAATGAAATACTTTCTTGGACTTCAGATCAAGCAACTCGAGAATGGGATCTTTATCAATCAATCAAAGTACTGCAAAGAATTATTAAAAAGGTTTGATATGGAAAATTGCAAGACCTTATCTACACCTATGGGATCTGGTACATATGTAGATCAAGATGAATCCGGTGTGGTGGTTGATATCACAAAATATAGAGGTATGATCGGTTCCTTACTATACTTGATAGCAAGTCACCCTGAAATTATGTTTAGTGTTTGTCTATGTACTCGCTTTCAAGCAAATCCAAAGGAATCTCACCTGATGGCAGTCAAGCGGATCATGAAGTATCTCAAAGGAACTACAAATGTCGGCTTATGGTATCCTAAAGGTAGTATGTGCAATTTTATTGGATATTCTGACGCAGATTATGCAGGTTGTAAAACTGATATAAAGAGCACAAGTGGAACATGTCACATCTTGGGAAATGCACTAATCTCATGGGCATGCAAGAAGCAAGCATGCGTAGCACTGAGTACGGCTGAAGCGGAGTACATAGCAGCGGGAAGTTGCTGTGCGCAGATACTTTGGTTGAAGCAACAACTTCGTGACTACGAACTCGACCTTGGTAGCATTCCTCTTCGTTGTGACAACACAAGTGCAATCAACATAACGAAGAATCCAGTCATGCATTCAAGAACCAAGCACATCGATATACGACATCATTTCCTGTGAGATCATGTACTTCAAGGAGATGTCGAGATAACATTTGTAGATACTCATAATCAGCTTGCCGATATATTTACGTAACCTTTGGCAAAGGAACCTTTTTTCAAGATTCGACGAGAAATCGAAATTCTCGATGAAGGTGACATCTAAACTCATCATAAGTTAATATGTGTAGAATCTATGTTTTCCAACTTGTTTACTTACTGTTTCTAAGTAGTTTTCTAAAATTTCGAAGGTGTTAACCGATTAACCTCCAGGGTTAACCGATTAACACTACTAATTTTTGGTTTCTGAATTAATTTTAAATGTGTTAACCGATTAACCCCTAGGGTTAACCGATTAACACTGTTAATTTTTATTTTGAAAATTAATTTTTTAATGAGTTAATCGATTAACCCCCACGGTTAACCGATTAACACTGTTCGTTTTTCAAAAAATCAGAAACAAAAATTGGTCAAAATTTTGGTTAATGTGTTTAAGTGCTTCTTATGTGTGGTGCATGTGCTTTTTAATTATCTCACCCACTACCCTTGGAAAATATCTTCCTCTTGTTGACTCCAAGTAAATTCACTCTTCCAACTTCTACCCACACATAACTCCAACTTAAATACCCACTAAAAACATCTCTCTATATAAACCTCTCCTACTTTATCTTCTTCATCACAAACCCAAACCCTAAGCTACAGAAGAACCTTCAACCCTCAGCATCTCAAACTCTTCTCCATGGCTCCAAACAACAAAGGAAAGGGAAAGCTACCCGAGAGTAGCTCCACGGCTGATGAAGACTTTGCTCCCATGGAACCAACGAAGAAAAGGATAATGGATTTCAAAGTAAGGATTCGACAATTATTTCCAGTAAAGTATGTCAATCTTAAAGCTTTTCCAGAACCCTCCTTTGATTTCTCAGCTTTATTGAAATATCAAAAGATCGATAACTTTGTTTCTGACAACGGAAGGTGCTACCCGGATTTAGTAAAATATTTTATGAACAAATTGTTAATCCATTTCAATGAGAATGAACAGCACATGTTGGTCACTTCTGTTCGGGATTGTGAGTTGAATGAAGATTTTTCAGACATTGCTGCAACCCTAAAAATTCCATACACAGGATTTTTCCTTCGGAAAGGTTTCAACCATGTGGATGGTCTTTGGTCAAACTATGATAAAATGGAATACTACTACAACATCTGCAGATTTCCAAGAGCAACTGTCATTGCGGGTCAACGGACTGCTCTCACTTTGTGTTATGTGAAGAATCTGTCCATCAATGATCTTGATGTTTGCTATCAAGAACAGAATTAAAGTCAATTGGATTTTAACCGTGATGTACCACCTTCAGCAACAACTCACCTTGTCCACTCGGCTTCCATATGCGCGGCTTATTTCAAGAATTCTCGAGTTAACTGATTTGGATTTGAACCGAGAACCTTCAATTACCCTGAAACCGACAGCGAATGAAATTAACGAAATCATAA
This sequence comes from Lathyrus sativus, assembly GCA_963859935.3. NCBI lineage: Eukaryota > Viridiplantae > Streptophyta > Magnoliopsida > Fabales > Fabaceae > Lathyrus > Lathyrus sativus. The sequence continues at coordinate 28,616,373 of OZ012738.1, read as the reverse complement.
TCATCAAAATTACCGGCATAGTGAAAGATTATGATGGAACATACAAATATGCAGAAGACGGTTCTTCCGCCACCAACCATCCTTATACCATTCTGGAAGGGGGCATCACTAATGAATTTCTCTATATTACTACAAATGAATCAACATAGAGAAACCACTCGGGTGATAAATTCCCTCCGAAGACTTGTGCTTAACTCTCAAACTTCCAACGCCGGTAATGATGAAGATGAGGACGGCAGTGAAGAGGAATTGCTTATGTCTTTTATTGCGTTCTAGATTTTGTTTAAGTTTAAGCTTTATGTTTCGTATTTGTATTCGTACTTTGTGCGTATGTTTTGTCTCGTATCAGAAGAACAATGTTTTCTTTGTGTTATGTGAATTTGTGATTATGTTTTTACTATGTATGCTTGTTTTATTTATTTTTCATTGCTCCTCTTCCTTTTTGCTAATGAAAAGGGGGGAGAAGGATTGGTCTCTAACGTTTCCATATGCAGAAAAGTTCTATCTCTCTTGTATTTAGGGGGAGATATGTAGAGAACCAAGTATCAAAGCAAAATTTTCAAGAATCGGTTGTCATCATCAAAAAGGGGGAGATTGTAGAAGCAAGCTTCAAGGCCTTTATGTTTTGATAAGGACAACTAGTACAAGCTTGATACGCAAGATATTCTTCGCAATAAGTAAGAGACGCAAGCAACCACACAAAAATCAAGATAGTACCCTCGTGTATGAATCTATGGATCAAAGCTTCGTCTACAAGCTACAAGGGGTGATGATGCTTCTAAGAAACGGTTTAACATATTTTACTTAGAAATATTTATACAAGTGTTCTTAAAATCACTCTTCACTTCACAATTATCACTAACATTTTAAAAACTATTTTAAAATACTCATTCCTTTTAAAATAAATCAATTTCTAAAAAACCTTCAGTGTTAATCGATTAACACTTTGGTTAACCGATTAACACACTTCAATTTTAAGTATTTGGTGATTTTACAACAGTAACCGATTAACCCCTAGGGTTAATCGATTAACACATAAAAAATTTGAATATTTTGAACGTTGTGAAGGTGTTAACCGATTAACCTATTTGGTTAACAGATTAACACTGTAGCTGCAAGTAAAAATGGCAGTTGTTCATGGAAAATTGCATTGATTACCATTTCTTTTACTGGCTATTTTTGCTGCATCAAAAACACACCCTTTTGAACAGGTGTTTTATGCATATAAATTGATCTTAATTTCAAAACTAAAAAAACACCTTCAAGAAACAAAATCTCTCAAATTACTCACATTCTTCAATCTTTGAATTTTCATTATAAGTGTTCAAAACCACATTTTGAAAGAATCCATTAAATTAACTTTCACACTCTCATTGCTTCCTTTCACAAAGAACACTTGTATAATTACCTGAGTAACATTTGTTTCAAGAAGAAGATCAATCTTGAAGATTGATAACAACTCTCTATCAAATATTTCTCAAAGATCATTTTTTGTATTACCTTGTTGTCCAGGACTGTTGGAAACAAGTGAAATGTCTTGAAGAGGATTTTTCTTCAACACTTTGATTACCTATAGGTTTAGATAGTAAGCATCACCTTTGGTATGATTAGGCTTTGCAATTATTCTGAACTATAGTGAAATTCTCTTTCGTGTTGAAAGGGTAGTGGAGTACTCTCGGAGTGTGAGGGGAACCACTATAAATTTCTTGTGTCTCTTTTTTCTTTCCTGCCTTTACTTTCAAGTCACTAACTAATAACCGGAAAAAGAACCAAGGAACCATACAAGATTGCAAATAATTTTTAAGATCCTAATTCACCACCCTCTTAGGCATAATTACTACTTACAGTATAATGTTTACTTATATTTGATCACATGTTCTATTAGGGCTCCTAGTCCAACTTAATTTATGATTAAGTTTGGAGTAGGATATATATTAGGCTCTCAATACTTTGCATGGAAATTTAAGGTAGTCCCTTTTTGACCTCAACCTTAGGTCTATTTTTGTATGATAATATTAGGTAGACTTTCCTTTTCTCATCCTCAACTATAGGGCCATATTGCATGAGAACGTCTAGATGAGTTTCCCTTAGATTTTATCTTTTCCCTTTGAGTCTCTCTCTTCTTTCACAAAACAAAATCAAAACATGTAATAAATACGATGAGCATTATGCACCACGAGCCTTAAGTATATGGGAAATGATGAGTAGGGATTCTCTCCTTACTTCTTCTAAAGTGTTTAGCATACGTCTTGTTTGGGGGCGATCGTGCAACACATTCGCTCATATGTCATATAATTTAGTGTAATACGAATCTCAAACAAAATCAATTCACTTCTAATAAAACTCTTTAAAAAATTCAAATCATTTTTGTCCTTCGGAATTTTTTGTCAAACTTTTTCAAAAAGAGCATGTTATTTCAGTTCTATCGCAAAAAGGAATCGATCCTAACTATTGGGACGCGCACTTAGCATCGCTCATAAAAAACACTTAACAATTCATAGGTCAAATTATGAATGCTCTGATTTCTTTATTCTTTTCTGAATGAGGATACGTAGGCACAAGACAACAAAGTCTTGGCAAGCAACCTTCCCTCATCAACCGTAGTCCTCCGAACTACGTTGACTCTGACTTTTCCATTGCACGAGGGAATACGTAAGCCTAGGACGGCGAAGTCCTATCGAGTCTTCTTTTTGTGTATCCCTTCTTCGCTTTCCGTTTTCGTTAGCAAATAGGCTTTAGATAAACATAACCTTTGATTAGAACAACAAGAGTGGATCCCGTTGAGTACAACGAGCGCGAAGGAATACCTTTCTCTCGCGTAATCGACTCCCGAACCCAGGATTTGGTTGAGAGACCATGTCTTCTCCCTTTTTAAGGTTTCTTTGATCGCTTCCTTTCCCTCGTCGAGATAAATAACATTCGATGGAGACTCTATTTTTTCCACCGGTTGTTTTTCACAGTTGCGACAATAGCATCCCTCTCTTCCACATCCAGAGTACACGTCTCTCTTCTTCTTCCATAAAACGCGTCTTTCTTTTGCATACTAAAAGGTAATAATGTTCAACATTGTTTCTTCTTTATCTTTCTTCTTCTTCTTCTTCTAAAAGGTGATCATCATATTTCTTCCATTTTACTTTTTACAGGTTATAATATTCATAATTTTTGAAGAAATTTCAAGGCACGTTAGTCCCCAACCTACTTTATCCATTTGATGTTACAAAGGATTTTCATTTGGCATGGTATTTTTTTTTAGTTTCACATGACGCAATATCTACGCATTGTATGTCAAATGTATCAAAATACTCATCAGAAATTTTGGGAGAATCAATAGAAAGTTCTTATGGGTTTGAATAGTGATTATAATATGAAGGTATTTACTCATATTAGATTAATTTATTTATGGTATTTTGTAAATGTAATCATGTGATCCATACACTTTCTTCCATTTTTATTTGTGTAATATTCATCATTTTCGATGAACTTTCAAGGTATTTCATTCCTCCATATGCTTTCCTTCATTTTGGTTTCACATGATTTTCGTGTTTTTTCTACTTGGATCTCTATTTTGAAATGCTCAATTTGTGTTTAGCAGATCAAAAGACAATATAAATGAGAAACTAGTTACCATATTTTTCAAGTATGATTGTGTCCTTAAAAAAATTCAAACTTTACAAGTATGTTGTCTTTGTTTAAGGTGTGCTGATGATAAAATTTGTATGTTTTGTTGATAAAAGTTGATGTCGTTGATGATGATTTGTATGTTTTATTGTTGGTTTTTAATTATATACCTTGTATATTGCAGTTTCACTATGTTAACCCAACACTTCTATTAAATTAGTTTACTAAGTCATATGTAGTTGAGTGTTTTACCAACCTAGCACTGGATAAAAAACATTTCTAATTGAATTAGAAATTTCTAATATAAAAAATTAAGTTATTTTAGAAAACAACTTACATTGATAAAGGTTTATCAAGTTTTCTTCCTTGCATTTTATGTAACTTTCTCCCTTTTTGAGAGTTAGAATTTGGTTTAATGCTTGTAACTCTTCAATAAACACTTTATTCTTTACTAGTTCAATGAACTAGTAGAGAATGAAATATGGGTTGAAGAGTCACAAGCATTGAACCTAATTCTAAGACTTAAAAAAAGCAAGTGAGATACATAAAATGAAAGTAAAAAAGCTTGGAAAACATTGATCATTGTAACTTGTTATTCTAATATAACTTAATTTGTAAAACTATTACTTTCTATATCATATTAAAAGGTTAGATGTTTAGTGCGTAGTTGATGAAATAAGCATTCCACATATGTAATAATAAAGTCAAAAGAATATATCACTATGATTGAAAGCTAAAACTTTAGTTAAAGGTTGTTTAAACAACAAAAATGGTGTTGTTGGGTATCGAACCCATAACTTTTATACTTTTCATTACAGTTATTTAAAATAATTGTGGTTATAGGTAGTGTGCTTTCCAATTTTTTACCACGGGCACTAGACCATGATTGTAAATAACCCACATACAATCACTAGACCATGGTTTTAAAAAATTCTGAAGTTTTCTATCACTATTGTGACATGCCTGAAGGGAAATCAAGATCCAAAATGCAATGAAATTAAAAATTTCCCTTTAGTGATCCTTATGAATGGTCATGATCAGTGATAGAAACGGTTACCTCTTGTGACGATGAAACCTTTGATGCTAAACCGAAGGAGTGGTCACGAGCATTGAACGATGAATGACGCCTCTACTCAGTCCATACAAAGAGATTCCTTCAGTCTCAATGCTAGCTATTATGATTGAAGGCTTTGAGAGAGAGAGAGAGAGAGAGAGAGAGAGAGAGAGAGAGAGAGAGAGAGAGAGAGAGAGAGAGAGAGAGAGAGAGAGAGAGAGAGAGGGGGGGGGGGGAATACGGTTAGGGTTCCACAGTCCGAATTTTCATTAAAAGTGTATGCTTTTGCACAAGGGTTCTATTTATAGAACCAGTTGTATGGGCTACAAGCTAAAAAGGCCACTTAAGTGTATGTGCACCATATCTTATGGTGTACTGTATATCACCTAAGTGCGTGGTACCTTACTACATTCTGTATTCTATTTAAGTGCAGCATACCTTACGATGTTCTACATTTACTTAAGTGCACTGTATCTTACGATATTTTTATTTACTCTACCTCTTACCAATTTGTCCTTATGTGTGTGACCCTATAGGTTTTTGCGACTTTGGCAATTATATTAAATCACACATTTAACATAATAAATAATGAGGGGTATCTAGCAACACATCACTTCTACCCAATCACGAAAATTTCATGTGATCAGACAAAACCTTTTGTGATAATACTTATGTGTGTAATTACCCTTTTGCCCTTATATTTATATTAAACACAAGGCATATATCGTGTCATCCTTGTCCAGTTCAATATTGGACCCTTAGTCATTTATCATGTTATGCAGGATGGGCAAATTTCATCCAGGTCACTCATGTCCCTCAACATACTTTGTGGAGTATCCATCAAATGTCTTTATAGTCATCCAGTTTCGAACAATGCTAGATCAACAATAAAGTACTCGACTCTACATCTAAGGTCCATGGTAGTTTCAGGTCGAAGGATGGTATACACCATTATCACCATGAGAGTAACTTATGACACTTTGCATAAAATTCTATGTAGTACTCTCATAGCGGGTTAAACCAGTATAAATATTACTCCTGATATTCATACCTATGATAAGACTTGATAACTCCTTATCCATGATCCATGAGATGTGATCATCAGTCAATCTACATAATAGTCTTAATGCTTTAAGGTTATCTCACTTCACAATAAAGCTCGACTACGGATACTTTAAGAATAGTATCCTTATGTTTAATGAGATCTCATTGTTAAGTCACACTTACTATTTTATTAAACGGACTAGCTATTCTAGGGACTTTATTATTCTGGAAAGAAAAACATAATAAAGAAATGCCTTTTTTTACTAATAAATAATTCAATACAAGTACCAAAAGTATTAGCCTCTATGGCTTACACCAACAGTGTCAATAAAGTATGAGGAAATCAGATTCTTATGATAAGAGGAGACACGAGGAATTATCCAAAAAGAGGTTTATAAAAAATGAAAGAAGAATTTGAAAAAAATAAGAAGAATGGAGGAGAGATAACATGAACTAGGAAACAAAAGCCTAAGGAATCCTATGCACGGGTTTAACATGTCGTAAGACATCCGAGTAATAATGAATTTTTCCCCATTATAACTCTTAAACTTTATATTCAGTCCCTTAAGTTACCTCTCAGTAATTACCCAAAAATGATCTCGTCTCCCCCATATATTCAAAATTCAATTTTTACTGTCCCTCTCTTTCACCATTATTAAATTATATCTCAAATTTAAAAAAAAAATACTCACTTTCTCCTTTGCAAGACAACCACCTTGGCCATCATCTTTGTTATCTTCCCTCATTGACCTACTTGTTCCTAAACTACTCATTAAAACCATTCATCCTTTCATTAATGGAACCAATCTCAAATGGAAAAAGAATCAAAACATGCGTAAAAAGAACTCCACTTCTCACATAGTTTACTCTGATTCAAATTCCTTAAACAATCAGACTTTTGTGAATGATGAAGATTAAAGGAGATACACCAAAGTGTTTCCTGCAATAAATGTGCTTTCTAAAAGGGGATTTATATTTGACACGGAAGATGAGAACCTTGGTCTTACTGATGAGATCGAGCACGTCATAACTAGGCAGAAATGGAATAAATTTTACAAGCACCCACAATCTTATAACACTCAAATTCTGTAAGAGACATGGAGTTATAGATAAGCCAATTGATGAAATTTGCAACCCTTAACTTGGATTTGACAAAGCAACTATTTTGAATTTGTTGAAGGCAAATTGTAAGGAAATCCAGCTATAGATACTTCAGAAGAAATCAGAAGCAAGTTCTTCAAGAACTACAACAAATGACGCTTTTTATGACGAAGATTTCACAACGAACAATATAAAATTGAGGGTTTATGTAACGGGAACGCCTTGTTTTTTTATAAAAAAATCAATCAGTTACTTCGGTTTTTTTTTTAAAAAGGCAACATAAAAATATGCTAAGAGTTTGAGATTCAATTCTCAGCTCCTGCACTTTTATGTTTTATATGGAACCAAAAAGGTGCCTTTAGTTTTTATAGATTTTACGTCGGATATGGTACATCGATTTTTATGAAAACCGAGATAAATACTCTCTAATGTTTTATTCTTTTAGGAATAAAAAATGTGCCTTTAGTTTTTATAGATTTTATGTCGGATATGTTACCTCGGTTTTCATGAAAACCGAAATAAATACTCTCTAAGTTTTTATTCTTTTTGGAACCAAAAAGTAACCTTTATTTTTTAAATATTTTACGTTGGATATGTAACCTCGGTTTTCAGTATAACCGCGATAAATATTCTTTATATTTCTTATTCACTCAGTGTCTACCTCATTCACTTCTTGATCCCTACTAAAAGAATACTTCTTCTCCAGCCAATGAAAGAACACTTATTCTCCAAGGATCCCTAGAGAACGAAAAAACTCTCTCACCATTATTCTCTGGAATATTATTACTGTTGTTGTTGTTCTTGTTGTTACTTTGGTCCATTACTGTTGTTGTTGTTATGTACTATTTTTACTGGCAGTGTACTATTTTTTTCTCAGAAGCTTTATGTGATTATGGATCGTAGTTGGATGAAAGCCAATAGATTAAGTGTAGAGTATGAGAATTTATTGAAACAATTTCTTGATTTGGCTAAAAAAGACCTTCCTGATAATAATGAGAATTTTTGGTGTCCTTGTAAAAACAGCTTTAATACGATAAAAAAAACATCATAGGGATGTTATATTCAATCGTTGTAGTTGTGATAGAACTATTCAAAATTATACAAAATGGGCATGGCATGGTGAAGCAACAAAAAAAAGACCTCTGTCACAAACAATTCAAGATGATAAAGTTATGAATGATACTCTAGAAGACATCATTCGTGATATTAGAGTTGATGCTTTTAAGAATGCTAATGTGGTAGATACTTTGCGAAGAGACATGAAATATTCGTTGTATTCGAATGTAAAAAATTTACAAGATTATCGGCTGTGCTAAGACTAATTAATCTTAAGGAAATATATGGGTGGACGATAAAAGTTTCACTTAATTGTTGAAATAAATGCTTCCTGAAGGTAATATGTTGTTGAACGGTACATATGAAGCCAAGAAGATATTGTATCCAATGGGTTTGGACTATGTTAAAATACATGCATGTAGTAATGATTACATAACATATAAGAAACATTTTGAAAACTTAAAGGAGTTCCCGAGGTGCGGGGAGTTCGCTACAAGAAGAAGGACAATGGTGTTGATGAAGATGATTATGCAACTAGCAAGGATGTTCCTACCAAAGTGATGTGGTACCTACCGATAATTCCAAGGTTTAAGAGAATTTTTTATAATGTTAGTGACACAAAGAATACTAGATGGCATGCAGATGAAAGAGTGTGTGATGGAAAAATTCGCCATGTAGCTGATTCATTGCAATGGAAGAAAATTGATTCCATGTATTCATATTTTTCCCTTGAACCTAGGAACCTTAGGCTTGGACTTGCCACCGAAGAAATGAACCCTTTTAGTAGTTTGAGTACTAACCATACGTCATAGCCTGTTCTTCTCGTACTTTACAAGCTATCTCCATGGTTGTTCATGAAGCACAAGTATATGATGCTAATGATGATGATTTTGGGTCAAAAGTAACCGGGCAATGACATTGATGTTTATTTAACGCCATTGATTGAAGATTTATGACTTTTGTGGGAGGAGAGTGTTGATGATACGTATACAGGTGATAAATTTAGATAGTGTGCCATGTTAGTTTGCACAATCATCGGCTTTCGTGCATATGGTGATTTGTCAGGATATAACGCCAAGGGACATAAGGAATGTCCTATATGTGAAGTTGATACATGTCACCACCAATTACAAAATGGAAAAAGACAGTTTGTATTGGGCATCAAAATTTTCTAAGACCTAATCATCCATATCGTAAATTGCGGAAGGCTTTTATTGGAGAGTATGAGTTTGATATCGCTCCAAAGCCCTTAAAATGGGAAGAAAGTTTATAGAAAACAACAACACATTAAGGTTGTCTTTGGAAAGAAACATAAAACATCTGTGGAGAAAAATATTTGGAAAACGAGGTCGGTAGTTTTGATCTTCCATACTGGTCTAATCTTGATGTAAGACATTGTCTTGATGTGATTCATGTGGAGAAAATTGTATGTGATAGTCTGAATGGAACACTTCTCAACATTAAAGGCAAGACAAAAGATACTAAGAAATCTTGCAAAGATATGGTTGTGATGGGTATACGACAAAAGTTAGCCCAAAAAGATGTAAGAAAAAGAATCTATTTGCCCCAACATGTCACACTCTTTCTAAAAAAGAAAAAAAAATTGCAATTGTTTACAGGGTATCAAAGTTCCCCAATGGTACTCATCAAATGTGAAGAAACTTGTGTCATAGAACAATCACAAATTAGTTGGCTTGAAATCTCATGATTGTCATGTCTTGATGCAACAACTTCTACCTGTGGCTATCTGTGACATTTTACCAAGAAATGTAAGGGTAACTATAACCAGATTATGCTTATTCTTCAATGCTATATGTAGTAAAGTTATTGATCCTGCAAATTTAGATGACTCGGAACACGAAGCTGTAGTTATCTTGTGCCAATTAGAGATGTTTTTCCTTCCATCATTCTTTGACATTATGGTTCAGTTAGTTGTTTATTTAGTAAGGGAGATTATAATTTGTGTTCTAGTTTATTTTCAATGGATGTATCCGATAGAGTGTTACATGAAGATATTTAAAAGGTATACAAAGAATCATCATCGTCTGCAAGCTTCAATCGTAGACAGGTACATCACATAAGAAACTATTGAGTTTTGTACAAACTATTTGTCAGAAGCTTCCTTTATAGGAATTCCTGAGTCTCGTCATGATGGATTTTATGATGGTAGAGGTATTCAAGATTTAAATGTTAAGACACTTTCCCGTGAAGTAGTTCTTCAAGCATATTTTCATATATTGAATAACCTTAGTGAAGTTCAATCTCACTTGACCGCTCACAAAATTATTTTAAAGGAAAAATATATGCCGGATGAATGAAAAATGGATGTTGATAGATCATAGAAAAACTTTCATAAATTTGTTTAATGAAAGTATTTCTAAAGAGAGTAGTGCATCGAATCTTTGTAAATGGTTGTCATGTATGCGTAAGCTTAATGTAATTACTTGGAGTGTATACAAAGATTCTAATATTAATTCTATACAAAACCAAAGGATGATTGTAGCACCATGCAAAATAGTGAGGCTATGGTTGAGGTTGAATTCATGTACTTTTCTAGTTCCAAAGATAAAAATCCTGTACTAGCATCTAGAGCATACTTTAGGGTCATTGAGGAGATTTTAGAGATTGCCTATGTTTCTTTTAAAGTGCCTTTATATAAGTGCAAGTGGATTGACAGTAACACTGGTGTAGAAACCGATGAATTGGAATTCATACAGGTCGATATTCGTAAGGCAACTTATAAGAATGAACCTTTCGTCATGGTAACCCAAGTAAAATAAGTTTTTTATGTTACTGATCCTACTAACACTAGATGTTCAATTGTTCTTCAAGGTAAACATCTTACCGATAATAGAGATGAAAATCAAGATTTTAACTATGAAACGCCTTGTTTATCAACACATGTACATCAAGAATCTGAAGAAAATGATTCAGGTGATGTGCATGCTATTAGTCGTGATCATGAAGAGGCGATATGGCAAAACTAGTAAGTAAATGTTGTATATCCCTTTGAAATTTATAATTAATCATATTACTCCTTTTTAATCCTTGTACTATATATTTATAATTTCGTTGATTGACCTAATTAGTATCAAATGTTTCTCAATCAATAGGTGCTTAAGGACCAGTGGCAAATCCTAATGGGCAGTCTACAAAACTTTCTATTTTGGTTATTGCTTTTAATTTATAACCCTTTGTTTTAGGTTTGAAAATGGCTCTGTAATTGGTTATGTAATACAGGTTCCAAAAAATATGAATCTATAATCCTGTAATTGGTTCTAAAAATATGGTTCTATATACAGGAATATGGTTATGCAAGTAGTTATGTAATACATGTGAAAATGATAGTACAAAAAAACTTAACCCTCGGGGTTTTCATAAAACTGAGGTAATAACATTGAGATATTACCTTGGTGTTAAATAAACAGAGGTAATAACATTGAGATATTACCTTGGTGTTAAAAAACCAAGGTAATAACATTGGGCATGCCATTCAGTTTTGAAAATGCTAAACATGTTGGTGTTGGGGATCGAACCCATGACCTTTTTAATTTCTAACCTCGATTTTAGAATCACTAAGGTGACAAGTGATTGCTTTTTATGTCGCCATCCGTTACCTCACTTGTGTAGCTGAGGTTAAATGCATTATGAGGCCGATGTTAGATGTGTTATTTGTAGTAGTGAAGGAACAATGAAGAACTCTTATGGGAGACTCTACAATAAATTGAGAGGGGCCTATGAGAGTTCTAAAGGTTTGTTAAGAACCAATACAACAGGCACAAAAGTTTGTACAGTCTTCACAAGAGTTTGTTAATGAACCGACCCCCAATTTATTAGGAGAATAACCTGTTGAAGAAACTAACATCCATGAAAAGCAACCTGAAAAGAAAGAGTAACCTGAAGTTAACCTGGTGAAAAAGCCGAAGAAAGAAAAGAGTAAGAAGAAAAGTGTGTCCTTTTGACGACCGAGTTTGTTCGAGAGGTGACTCTTGTTGCGGAAGAAGAAAGACCCAAGAAAAATAAGAAATTAAAGAAAGAAACAAAGAAAATAAAGAGTTTATAAAATAAAACAAGGGAATAGGAACCAAAAATAGAAAAAGACTTTGACATGAATGAACTAGAAAGAAATGAGTTAGAGGATGACATGGATGAATAAATAGTGGTTGAAAAGGGACTAAGGGATAAAGAACCTGGAATTTTTGATGAAGATGAGCTAAATGATGAAGCCAACTAGAATAAAGAGGAAGAAATCAACAATGAAAATGAAAAGAAGAATTTTGAAGAAATTGATAAGAAGAAGGACAACAATGAAAATGACAATGCTAAAAATAAGGAAGATGAAGATGTAAACAAGGAGCAACCTGAAATAGAGGAAGAGGTTGAACCTATTATGGATATTTTGTCTTTTGTTTCTGTATAGGTACCAATAGAAAAAGAACCGACTAAAGTAGAACAAACCCAACCTAAGCAAGACATACAAAAAGATGATGATGATGATGATGAAAGCATTGAGTACCCTTCCATTTTTAAAACTAAAGTTTCATGGGGGTGATACATTTTTGTAATGTGAAATAATGGTATATATTTGTTTTTTTGATCGATCACCCTAGAAATAAGTAAAAGTTGGTTAAGGGTTGAGAGATTCATTAACTAACGAACTTCATAAGTAAGTGTAGTTGAAAATAGTATGATAGACATATTCACTATATGATTCACTTTAGAGATAAAGGACTACAACCATATGGAAAATTAGGAGATGCAAAAAAAACATGTTTTATTTCTATTATGAGTTCTCAATAGTAGTTCCCTTGACTTACCGCATATCCCTTGGTGTTATAGATATACACCATTAGATCACCTTCTGCCTCATCTATCACGACTTATCTCATTAGACACACACAAAATATGAATTTCATTAGATGGATCATTTCCCAACATGCCTCTTAATATTGATTTAACTTCTTTATCTTCACTCATATCTTATTGTTTTTTGACCTGAATCTATGACAACTTAATATTATTTCTACCTTTTGCTCATGGATATTCACAATATTTTAAAGAAAGAATCAATTTCAGTTATCATAATCTCTATGGGATCGACACTATTACTTTTATGTCACTTGCTACTATTTGATTGTGTGTACTTGCACATAACAATAGTTCACATAACAGGTAACATCCTTGCTTCCTTCATATGATAATATTCATACGGATCAGCTAGGTTAGGTATGGAATTAAATTTAAACATCGAACATAGGTGTCTCAACTAAGACTTTGCTTCCCCATCTGATGGTGAATAGTGTATTGTTTCTCTGCATGTTTTCAATGAAATTTTGTTATCCTATGGGCCTGGCTTTGGAGACCTGGTAGTTTGATCATGTCGGACCAGGGATTGATGTTCATGGGATGTGCTTATAAGTTATCTTGTACAGACTCCTACATTGGTGGAAAGAGTTTTGGTTTTCTCAATGTTCTCATCCTTCAAGCGTAGTAGTTCCCAAACAACTTCACTTTTTGATGCAGTACTCAATAGTCAGACAAAAGAGGATTCTTACTAGAAGGTCGTCGAAAGCAACTGCCCACTATATGTAAGTGATGAGAACAAGATATAGTGAGTAGATTCGAAGTGTTCATGTTTTTGAGTCATGGAACTGCAGAGCATTATCTATGATGATCATTGCTTCAACCACAAATAATCATGCTTTGGAAGTTTCTTTCATGTTGTTACAATTAAATATCTTTAGTCGTAACACGAACTTCATCATAACCTGCTAGATATGGCCTAAGGCGTTCTTCATTCATCATTTAGAGATTCTTCGTCCCCTAAGTAAGGTTTTCCGGTAATGGATATACACTAGCAGTAGTTATAAACTCTTCGTATCTCCTAAATATTCATGGTAAGTATCGTGTTAAAGGTGGATAATTGAGGTGATGCGATATCAAAAGGTTTATCAGGAATATTTAGCATGATCTTGGAGGCAATTACATCTCTTCTTTGGTAATTCTAGAATAGATATGGATTTGGATCTAGGGTCATACGTTGTTTTACCCCGTAGAGTTAGCGTGGGAATTAGAGATTTGGAAATTTTATGAATCGAAGTTGAAATGATTATCAATTGGATCGAACACAACAAATATTCACATTTGATTCTAATTTCTTTTAATTCAGGCGTGGAAACATAACAATGGTGTTGTTTGTGGGAGTGGAAGTTGGTTTTAAATTGAGTGAAATCAATTCACTTTTTTCCCCAAGTTTATGTAATGGGCCTCCCATTAAGCATAATTTTACCCTCGATAAGTAAGTTAGCATGCTTCTATAATGGAACTTGGCACATGCCTAAGGGAGCTCAGAAAGGAACTATTTGATTTTTTTCATATTCAAAGTTTTCAACACTAAATTAATTCTAAAGAAAAACTATCCTAGAAATAAAAAGTTTCAAAAAAGGGTAAGGTTGTCTCCTAACAAGCGCTTTACGCTATTAGCTTGATACCTTTAATGCTAGGTTATACCAATCATATGAAGACATACCTTATGATCTTTTATCCTTACCTTAACTTGAACTTTGTCAATATCCAAAAGCATCCTTTTGGTCTTCAAGAAGGGTCTTCCTAAAATAAGAGGTATCTTCGGATTTTCCTCGATGTATTGTGTTGTCGTTTGTTCTTTAGATTATAAGGATCTTCCTTATAATAATAAAAAATTCTTAATAGTTTCCAAAAAAAATTTGGTTCACAAATGTATTGTATTGTCGTTTCTGGTATGTTTCTAAAAAAAAAAAGCAAGTTAAGAAATGAGAATTCTATAAAATCAAAAAATATATATATTTAAAAAAAAAAACAAAATATTACACCACAGGTTGGTTCTTGCAACTGTGGAGATATGTAGCACACTATCTAATTTAATGAACGTCAAAATGGTGTTTTTGGATATTGAACCAATGGCCTTTAAATTTTTCACGTTGATAGTTTATTACAATCGTGGTGATATGTAATGTGCTTTCTAGATTATTACCACAACCAATAGCCTGGGGTGATAATTACCTCACTTACTATCACACCCTACATTAGCGCGGACCATCAACCATGGTTAAATTTATACTCCGACCATTGTGAAATCTATACTTTGTGGAAGTGGTAATGACTATAAAAACTAACGCCAATCCCTCATGGCGATATCATTTTTATCATAGCTTAAAAGCAAGTGTAATTTTTACCATCTTCACAAGGACTAATTGTGCTTTAAATATTGTTAAATAGTTTATATGCCCTTAAGAAGGATTTATAATTTGTTTGTTTGTGAATGCAGAAAATAAAATAACAGAAAGAAAATGAAATTCGATGTTCAACAGTTGAGAAAACTTGTTGGGTTAGATTTCATCAACCTATTATTATGTATTATCATTGACTATTAATATGCAATTCTACTATGATATTAATATTACCACCCATAGCTCTCATCTTATCTCATGTTTGAGTCAACAACGTGAGATTAGTCATATTACATGTCGCTACGCGAAAAATGACACAGAGTCGCCACCGGATTTTATTCATCCCAAGGAGGGAAAGGGAAATAACGATAAAACCTTTAGGAATAGAGCATGGTCATCACAACCAAGTTTTAGGGTTCGGGAGTCGGTTATGCGAGGGGAAGGTATTAGCAC
This sequence comes from Lathyrus sativus, assembly GCA_963859935.3. Lineage (NCBI taxonomy): Eukaryota > Viridiplantae > Streptophyta > Magnoliopsida > Fabales > Fabaceae > Lathyrus > Lathyrus sativus. The sequence continues at coordinate 28,600,839 of OZ012738.1, read as the reverse complement.
CTCCTCACATCCATCGTATTCAATAGAAACCTTCTAAGTTGTTTAGCTTGAATTTGTATTTTAATCTAAAAGTTTGCTTGCTTAAGGGAAAAAATGGGTTGTTTTTTATTATGGTGCTCGCCAAGGATTGAGGCCCTTATGCCTACGTATCCTCACTTAAAAGAAGTGAAGAATCAGAGCTCCGTAGTTCAGAGGCTTGCGAAATGATTGCGTGTTGGTTTATGTTATACCTTAAAAATGGGTTTTTGGATTGATGCCCTAAGGCGAAGATAAGTTTGATGAGTTGATGTTTTTTTTAGGATTTTTGAGAAGAAATTGTTCTTAATTAGGATCACAATAAAGACTTTGGATAGAGATGAATGTTTCAAATAACCAAGTCGAGCGCCTTGTATTCAAAACATTCGGAATGAGTGTAGGAGGGATTCCATTCTCATTCCTTCTCCACCACTTTAAAGCTTATGGCGTATAACCCAAATGGTATCTTTATTGTTTTTTTAGATTTTTTATGAGAAAAATACCACTTGATGTTGGATCAAGGGTTTTATTGCTTGTAAAAATGTTTGAAGTGAAGCGAACAAGGTCGATGGCGACGCACAAGGCAATCGACTTACAAGGTTGAAAATGGCTCGATAAAATCGAGAGTTTATTTTTGAAAATAGTTTTTTGAACCAAAAGTCAAAAATGACTGTAATAATATCCACATACAATGGCCCTACGATCACATCAAGTTAATCGACTTGAAAATACGAATAAAAAGAAGAAATGAAAAAAAAAACAGCATGAAAACTATGAAAAGCTCGTTGTGTGAACTTCTTAAGGATTTTTCCAGATCAATACACTATTCACAAACAGGGGCAAAAGGTATTGAAGTTCGCTATGCGAACTTTGCAGCGAAGCTGCCCAAAAAAAACATCCCTAAGTTCGCTGTGCGAACTTGTTGGGGAAAACCACAAAACACACACTATTCACAAACAGAGGCGAAAGGGGACAAAGTTCGCTAACTTTGCAGCGAATGGCTCGCTGGTACAAAATAGGGGAAAACTGGTTGTCCAGTGGTACTTTGAGTACCGCAAAATCGTGTTCGCTAGGCGAAGAAAGTTTCGCAGTGCGAACATGATAGTAGAAATGAGTTTTTTTCAACTTATTTCATTACAATAATCAATCTGTGTTCTTTTTTTTCTTTTGCTTCTTTTACAACATAAACCAACTTCGAGACCAATGATACTTTAGCTGGAAAATAGACAAGCATGCAATGGAATATATAAAGAGGGAAAAGTTTGAAGAAATGGATACCCAAGAGTTGTTGTCTTTCCTGCAAACCTCCACTAGTTTTGGTTAGGTGTTCTCCTTACTCTCCACTCTATGCCTTGAAGGCTCTGTTTTTCAATGGTTTTTCTCAATGTTCCTATGTGACTCTCTTGATTTCTCTTAATCTCATCCTCCTTTATTTGTTGTTGCTCCCTCTCTTTTTATGCTCAAAACATTAGGGTTTTTACTTGTTTCAAAAACTTCAAATTTCTTCATTGGGGAATACCTTTTACCACTTTCTTGATGTCACTCTCTTTCTTTCCATTTTCATGAATGTTGCTTTTCTGCACTAGCTGTTGCACTTTGCCTAGGCCTGTTTTTTTCCTCCCCTTTTACATTGCTCTCCTTTATTCATTTGTTCTTGGGTTGTCCTTGTAGTCCATGCTCCTCCCCTTGACAGAATTTTGAAAATCTGAATTTTGGTATGTATGTGAACCCACATGAACTAGTTCCTTAAGTTTGTGACATGGTTTGTTTAGTTGTGAGTTAGTTGGTCATGTGGCTGTTTTGGATTAATTTGAAGTTGCCCATAAATAAGCATAAATGGTCTTGCTATTGAAAGGTTCCAATGTTGAATTAACCCTGATTATTTTCCTTGGATATTTGTGGGCATAATGTGGAACATGTAAACTTGTTGGGGTAAGAAGGGTACCATAGCATGAATTTGATTAAAAACTTGAATTAAGATTAGAAATAGCTTAATTTCTAAACATTACTTAGAGTTGGAAACTTTGTAACAAACGTGATATTCTTGTAATGTCATGAAATTCCCTTTGTAATATTCTAGTCTTGAATTCATGAATCTTAAATTTTGAATGATGGATTTCCCTTATACCATTATTTGAAATGGATGAAGTCTTGAATTATGAACTTGTGATCTTTTGAATTCCACTTGAACATAGAATTTGAAACAAAGTAGGATGAAGTAATCTTGAATTAGGCCTTGCCATTCCTGTTCATTAGGAATATTGATCTTGAATATCCTAATATTTTTCAAGTAACTTCTCTTTGGAGAAATCTACATGAGTAGACTTTCTAACTTGAATCAAACCTAAGATGATGAACATTTCTTCAACGTAGCCCATGATAGGCAATTTCTCTTATTTGAAATGGAAAACAACAAACCGAACCAATCCTTACCTTATAAACCCACATGCTCGATATGCACTAGAACGATGTATGATATGATGAATGTAGGATATGAAAGGCTAAAGGTAAAAATGAGGGTGTGACATTACCTAATAAACAATCTCTCACCATATTAACTATTGCGAAAACACTATTCTTCAATAGTTCATACAAATAATGAATCTAAATATATGTCCAGCCATAAGTATATCCAATAGGTGAAAAGGTTGGATCTAGTAATGACCAATACTTTTCGCCTATCAAGTCATACCATGAAAATATGTTTAGGTAGCTAATATAAAACAAGTATTAAGAAGAATAAATTTATCAATATTAAAACTTAAGAAGAATTACATAAAACACCATAATCAGGATTAAGACATGATCATTAGAAAGACTACGTCTAATCCCAACAAATAGAAAATTAGCTACTCTTACTCATCGTAGATTTACAATTAAGCCCCACAAGAAAGATGTTGAAGAGAAATTGTTACCAATTCCTCAATCATCACTTTTGCCAACAATCTCACTCTCTTTTCTCTCCTATTGTATTTCTAGTCCAAAATGTACTTCTCTCACTCCATACCAATATAACTACCTAAGTATATCAACTTACACCAAGTTATCATAAACTGAACAACTTGAACCCTTAATTGTAGTGTCATTGCCTACTAGTTTTGCTAAGTGAGGTTCATAGCTTTCTTAGTGCGCCTACAATCTTCCTCATTAAGAAATGCCAGCTCATCTGTAAGTGGTATTGGTTTTCTTAACCTTGATTAGTGCCCATCTAGCTCGCTTGGTGAGAAAACTCTTTCTTTATCCTGAATTAACTTGACCCTGAAGCTTGCTATCACACTATATCTCATTTAGCGTGACTACTAACGAGCTTTGGTATTTGGCCATGGTTACTTGGCCTTTTTCTTCCCTTTTATGGTTTGAAGAGGTATTTTCAATGGCTAAGCGAGCCTTGATGCGTAAGTTGTGCATTTTGTCTATTTTTTGCTTTCTTGGTCCTTTTTACCTGTACTTAATAAATATGTTAGGCAAGAATATGGGAATGAACGGTCTGGAAAAGGGGGTTGAATAAGGAAATCCTCTTAAACAATTTTTCAAAATGTTTTCTTGCACAAAATTAGACTTCAATTAGAAAAAGTAAAATACGAAGGATGGACACTACTACAAAAAGAACATTTTACCATAGTTGGTTGAACGGTTGGTAAAGCACTCAAACCACAAACGATATAATAAACTCATCTTCTAGGACTTGCTAGTTGAACAAAATGAAAGCTACAATGTAGAAGGAATAATATTAATAATAACATACCTACACAAACACATCATACAAAAACACAAATAACAAAATTTATCTATAAAAAATAATAACTTACCTGAACAAAACAACAATACACCTCAACAAAAACATCAAGATTCTTCAACCAAACATCTAAAATAACACAAATAGTAACATTTATAAATAAAATGCAACAACTTACCTTAACAAAACAACAACATACCTCAACAAAAATATCAACATACTTCAACAAAAACATCTAAAAGAACACTAACAATAACATCTAACAAAAATATTCAACAACTTGCCTTACCAAAACAAGTTGGAGAATTTATATTGTAGTTTTGTAAAGGTATGATGGATTTTTTAGAGATTGTGATAAGGTGAGATAAGTTAGAGCTTCACTTTAAGCACAGTCTATTCTAAAGTGAATTCAGTTAACTTATATAGGGAATCTATTTCACTATGAATGATAAAATGAATCTGGTGAATTATCCTAATATTTAACTACAATTTTCAATCTATATTATGGTGAAAAGTGTTTGATTTTAATTTAAAAATATAAATTAAGGGAACACACCTTTTTGCAACCAAAAAACTTAAAATTGCTGATGTTGAGATTCAAAATGTGCCACTCATTCACATATCACAACGGTTGTTTATTGGACTGTGGTTATATGTGAGTTAAAAATAAAAAATGAAAGCTACGTAATGAGTATATATTACTTTGGTTGATTAAGTGGTCGTACTAATAAAGTTTTATGAAATTTCCTTTTTGTAGTAGTGGGATTCAAGAATACTTTGTTTCGTTGTCTTTCTAACATGTCTGATTCAACCATAGTTGATGTAAGCATAGATAAATGAAGTTTCTTTAACAAGAAATTATATTTTTTTCATAACGAAATTTTGGACATAGCTCAAAATTGAGTTATAATAATAATTGATTAATCCAAGCTAGATTTAATGTAATCTTAATCAGGATATATAATAGTCAATGAACTAGCTTAGAATGATTGGATAACTTTTAACTTAGTTATGCAACAACCTTTGCTTAGTTCCACCAAATTCTTCCTTAAAGTATAGAGAAACTCTTCTCTTGTAGCATAAAGCACCACCAAATACCATAAGAAAAAAGTGATTCTTTTTCCTAATAAATACATTAAAAACTTCACATAAAAACTTTAGCTTCTCTAATGTACCTTGGATCTATCTCTCACACTTAATCTTTAAAGTTAATCACTACAATAGTATTTTCTTAGTACAAGGTTAAAGATGATGAAGGATATCTAAATAGTCTAACACAACACATATACAAACTCAAAAAATAAATATTCTATAAATTTTTTCACAAGGTTAAAATAATGAGATAGTATGTTTGTAAATGAAGAAAACTCTTATGGTTTTTTTCAAGATTCCTGACAAAATGGGTATGGATCTCAACAAATCACATACTGGAAGAATCTAGTTGTGAAAAATCTCTTTCTTGGTGAATATCCTTGAGTTAATCAGCTTAACTATCTAACTGGCCAATTTCAACTGATTAACCAACCCTTTTTCAAATAGACAATGAAAAGGTTTAAATAGGTGCTAGAGGTTAGGCACAAAAAGGTGAAGAAAAAAATACATAAGGATTAAAGTCAAATCATGAGGTTACAATTTGAATCAAATAAAGAATGATTTGAATCAAAGGTAGTAAAATTAAATAATTTGTCATTTGATTTGACTAATTTTTTGTGACTATGATTCGAGTCATGCCAAAGCATGATTCGATTCACACTTAGTTTTGAAAAGAATTTTGAGTCACATGATTATAATAAAGATCCTTGTGATTCAATTCAAGGAGTGTTGTGACTCGAATCACACACATCTCTGATTCGAACTAGGTCAACATATCCAAATTATAAACTTTAAGTGAATGTTTGATTTAAATCACAACATGTCTAATTTGAATCAAGCTTCATAGAAACCTTGATTTAAGTATTATAACTTGTGATTCAAGCTACACTTAACATGTTTATAATATTTTTCTAATAAATTGGAGGATTTTTAATTGATTGATTGGAAAATAAGTTAATATACCTACGTATTTTATGTATTTTTTGCACTTATCAATAATCGATTGAAGAAGCCTAGTGATAATTTAAAAACACATGAGAAATATAAAAATAAACTCCCTTCTACTCATTCTCTTGCTCTTAGATTTTTCACATACACTTAAATATTATTTTAGTGCTAAGAGAGCAAACACATAACTAACTATGTCTTGTGTAAACTAATGTTGATCGGTAATTCTAAATTAGTAGAGGCTTGTTATCTTGGACTCTGATATATTGTTCTATAGGTTTCAAGCTAAAATTGAGATAAAAGCTTGTGTAATAGTGTTGTGGGTTATGGATGTGAGAAAAATACAATAAGGGGGTTTAATTGTGTTATCTTTCTCTAACTTTTCCTTATTTTCCATCATAACTAGATTCTAAACACTCAGCTCAGAGTTCGAATCAGATTCACTCAGAGTCTGAACTCTTGAATTTCTTTATCAGAATCTGACTCAGAGGTAAACAAATGATAACAACAGAATATAGTTTAGAAGCATGTAACGTAAAGCAAGAAACACAAGCAACTATCTTGGTTCCTCTCACAATGTGAGAGTAGTCTAATCCCCTTGCACTTCCAAGGTATTTCCACTTATAACCAAACTGATTACAAATGCTCAAGCACCAAGGAAGAGACTTACAATGCTCAAACCCACAAGTAAGAGTCTTCAATGCTCAAGTACACAAGCAAGAGACTTACAATGCTCAAAACCTCAAGTAAGAGACTTATGTGCTCAATCACTTAGTAAAGAGACTTAAAATGCTCAAGCACTAAAACAAGAGACTTCTGACTCTATAACAAATTATTAAGAGATTTGGGTAACAACTACACTTGATATACAATCAGAGGTGTAAACAGAATACAACTTAGGAAGACTCTAAGTCTTAAGAACTTCTAAAATATACATAATTTTTAACATGTTCTAAGTTTAACTTGTTTTTGACAGAGTGATTTAACTTTGTAATATTAAGATTCAGAGTCTTGTTATGCAGTGTTGTATTGTTATTCTTCTACTTCTTAAATAGAAAGGAAGAAAAGAGATGTCAAAAACTTTCACCAAAATGTTAGGCTAGCTTTGCACTTGATTAAAAACATCCAGAAAGCACCTTTTTGCAAAAGGAATTATCTATTAAATCTCCAAAAACAAAGAAGAGAGTTTTCCTTAAGTCTTTAAGTGATAAAAAAAAGTCTATGAGTCTGTCAGAGTTGCCTCGATAGAAGAGAACGTGCTTCAGAAGTTGACTTCACTCTTTAGAGGCTGATTACTTCACAATCTGCTTCTTGGCTTTAGAAGCTTCAAAGTCTGGGTCACCAAAGGCTGACTATATTCAGAGTATGAATCACCATCAGATCTAGAGTGTTCAAAAGTGATCTTCAGAAGCAGGGTTTGAACTTCAGACTCATAATTCTCAAGCTTCTCTTTATATGTTCTTAGTCTTATAAACTTGCATACTTGAACAAATGTTAAAATTCCCAACCATTTTTGTTCCAACAAAATGATTGTGTTATAAAAGTTATGTGATTATGGAAACCTCATGGGTTTATACTTGGGCACTTGACGTAGGTATCATTGTTTTGTCCCGAAGCACGATAAAGTATGTTGTGTTCTTCTATGATATCTCATTTATTTATCTTTAAGTTATTATTTACTTATGTTTCTTTTCTTCTTCCATACATCTTCTTAAATTAATTTAAAAATCATTTTTAATGTTCAAGTTACTAAAAAATATTATATATCACAATTCCCTCCTCTCCCTTTTCTCCCTCTTGTGTTTAAAGTCACTTAGATAACACATTACTATCACCTTTACAAAAATAATAGCACTTATGAACACCATATGAATATATCTAAAAACATGATTTTGTATATCTGAGACCTTGGACTTAGAAAATTATTAGCACTCCTTCCCAATCATATCAATCCAAATATTGTCTCATATTTATCAAATGCACCACTTGTCTCATATCCTCATTCAAAATTTGAGATATGCCAAATAGTTCATAAAAATCCTTCCCGTGGTCATTATTAAACACCCTAATTTTAGATTCCCTTCATAATAATTTGAACCTCTAATTTTCGTATCTATCTAATTTTAGCTCTTTTCAATGACATAAATTAGGTTAAACTAAATTTTCCAAACTAAAAATTTACATAATGTATTCTAAGAAAACTCATTAACATATTATGTCAGAATAATTCTCCTTATATAGATCACATTAAGCTTTCGTTTTTGCTCATTATTTTCAAAATTAATAATATATGAGATAGGATATGATATACCTTTTGTGTGTATAATCCCATTTGAAGGTTGTGATATTGATGATGAAATTATGATTTCACAGACTCTTTTGGATGTCATTGTTGAACCTTCAATGAAACATTCCTACACATTTTTAAGTAGTTATGGTGTACGAGAGATGAACGGATAATGAGGATGAATACTAATAGTAATGAGAAAGTGAATGAGTTCTTTAATAGACTTTAGAGGTTAATGGTATTGATCAATGTGCTTTCATGTATAGAGTTTCTGCAATTGCTGCTTAACCTTGAAAATCATGATGGTCATAGTGTTTTGATGATGACAATATTGATGATTGAAGAAGTCGGTGGTAAAATTTAATGTGGTAAGGAACCTAAAGCTTCAAATTTATGAAAGAGAGAAAGTGTGAAAGCTCACATAACCGATCGTGCATTGAGTATAGTGTATAAGTGAATATAGTATTTTAAAATGACAGAGTAACTCATAAGTTACTAAAGCAATTGTCTCACGCTCACCAAATGGGTTAGAGGACTCTCTCATTTCATGAAAATCACTATAAAATGTTTTATGCAATATCTATTTGGATACCAACCCAAATGCTGAAGTATGAGGGAAATTTACATAGGATAATCGATTATCCTTTTGTCTAATCGATTATTTTACCTCATAATCAACTATTAGGATATGTAGTTGATTAGAAACTGAGCAATTTGAAATTTTTCTATATTTTCATTAAATACTCGATTATGTGATGTGCATAATCAATTATGAGCATTAAAAAGGCCATGTGTCATTTTCCTTTTTTAGCTACATTTCCTCCTATATAAGAAGGACGGTTCCTTACTATTTTTCACACCCAAATTCGACTTTAAATCATTCTTATCTCTTTTAGCCTCTCTATCTCTCTCTCATATTATTTATTTCACTAAAAGTTACCTTAGTGTCTTTTTGAATAAAATACTTTTGTAGAGTTTTAGTTGTACTTGTGTTCATTTATTTATCAAGCCCATGGATTATGACCATTAAAAAGCTCATGGATCATTTTCCTTTTGACCTAAACTTTATCATATATAAGGAGGATACCTCCTTACTATTTCTCACACTAGAATTTGAATTTAAATAATTCTTATCTATTTAAACCTTTCTCTCTCTCTCTCTCTCTCTCTCTCTCTCTCTCTTATATTCTTTCTTTCAATAAAATTTTCCTTAGTGACTTTGTGAATGAAATACTTTTGTGAGATTTTAGTTGTACTTGTCTTCATTTAATTTAACAAGAGTGTGATTCTCTTAAAGCCTCTCTTAGTTAGTTATGAAGGTTTTCCGTGAACCTCTATTTGGTTTCCGAGATTAGTCCTGTCAAATTCTCGTTCTTGGCTCGTGAGCTTAACCTGTGAAAAGATCCACTTTGTTTGAGGGATCATCTTGATAAAATCTCTCATATGGCTTAAATAAGTTCGTGGGCGCAACCTAGCAAAAGCTCAAAAGATTGTATAAGTTGAACTCTTAATAAGTTTGTTTCTTGGGGAGAGGATTATGCTAAGAGATCGACCAAACCTCTTTAAATCTTGGTGAAATCTCTCTTATACCTCTCTATATACTTTTGGTCATTTACTTTCTTTTATATATCTTTCCTTCAAATTTCCGCTGCTTTATCTCTATTTTAACTATACTGACACAAATTGTTTTTTAGTAATTAAATATAAATTATTCATGAATTTTAAATACCACAGTTCACCTTCCCTATTGTTCTAAGAGTCACTTGTTCAACAAGTGGTATCAAAGCCTAAATTATGCTTAGGACCCGATGATAATTCCAAATATTTGAGAACCACCTTAAGGTACCCAAGTTTCTAAACTAAAGCTTCACTTAGGAAGATGATGCCTTTTGTATATTAGAGGTGAAAGAGAACTAATTCTCTTTTCCCAACTTAAAATTGGAAAAGTATACCAATGATCCCCAAATACCCGATCAAAGAACTTACCACTAGAAGAAAAGGGATAGATTACAATGGGACACATTACTTTAACATTATTTGAATGCTAACCTTTTTAATTGGACAACCATCTTATCAGGATTGATAGGATACCTTAAAATACCTAAGCACATATCCATAAGCTCCACCAACTACCAAACCCAAATCTTGTAATCATATAGTCTAAGAAACTCCATTTTAATGAGTCATAAGTCTCTTCAAAGTTCTCATTATTCAAGTAGTTCTCTATGAAACACCATGAACCATCCTTTTAGATCTCACCCATTTCTTCCAACCAAGTCCACCCCCACACCCACCCTTTGCTGAGAGGGTTATGTGGTTTTCTTCCTCACTCCTCTCTTAATGCACGAGTGGAAGAAGCCAATTTTTATATCATATTATTTAAGTCGTCTCTATATATCTCTTTAGAAATTTCATGAATATTTACTCTTAAAGAGAACCCATGAGTTAGTGAGTGTTCTACTCTTAGTGAAACCTATTCAATATGAAGAGTCCCATTTTCCTTACTTGAGTTAAACTCTGTGATCTCACCCATTGCTCTCTCAATTTTTAGGTCTTGGTTTCATATACCTTATTGCTCCAAAACTTTAGATTAACCATAAAATCCCTTAGCTTATCTTTAAGAACACATACCATCCAACCTAAGGGCAATGACTTCCTAACTTTAAGCTACAATCTCGGAATAAGAGTCGTTGTTAAGCCAAAAATTGTCGAACATAAAGGTTTTGGCCCTTATATTTAAAAAGAATGCTTAAGAATGATCTAACAGTGATTGAAGACATTTTGAGGGAAGGGCTCATTGATTGGTAGGCCCCTACTTTTCCAACCAAACATTTAATACTAACATACGATCTAAGCGAATCATCACTCAACCATTAGATTGAACCTAGGTATAGTGCCTTCCTAGGAGTTGGATGTCAAAAATTATAAGGGGAAATTAAACAATTCAGTAATATATAATGTCACAAAGCACGTTGGAATCCCATATCACACACCCAACCTTCTTTGCTTATTTAACATGCACTTGGGTACACATTGACAAAAAGTAAGGGGTTATAGTCCACCACCTCCACCACCACAAGCTTTGTGTCTTGAGTCACCTAAAACATTTTTAGAACTTGGAACCACAAGATTTAGTGAATAAGGAAAAATTTGGTGTGGAAAGGGATAGAGAAATTAATTGAGGGTGAGAATATTTTTGTTATAATAGATGAGGATGTCTCCAAGGCATTTATACAAACATTACAAGTTGATTGGGACACAAGTTACATAAGCCAAATAATATAAACACAAAATTCTCAAACCTGTAACCAGTTACACAAAACTGTAACCGGTTATAGTTGGAAAAAATAGAAATTAACCAATAGTGTTAATCGGTTACTGCAAATGCGTAACCAGTTACACCAATACCAAAATCACTTTTCTTCGGCTTATTTGACTTATTTTGACACCTGTAACTAGTTATACACATGTCTTAACCGGTTACATCACTTAAATTATTAAAAAAAACTCTTAACACACCACATTAATTCAAGTGTTCTAAGTCTTCCATGCCCATGTCCATCTTCAACCTCTTGAACACTTCAATTTTGACTCCCTTGGTCAATAAATCAGAAACTTGTTCTTCACTTCTACAATATCCCAATCTCAACCTTCCTTCACTAAAAAGTTCCCTCAAATAGTGAAAACTCATCTCAATATGCTTGATCCTCATATGTGCAATTGGGTTATAATCAAGATTAATCATAGAAATGTTATCAACCAGGAGTGTAACAACATCATCCTTATTGTTGCCCATATCCTTCAATAGATTCATTAGCAACACGACTTAGCACAAATGACAATGTACTCGATCTTGCAAGATGAGAGTGCAACTATTGGTTTCTTCTTCGAACACCATGATATTGGTGTTTCGCTAGGAAAGAGAAATTTATAGCCAATTGACCCTATGACATATCTTAGAATCCTTTTGACTATTGTCAAGTGAGACACTTTCGGTCTCTCCATGAATTTACTCAAATACTGACACTAACCACCAAGTATGGTCGCATATTGCACAAGTAACACAAGGATCCAATCAGCCTCCTAAATTGAGTTGGATCAACATCTTGCTCATGCTCACTTTTCGAAAAATGTAGCCTCAGCTCAGCCGGAGTAATGACACCATTACAATGGTCCATTTCAAAATTCTTAAATATCTCAAGCGCATACCTTCTTTGGTGCATGAGCAGTCCCCTTTTTGACTTATGGAACTCAATTCCAAGGAAGTATATCATGACGCCAAGGTAGGGCATCTCTTTCATAAGTTCACTCTTGAACTTAGAAATATGCTTTCTATTACTGTTGATTATCAATAAGTCGTCTACAAATAGACAAAGGATAATCACTCATTCACTTGTATCTATCTTCACATACACGCCATATTCAGATACACATTTCTTGAAGTTGTCCTCCTTTAGGAAACCATATATCTACTTGTTCCAAGCTCTTGGATCTTGCTTCAAATTGTATAACGTTTTCTTCAACTTGTAGAACTTTAACTCTTTGTTTCTCACAACAAAACTAAGGGGTTATTCTACATACACCTTATTCAAACTGCAGTAAAGCGGCAAGAAGCAAAAATTTAGTTTTGAAGGAATTTCCTCCGGAATTTATATCGTCTCCACAGGGATTGATGAGAGGGAAAGAATATTGTTCAAACGGTCTCTAAATTTCTAAGCTTGTGGTGCAAAAGTTTGGTTGAAAGATTTTAGGCACCAAAAATAAAGGCAGAAAAGATAAAGACTGAAAATATAAAGTAAAGACTGAAATATAAATGGAGCCTTGTTGGGATTGAATCTCATCAATTGATAACACATGCATTCTTCTAATCATATTATACACAACTCAAACATTCGTCTAATATCATCATGTATCACCCACAATAGAGGTTATGTCTAACACAAAGTCGAAAAGCTAACCGCATTGTCTCATCGGTGACATATCACGCAACAAAACCAACACAGAGCATTAAGAGATGATACTCACGTGAATGTTCAACCTAAATCTATGTCTAGAGTTTAGACCCAACATATATTACTTAACATTCATATCAAATTAATAATTTAATTTATATATAACATCATGATCAGACTACGTACACATGATTAACTCTTTTTACATTAATTCACCTAATCTTCCAAATGTATGTGAACATCGTTCTTCATCACTATTATCACGCATCCTTGCAATACCGTTTGTCAAGCGTTATCATGGTCTTTACCGTATTGATGCTACTCATGCTACTTAATTAACATAATAGAATAAATGTGATGCAAATGAATATCAACTCAAAAAACCATGTTAAAAGTTTGCTCATTGATAGATGAAGATCTAAGATCAAAGATTTCAAAAAGGTTTTGTCAAGACCCACAAATAAGAAATCAAAGACAACATCAATTGAGAATCAAAACTAGTTCACAATACATAAATTAGATGAAATACATAAGGTATCAAAAGATTACATCCAAACACCAATAAGAGATCAAAGATCTTACCTTCTCCCTCTTAGGGTTTGTATTTCTCTCTCTAAAATATACTTGAAATAAAGAGAGATAAAATTCTGATCCCAAAAATATAACACACCTTTCTAAAAAGCAAGAAAAGTACTTATATAGTATTTACAAAATATGTCATGTTCGCACTGTGAACTACCTATTCGCCTAGAGAAGTCCCCTTTTTGGCACTTGAAATGCCTCAGGAACAGTTAAACCGACTTTGGAAAATGTTTGAGTTCGCCGTGCGAGTAATTCTTTGCACTACAAACTACCTTGCAACAAGTTCGCACAACAAACTTTGGGTCCTTTAGCTACTGAGTTCCAAGGTTTCCTCCTTGTTGGGACCTCACTGCTACTTTGTCCAGCGAACATTCGCTGGCTGCTCGCTACTATTCTCCCAGCGAATATTGCAGAATCTTCATATTTTTTTGGCTTCCCTGTCCAATATTTTTGTGTCTTACTCATTGATGTTTTATGCCTATATTCTGCACAATAATACACACATCAAATAATCTAAAGGTATTTGTAATATAATTGAAGAAATACACAAGAACAAGAATTAAACCTATAAAAACATGAGAGTTGAGTTGAAAAGTTCCAAAAAAGATGGTTTATTTTAAGTCAAAATTTGTACTTAACACACCTCTTCTATTTTCTACATCAAACAACTTGTAACTGCTGGTATAGTGATACCCTACAAGTATCCTTAACTCTTCCTTATCATCCAGCTTCTTTCTAAGCTGCCCCGGAACATGCCGATATGCTACAGAACCAAAAAACGCTCAAATGGTTCAGATTCAGTTTGAATCCTGACCATTCTTCCTTCGGTGTTACCTTTTCAAGCTTTTTTTTGGAAACCTATTTAACAAATAGGAATTTGTAGATACTGCTTCTCCCCATAACTCTTTCAGAAAGTTATTCCCCTTTAACATGCTTCTTACCATATTCATAACCGATAGATTCTTTCTTTCAGCAACACTATTTTTTTGCGGTGTATAAGATGGTACAACCTCATTTACTATCCCTTCTTGATCATAATACCTCTCAAAGTATTTTGAAATATATTTTCCTTCACCATCTGTTTTGAGCACTTTGAGCTTGTGATCGCTTTGCTGCTCAACCATGGATGTAAACTTCTTAAACACTTCAAATACCTTGTCGTTTCTCTTGATTACGTATGTTTATGGCTTTCTACTATGATCGTCGAAGAATGTGACACAATATCTATTGCCACTAATCGAGTCAACTTGCATCGGTACACACACTTCTGAATACACCACCTCAAGGTGATTCTTGGTTCTACAACCTGCATCCTTGTTGAATTTACCCTTATGATATTTTGTTTACACAAATTTTAGCTGGTATGTTGATCAATGGTAAACCCGTTGCCATTATGTTCTTTTGCAATTCTTTGAGATCTCCGAAATTGAGATGCCCAAGACGATAGTGACATATCCACTCTTCTCGACTTTCTTTTGTAGCAAGACATCTATTCTCCATAACCTTCAACTCAACCTTGAAGGTTTATCTATAGCCGTAGGTGCTTTAAGGACTAAAATCTCATTTTCATATATAACATACAACTCCTTGCTTTTCATGTGAATCTTGTAACCCTTCTCAAGCAATTGGCCATTACTTAGAAGGTTACATTTGATTCCTATAATGTACAGTACATCTTTTATCAAGAAATGTCCATCATCCCTTCTCATGATAAAAACAACACCGATCCCATCGACCGCTAGAGTGATGTCATCTGGGAACTTCACTTTGTTCTTCATGGCAAGATTGATATTAACAAACCAATCCTTCCTCCCTGTCATATGAATAGAACACCCAGAGTCCAAATATCATTCCTCGCTACACTGAACTAAACCTTTCATACTCATCATGACACTTTCTTCTGCCTGTAATCGATTACAATATGTTTCTGCAGCATTTTAAAAACAGTTGTTGATGTTATTATCCCGCAACCTGTTGCTGCTGCATTCATCTTCTATGATCATGACCAAAAATGTATTCTCCTAATCAAACTCTGTTCTTGCAACATTTGTTTCATCTCCTTGAGGATCCTTCTTGTTTGCATTGCACTCTTTTTCAAAATAACCGAAGCTTTGGCAATTAAAGCATTACACCTTACTTTTGTCAAACCTCTTTCTTTCACCTCTAAAGTTTCCTTGACAACCATTTTTGTTGCATCTTCTCTCACCTCTTTGATAAGTCAAATTCTTGGAGCTTTAGGACTTTCTTCCACCAATATTGTGAAAACTCCCTTTACTCTTCATGGGCCATTTTTCTTTCGATCTCTTGTCATTCTCGTTAAAACGAGCTTTCAAAGTGATCTCCGCCTTTACCTTATTATTATTTATCTTCTTCATTCTTTGCTCATGAGCCTCAAGAGAGATTTGCAGCTCCTATTTTCTCATCGTTGCAAAATCCTTTGATTCCTCAATCTCTACAACAACGTTGTCAAATTTTGGCATTAAAGAACACAAGATTTTCGCGACAACATACTACTCCGTGATTGTTTCTCCACATGCCTTCACTTGATTCACTAGGCAAGTGATTCTTGTTTTGAACTCATTTATCGTATTCTTTTCCTCCATTTGAATCATTTCAAGTTGATGCTTGTGAGTTTGTAACCTCGCCACATTCTCCTTGTCAACCCATGTGTATGCGTTCTTTAAGATTTCCTGTGCTTGCCTCGACGGTTCGCAATCACCAACTTTTTCAAAGTTGTCACCATCCACATATTGATTGATAAAAAACAACGCCTCGAAATCTTTCTTCTTATCTTCCTTATGTGTAGCTCGTTATGCATCCATTGCACCTTCGACAAGAGGATTCACTCCGTTCTTGATCACTTCAAGAACATCTTGTTAGTCAAACAACACTTTCATTTGTTTGCACAATTTGTCATAATTCTTCGCTTCAAGGATGAATAGTTTTGCAGAAATTCTTTCGTTGGAGACAGAATTCATATTGTACATAGGTGTTTGTTGATCAGCTGAAACAAAACAGAAATTATCTAACAGTGATAATCGATTACTACGAATGCGTAGCCAATTACACCAACAACAACATGTAACTGATTCTCGTTGAAAGTGTCATGCTATCCACGAGTGAATGCACCACATTTCTTCCAAATCATAACCTAACATTCACGTAATTATGTCATTGATCCATATCACAGAAATCCGATTAAATTTTCCGTTAATTATCAACTATTTAATACACACTCCTTCTTTTATCCCTTCTTAGAATGGTTATACATATCAAAGGTAACAAACTATCCATAGTATATATCTCAAACCATGAGATGATTTTTCAAGTAATTGAATTTCTACAATTACAAATGCTTTTCACTTACACCCACACAAAGACACGTTACTATGCTCTAGTTGTAGTTCACCTTCCTCTAAACGTCATCAATTTTGAAAGAAAATGCATTTAGTTAGGAAAAGTCACATAGGTCACAACACTAATCATTTTCATCCTTCTCTAAATTCCCTGCCTCTAATCATTAATTTTTGCTGATTGACGATGGAGCAACCACTTTTAGTTACTAACCGGCACTTACATTGGTCGTCATATTTCTTGTCTATGTCTCTTTTTACATTTTATTTTTGTATATATACCTCATGCCATCAAATTATTTTATATATATTTAACCCTAAAAAATATTA